>CM077110.1:7232246-7246191 GCA_039619505.1 Cimex hemipterus | reverse complement strand
CCCCAACTGATACTGAATGAGTGAGTGTTCACCAACTAGGAGTGATCTTCCCTTATTGAGGTAATATAAGTAAATCACTCCTTGAAAAGGCATGTACCAATCGAGGTGAGCAATTGTTTTATTGCACGATCACAATTTGGTATTAACACGGTGTTATTTTGGTTTATTTTTCTATCCAGTTCCTCCCACCGTACCGCTCGAGACGCAGCACACTTCTCTGAAAAGGATGAAAGAGCCATCGCCTCCCCAACAGCCCCTCTACTCACCGATCCTTGAAAGATCTGAGGTCAGTACGATCGCGGTTATTTATTTTAACCAGCATCCTAACAGAGAATGCCTAGTTCATTATTATTTATAGTTTTAAGATTTAGATTATTTTATATATATTGAAAACCTTTTTGAAGCCAATTAAGAAAAGAAAAATACTTGTATAACTCACTTCTTTGGCAGAGTGGCTAGTGTATTTCTTTTCTTTCAACTGGTCCTCTTTTTTATTTTTTTCAACACTAAATCAATTTTTATGGTTGTTTTTACATCTATTTTACTTTATTGCACGAGTACTTTATATTTAAAAAAGAAATTTTTTTAAACATATTATTTTATTATTTATATGAATGCACCGCTTTTCTTTGGTTTGTTTTTGACGTAGTTTCCTTTCTTTTTGTTTGTTTTATAGTATTTTTATTTTTATTATTTTCCAAAGTCGGCCGACGGTCGAATTACATCGGCCCAGTCTTTACCAAGTAGCCCCTCCCCGATGTCGGCGACGTTGCAGTACGAACAGGTACGGTTTCATTTAAAAATTAAAAAAAAAAAAAATGTTAAAAAGTTGTCTTGTTTTCCCCTTTTCCTGAGGCAAAGTCGCCTTGTCATTGATGATTTTTATTTAATTTTTTTTTTTTACAGTTGTCACGATTAGTCTTAAACAGGGAGAGGAAGCTTCCAAGCGATAGTGATATAGAAAAATATGCTCAAGATAATTTAAATATACATAAAAAAGGTATATTCAGGAAAAAGTTCTCCGTGAGGGAGTTGCTGTCATGGTCAAAGGTAATTTTTTTTTTTTTAGTTTATGTTTTAGTAATATTTTTAGTAAGTTTTGAAATAATTATTTGTAAAAAAAAAGGATCCAATACGGAAGCCGATGCTTGTCCTCTCGGATAAAAACCTCAAGAAGGAAGCAACCGAGGTGTTTAAGATGGTCCAGATGTACATGGGCGACCGCAAGGCGAAGCAGGGCGCCACGCAAGAGTCGGTCCTCCTTGAGGTGTGCAACCTGGCTCACCAGAAGGCGGCGCTGCGGGACGAGCTGTACATACAGATTTGCCGGCAGACGACCGAAAACCCGAGGAAGTAAGAATCACAAGGCTAATTGCTCGCTGTATGAAGGCCGCTCATATTCCTAACTTTTTTTTTTTTTTTTTCCCCAGAGACAGCCTACGGAAAGGATGGGAACTGATGGCGATCTGCCTCTACTTCTTTCCTCCTTCGCCGAAATTCCAGTCTTACCTCGAAGGTTATATGAACAAGTGAGTGCGACTTGTTTATTAATTAATTTGTGATTTATTGATAGATGAAATGAAGGTCGAGAATGTGAGAATGAATGAATGTACAAGAAGACGAGGAAGAAAAGATGCCAAACAATTTTCGATATATTGGAAAATATATATTCTGTTACATAATTTTTTTTTTAATTAAATGTATTTTTATTCTTGGTCAGGCTGTCGCGTTGTATTTTCGTATTTCTCATCTGAAAGTTACAACAAATAAAAATTGGTTAAATGTAAATTAAAGAGTCTTAGAATAACAACTGACCTTCTTTGATGCACTCTTTCAAAGAAGATTCTTCGTCTTCCTGAGCTTGCCGATAAAGGTCTGTGATGGACCGGCACATTTCGCAGTTGATCTCTGCCTCGCGCTCCTTGAGCCGTTTGAAAATGCTGAACCTTTTTAAGGCGGCTTCGACTGATTCGCGACGCTGCTTCACCTGTTCGCGAGCCTGCCCGAGGCAGTCGTCCTTCCTCGAAAGCGCAACGCAGGGCATAGTGAGGTTGAACGACGCCACGACTTGCCTGTTTACAAGGCCTTTGAGCAAGGCTGCCTTGTCGAGCAGGGCGGCCGTTATCTTTCCAATGAGCGAACCGCATCGCATCACGCTCTCAAACGACTGGTTGCGTATCATTTCGACGTTCTTCTGCTTCGACAGGCACCTCCTCGAATTCCCGTTCGGCCTTGAAGAGAACCACTTGTATATTTCGCCCTTCCTCGACTGTAAATGGTCCGACACAGGCTTGGGTACGGGAATGCTGTTTTTCAAATTCTCAGCCCTCGTTTGGACCTCCAGCTCAATCCCGGCCACCTCGTCGTTAAGGCCGTTCATCTCCTGGCGTATCTCCATCGTGCTCAAATCATAATCTTCCGAGCACAAAACCTTCCATAGAAAAAAATGAAATAGTTTAATCATAAATAATGAACCCCACTAGCCATCGAGTAACCTAACTATTTTAAGGAAAATAACCTCATTATAAGGTTCTCAATTATTAACCACTTTTCATCACTCAACCCATTGAGCCTTACACATTTCCCTTAAATTAAAAAAAAATTAAAATGAATAAAATAAAAATATACTTGTAACTAACAAGGAAAATAGTGTAGAATCTAATATACAAGTAACCTTTTACTATTAGCCTTAGGCTAAAATAGCCATAAGCTTTTAAAGAAAATTAATCAACGCTTCTAGAAATAACCCCTAGCTTCTGTACAAAGTAACCTTACAGTTTTCCAAGAATCAACATTTTAAGAATTAACTAATAGTTAATTGAAAATAAGTCAGCTCGTTTAGAAATAACATGTGTAGCTCCTTCAGTATAAACTAACCTTGGTTGTGACTACAGTTTTAAAAGAAAATGGCCTTTTTAAAAGTAAATACCATAAGTAACATTTATTAGCTTGTGTTCGAAGTAACCTTCAACAACCCATATTAACTTGCGTACAAAATAACCACACAAAACCTTTATTAGCTTGTGTATAAAGTAACCTTACAATTTCCACAGAAAATAATTCAACCCTTCTAGAAATAATTATTTGCAACTACTAGACTGTATAAAAGTAATCACATTGTTTAAACTAACCTCATTTGCGTAACCTTATAATCATTTTGTAACTATATTCTAGTTTAACTTCTTACCTGGTGTAACACCAGAAATAGCGAGAAACAGACAAATTTATGAGTCATTTTTGGGTGGTAAGGAGTGCTATGGTTGGGAAATTGTGGCGTCCGGTCTTTTTTATACGGAATATATTTCACAACGAGGTCGATGGAATTTAAATGAGTATGCGCTCTCACAGACTCAGTAATATTGGGTTAATCAGATTTGTTTCTTGCTCAATGTTGAATTTTTAATTAATTTTTATTTTGTAATTTTTTTATTTTATTTTTAGACATAGGGACAATTCTTATGACAAATTTCCGGAGGTTGGTAAATGGCCTATCCACGTTCAGGTGAGCCATTATGCAAGCGTAGCGTGCAAGAGGCTCGAGCGGATCGGCTCGAACGGGAAAAGGCCGGTTCGAAAGCCGACGCTCGAGGAAATCGAACAGGCTCGGGTTCAGATCTTCAGGCCGAGCATGTTCGGCTCGACGCTCGAAGAAGTGATGGAATTGCAGAAGGGTCGTTTCCCACATTACAAGCTGCCCTGGGTCCAGACAACGCTTTCCGACGAGGTGCTCAGGCTCCAGGGGACACACACAGAAGGTATATTCCGAGTCTCGGCCGACATGGACGAGGTGACCAGCCTCAAACAGCAGCTTGACAAATGGGAAAGACCTACCGAGTACACCGACGCGCACACGCCCGCCAGCCTTCTAAAACTCTGGTACGTCGGCGCATATTTAACGAAGTCATAAACCAAAATTAACGATGAATCTTTTATTACAGGTATCGAGAGCTTTACGAACCTCTCATACCCGACAACCTGTACGAGGACTGCATATCGTGCCACGATGATGCCGAACAAGCTGCAGCCATCGTTGAAAATTTACCACACCTCAACAAAATGGTCCTGGCATACCTAATACGCTTCCTACAGGTAAAGTATGATCTAATAATCAATCTTTTATTTTAATCCTTTAAACAAACGGTAATATATTAACAGTATGGCAAATCTGTGATAGCCTGGATTATCCAGGAAGGCTCGAAATGATGATTCCTAAATGTAAAATTTGTTTTTTGTTTAAAGATTTTTGCCAGGCCTGAAGTGGTCGCCGTCACGAAAATGGACGCGAGCAACCTCGCCATGGTGATGGCGCCGAACTGTCTAAGGTAGACCTGATTTCATCTAGTTGTTTCTGATGTTTTTTTTTTTTTCAAATATTTTTTTTCTTCTTTCCCCAGGTGCTATTGCCAAGAGCCGAGGGTGATGTACGAGAACGCCCGCAAGGAAATGGCGTTCATACGTACACTCATACTCAACATGGACACGGCGTTCATGACCGGTATACTGTAGTCGGCGGTGGCGCGGACGAGACCGTATTTATGCTTGTTCGTTTTTCCTCTTCGTCTTTTTTCCTTTTTTTTCAGCAAAAGAAAAAAAAATTGAGAAAAAAAAAACTTTTTTCAAAGAGGAAGATATTAAAATAACAAAAACTTACCAATTCTAGTACATACCAAAGCATAGGTTGTAAGGCTCGATTTTTATTATTATTTATAAGACAAGAGTTTTCATCTTAAAAGCGTTTAAGAAAAAAAGTAATAATAAAACAAATATATTAAAACAAAAGTATAAATGGATTTTTAACAGTGAAAAAAAAATATAGTCGTATATGAAGTTAAGAAAGTTTATAAAATACAAGAAAAAGTCAACAATGATCAAAAATAATAAATTAATTGATTAAATTTATTAGGCTTTGTGACATTAACAGAGAGAACAAAAAAAAATCAAGTTTCTTTCATATTTAAACCATAAGTACGTTGCTTGTAAATATTGATTTTTGTTTTAGCCTCGTTTTGGATTTTTCCTTTTTTTTTTTTTTTTTTTTCTTTCTTTCTTTTTAAATATTTAAGAGGTAAGCGCAGAACCAAGCTTTATGTTTTATAATAAAAAAAATTAATTATTATTAAAAGACTAAAACTCAATTTCTTCGTTTTTTACCTGTACATATTGTTTAAAAAAAAATTAATTTAACAAAAAAAAAATTACTGTACATTTTAAGTCGCTTGGTTTATAGCTTATGTGTGTTAGTAAGACAGAAAACAGAAAAAGAAAAAAAAAATTATCGTTTTCGCTCAGCACGTTCCTTCGTTTTTTTCATTGCCCTCATCCCCCATCCCCGTCATGGCCAAGCATTAATTTATGAGAGAGCGTATGTAGGCAGAGCGGGTCATCCTTAGCCACTTTCCTGTGTTTGTTTTTCCTTTTCGTTCGCCGCCCCATCCTCCTAGCTAGTCTTATCGGCAGCAATCGATTAGCAACAAAAGAGCAGACGGGGAAAAAAAAATTAAAATAAAACGTTAATGAATTCTTCAATTGTGCCAAACCACATCCTTTGTCCTTCCTGTATTTATTTATTTATTTTTTTAAAAATCAACCCCCGCCTCGCTCTATTTAATCTAGTTTAATTGATTTTTTTCTCTTATTAAGTTACCAAAAATAAAAACAAGAACAAATTGACTTATTTATAATAATTTTTGTGTTGTTTTTGCACGCTGACGAAAAAAAATTGTTTTATTTTTCCCTCTCTCTCTCTCTCCCTCTCTCTCTCTCTCTCCCCCTCTCACTCTCTCTCTTTCTCTCATTTGTATCTGATAAAAATATATTATTAAGTTTTTACATTTGGTATTATATAATATAATCAATAAACAAACAAAAAAAGTGTTTTACAAAATTTTGTAGTTGTGTCTCTTGTATTCCCCCCTCCCAAAACATTCGAACGCTCATGGTCAATGAAATCGTCTTCAAAAGAAGTGTTTCTTGTTGTCAGGTGCGTCTTGGTTGATCCACTAATCGAGCATTTAGTTAAAGCACTAATCTGTTATGAACTTTTGACAAAAAAAAGAAGCGTATACTGCCTACAACGTTGATAGAGTGTTAGTTAAAATGGACGATGTGTGGTGTTTAGTGACCGTTAGTAAGTGATTATTCGGAGATCGTGAGATGAGCTCTGGTGTCAAGTAGGTTTTAGAGAAACATTTTCTATGTCGTGCCAACGTTTCAAACTGTATTGAGATCATCTTCAGGGCCTGGGATTTATAAACATCGTTTAAATTTTCAATCCAAAATTTTCTAGCATTGTATAAATTCATTTTTTTTCCCCACATCCTACACGTATTTGTAATTTAAACAATGCTTATAAATCCCAGGCCCTGAAGGTGATCTCGATAAAGGTTGAAACGTTGGCATGAAAAAGAAAATGTATTTCTCACACCAAACCCCATCTCACGATCTCCAAATAATAATGGACAATCTTGTTACATTTGGATCGCTAAAATTAATTATCCTAATACATCCACAGACCCACTAATCCTGTATTTATCCACTATTCAAATCTATCCTTAATCCAGCATTACTCTTCACCAACTAATCCAGTGTACAAGTGGATCACTAATTCAGACTATTAGTCTTATGCGCAGGTAATTCACTAATCTGGTAGTTCTTGTGATCACTAATCCACCATTCAGATCAACTCTTAATCCAGTATTCTAAATATTAGTAGTATTAATCTTTATCACTAATCCAATGGGTCTAATAATAAAGTGTGTACCCTTAATCCAGCAATTTATCTTTGTCGCAAATTCAACGACCAGATAAATCTTTAATCCCGACCTCTAATCCAGTACTCAGATATATCTTTAAACCCATAATTATCTTTCACTAATCCAGATTGACCACTAATGTTTAAGTATGTTTCCCAATCTTAAAATATATACAAATCATTAATCTGCTATTACCAATAATCAAGGTGATCCTTAATCCAATATTTCTCTTAATCACTAATCCATTGTCCAATGGATCTAATAAAATTTACGATTAATCCAACATTTATCTTTATCGCTAATCCACTGTTAATATTGATCGCTAATTCAACAACCAGATAAATCCTTAATCCTGATCACTAATCTTTAACGATGTTTCATAATCTTAAAATATATACGAATCATTCATAAATCAAGAAGTTAGATCGCTAATCCAATGACAGATAGTCACTTAATCTATATCACTAATCCAGGTCGACCATTAATCCACTATTAAGAGCGTTCATTAATTAATCCAATATTTATTTTATAAAGCTAACCCAGTAGATTCAGCATCCTTTTCCAGTACTCTTTTACGTGTCCCTCGCATCCTTGTAAAAAAATTTCATTTTGGTTATCTGTTTTTATTGTTTGGAAAAGTTCCTCTTAGCTGAAATCATTATCTACTGATTCAGAAATGAAGGAATACACGCTATTTTTTTAATATTCAGACTTAACTAGCAGGTTTGCAACTTGATATGTCTTTAGAATGACTTCGATTCTGTTCCGACCCGTTTTATCTACTTCCTGTCGAATTTTTGGGTGGTTCTCGTAGAATAATTTTCCGAGTTTCATAGCACGCAATCCTGATCCACCCAGGGAGTCGTAGCCCACTTAATGTGGAACTACGACGTCGACGACGGGTGGTCCAATGTGGTTAAGGCTCGTGGCCCAGGCAAGGTGTACCCCGTATCTTCATCCACGTCCCTCTCTCACTCGAGGTTCCTTCTTTGTTCCCTGTGACCCCTACCAACCATTGTCTACAAAGGGGTTGTCTGGGTGCAAAATAATGATGATAGCACAAGCTGTACTTGGGTCGGCATGGGGCAGCCTTATCAGAGGCACACGAGGGTTGAGGTACCAGATCTTGCCTGCATAGTTGGGGGAGTGTGCATAACCATCTGTACCACGGGGCAACAGAAATGTTCCATGGTTCAGCCCCTGTTACAACGGGAATGGACTAGTAGTTGGCCTTGGCCCCTGGCGGGATTAGAGAAGAGGCCGTCTTCTGTGACCATCGCACGAAACTTGCGCACAACCATCGTTATACATCCGGTCTCACGGGATACGGCGAATCGGACGGCAGCGTATAAGCGTTGAGGACGCTATGATTATGCTGAATCTGAAAAGAGTCCCTCGAATGCGTGAGTAGTGGCGGATGACAATGGGAATGAATCGGTTGCTCATATTGGAGTCACCCATGCTGGGAGCCAAAATCCATTAAATGTGGACCTACAGCGACGACGGGTGGTATACCGTGGTTTGAGGCTCGAGACCCCGCAACGGTGCCTTAGGGGGCCAGCGCAGTATATCCTGTCTGAATAGACGTATGGCCATCTGTACCACGGCGTGACTTAAGTTCCAAAATCAGCCCAAGTCACACTGGGAATGGTTTCGTGGCGGTGCGTGGTGACGCCCCTAGAGGGACCTTAGACAGAGGCTGTATTCTATTTGTCGAGACGATTGTTTATGACCATCGTTACTAACCCTGCCTCACGGGAGAGGTTGCGACCGGACGGCAGCGTGTAGGCGTTGAGGACGCGATGATTACGCTGAATAGTCCTTTTACCTCGGAAGTGCTCATCTAGGGGGTGGTTAGCAATTCCACTTAAAATAATAACCGCGGCCGGGGCGAAGCCGGCAGGTTCTACGCTATGAGAGCTCCTACACTCAGGGAGATCGAGTTGCTTCTCTATCTAGGGAGTAAGCGGGAGAACAGGCTGATGTATTTCGGCTTGTTAGCCCTTTGCGTGCGGCATATGACCCGATGCACAATGCGGGCCCGACCATTCGGTGTGGACAAGCAGAAAGCGAGGTTGTCCTTGGCCCTTAGTTGCTGGGGCGCCCATACACCAGTGCAGCGGCGGTAACACTGCTCCGTCGTATGCGGAAGCTCTCACCTTGAGAATCAGAACGTCCGAATAGGCTAGACGCGGACGTTAAAGATACTTATTGTCCTTTTCAGGACGACCGAGTGTACGGGAAACCATGCAATCCTGATAGACCGCATCCTTGGTAGTTAATTTGTTTTGCCTCCAAATAAACGTGACAAGGACCCTTATGAAAAATCGAAAAAAGATTTTCTTGTTGGTCAGAATTTTCAATATTCAAACTTAGTGCATTCTTATCAAAATCTGACCAAAGGGTGGGACTAACAGTCTTCTTAATTCCACTAAGCGGACATTACGTCTGGAGAAGCTGTTTTGCTTATTCAGGAAGCCGAGGATCTTTTCACTTGTGTTCTTTATAATGTCAGAATTTGAGAAGGATCCCATCACTTTCTGCGGCTGTGGGAAGTCTTTTTCCTTTACTACCTGCTGCATCTGTAGCTATGTCTGCACAGTGTGATGCTACCCACACTTTGTTTTGTACTTTAGCCCAATAAAAGAAGGCTTCTTCAACCTGTTCCGTATCCCTTAACAGATACTCATGGATGGCATCTTCTTGTTCAACCACCAGTAACACTTCGAGATATTCTGCTTTTTATGCGTCTACTCATTGGTCATTTCGGAATAGTCCTCATACCAGACCCGCCTCCTTCCTCTCCCTTGCCAATTGTTTCTGGAGTTAGTCAAGCCTCCAGTTTATCTGCCTCCCTCTTATTTCTGACATGCTCTTAATTATCTTTCGTGTATCCTCTGTATAGTGCGATGACTAAATCCTGCCATAGGAAGATCCATTAATCCCGAAGTGTTGCTGAAAGAGAGAAAAATATGGGATGCGACTGGTGTAATTTGTTTTAATTTTGAAAGCCTTTCTATACAAATGGATAAAAGTTGTATTAAAAGGCGCGTGGAATTTAGGCAAGATGTTCACTTATATTAATAAATTTATACAAGTATAAATAAATACAAGTGTTCATGTTTTCAAAAATAAATAAGTAATTGAGTTGCGACGGAACGGTCAGGTGTGACTGAAGACTCTGTAAAATAGAAAGGAAAAGATATGTAAATTTGTTTGAAGTCGATGGGTGTTGGTTATTTTTTACCTTAGAAACACTTCCTGTGTACGATGGAAGGTCCAGACTCGTCGTATTCCTGTTTCGAGATCCACATCTGCTGGAATGTGGAGAGTGAGGCTAGGATGGAACCACCGATCCAGACGGAGTATTTCCTTTCGGGAGGAGCGATGATCTTGATCTTCATAGTGGCCGGGGCCAGGGCGGTGATCTCCTTCTGCATCCTGTCCGCGATACCCGGGTACATAGTCGTCCCGCCGGAGAGGACAGTGTTCGCGTACAGGTCCTTCCTGATGTCGACGTCGCACTTCATTATCGAGTTGTATGTTGTCTCGTGTATCCCCGATGACTCCATGCCTAGGAAGGAAGGCTGGAAGAGGGCTTCCGGACACCTGAACCTCTCGTTGCCGATGGTGATGACCTGGCCGTCGGGGAGCTCGTAGCTCTTCTCGAGCGAGGAGGAGGCCGCCGCCGTGGCCATCTCCTGTTCGAAGTCGAGTGCCATGTAGCAGAGCTTTTCCTTGATGTCCCGGACTATCTCACGCTCGGCCGTCGTTGTGAACGAGTAGCCACGCTCCGTCAGGATCTTCATGAGGTAGTCGGTCAAATCCCTTCCGGCCAGGTCCAACCTGAGGATCGCATGGGGAAGAGCGTAACCTGAAGGAAATCAGAACCATCAGTGTACTCTCAGCTAGGTCAATAATAAATCCATTTGCAAGCCCCTGTTGATATTCCATAATCTAAGGCTTCAATGGTCGCTAACATCGAAGTTAACGATATTCCACTTTCTAATTCTATAAACCAATAATGATCGCTCGATTTTCCAACACTAAAACATTCCAATTATAGAATAATCGTCGTTATCCATAATACACAATCTATCCAAAACTGTAAATTTAATTGTGTATGTATATATTGTGAACGTTGCGATAATGGATTATTAATTATCGATTTTATTCAACAATCGATATTCCAATATATAACCTATCCAAAACAGTATATACTCCAAAGGTTTAATTGTGTATAGATATTGTGAACGTAGCGATAATCGATTATTAATTATCGATTTTGTTCACCAATCGATATTCTATAATTAAGGCTTTATGATCGATAATTTAGAAGTTATCGGTATTCCAATGTACAACCTATCCAAAACTGTATATTCTCCAAGGGTTTAATTGTGTATAGATATTGTGAACGTAGCGATAATCGATCATTAACAATCGATATTCTAATATATAAACTGTATTGAATGGTTTCATTTTGTATAGATATTGTGAATTAACAATCGATTTTGTTCGACCTCTATCGATAGTCTATAATCTAAGGCTTTTATCATCGACCATTTTAAAGTTATCGATATTTGATTATTAACAATCGATATTCCAACTATCCTTGTTCAAATAGTCTCGAACATCGAAGTTATCGAACATTTGAATTTCAAACTATAATTTAGGGGTCTAATGATCGATAGTATCGAAATTATCGGTATTCCATTATAACAATGGATTATACAACTATCCATACACTAAACCTTCAGTGGCAGAACAATATCGCTGTAATAATAATTGATTGTTTCTATATAATTTCCGATGCTTTGCCATATTGATGCATCGATTATTTACAATTGATGTTGTGATTTATGATTTTGTCTAATATTATCGTAGCCATTTGGAAACACGATTTTCAGCGTTTCTAGTTTAGGAAATCACTGAACTAGGTCTACTTTGTCCTAACCTGGAATGACCGAGTTGAAACCTTAATCTATCAAGTAAGCCTTAACCTATAAAGAACTTAGGTTGCGTGAAGTTTTTTTAAAGAGCCTCTATTGAATGAATTCGTCATCCTTGAACTCATTTAATCACCGTGCAGTTAATATTTATCTGATTCACGACTGCCCCGGCTTTCACGGCTTCGCGGTGCAGCTAATTGACCCGGTTTTCTTCCAAATTAGCACATCCATAACCCGTGGCCCATTAGAATGATTAAACCGTCCTCGAGTTGTCTGCGTTATCCGTGACTAATTATCTGCCGTTTGGGCCGATGACCTCACCTTCGTAGATTGGAACCGTGTGCGAGACACCGTCGCCGGAGTCGAGTACTATGCCCGTCGTCCTCCCTGAGGCGTAGAGCGAGAGGACGGCCTGGATGGCGACGTACATAGCCGGCGTGTTGAAAGTCTCGAACATAATCTGGACAGAAAGGACCAGGTGAGTTACGACTCGTCGTTGAGAGTTTCGAGCTCGTCACCTGTGTCATCTTCTCCCTGTTGGCCTTGGGGTTGAGTGGTGCCTCTGTGAGGAGGACGGGGTGCTCCTCGGGCGCGATCCGGAGCTCGTTGTAGAATGTGTGGTGCCAGATCTTCTCCATGTCGTCCCAGTTGGTCACGATACCGTGCTCGATGGGGTATTTGACGGTGAGGATCCCTCTTTTGCTCTGGGCCTCGTCTCCGACGTACGAGTCCTTCTGGCCCATGCCGACCATGATACCCTAGGCAAAGAAACATTTCAAACATAACGACACTTCATAGAAAATCAAAATACAAAACAACTAAATGAAAATGAAAAAGAAAACTTAATTTAAAAATATGCTTGAAGAGTTTCGCGCATCGATTTCAATAATCGAATATCGATCATTCTTACATTATCGATAATCGATCCTAAGATTATCGTTAAAGATTGAACATGCGATTGTTTATAATCTATTATCAAACATTTCAGTCGCAAAATCGATGTCAATAATCGAATATCGATAACTTCCGTACTATCGATCATGGAATCGTCAGACTGTGGCGTATGGTTATAGGTTGAAAAGTCGATTGTTTATAATCGATCATGACAGTTGCAAAACTGATGTCAGTAATCGAATATCGACAACTTATACATTATCGATCATGAAAGCTTCAGCTTGTGGGAGATCGATAGAAATTGACAATTCTATTATCTGTCATTGCAGTTACAAAATCGATGCCGATAATCGAATATCTATAATTTTTATATTATCGATAATCGATTTATAAGGCTAACTAATTATGTTGGAAAATCGATCCCTTATGATTAAATATCGATAATTTTGATATTATTGTTCTTAGAACCCTTTAGGCTATGAAAAGTTGGAAAATCGATTATTATTAATAGAATATCGATATTGTAATCATGTCTATCGTTGAAAGTGTATAGACAATGACAGACCGAAAAATCGAGTTAATAATAGATTACCGTTAGTGTGACATCAATCCCCGCCTATACCGCACTCTAAGCTGGATGATGTATACTACCAAAACCGATATTCGATGAATCGCCGATATTACCCTGAAGTGTCGATAGATTGTCAGTAATTGAATATACGAAACTATTGGTTATCGATACTCTTAAATTTAAATACTACTCAACGATTTTTGGCCCTGATGTTGATAGGGTATCATCGATAATATGGTAATTATTTATGCTTATTAATAATCGATTATAGAATGTCTAGGATATCGGAATATCCAACTCACTTGGTATCTGGGCCTTCCGACGATTGACGGGAAGACGGCACGGGGGGCGTCGTCGCCGGCGAACCCGGCCTTGCACATCCCGGAGCCGTTGTCGACGACAAGCGCAGCCACGTCTTCGTCACACATGTCGCTAGTTGAAAACTGCCTGTAGAATAGGAAAACCACTCTGGACGCGTTGCCTCGGGGATCGACTGAGGCCACCGGCACCGGGAGTCGGACGTTTATACGAGAGGACACGCTCTGATACGCGCCGCCACACCGAGGAAAGGAGGACCCAAGAGCGGGAGAGAGAAAGATATGAGCAGACGCACCCAAACACGCGTGGAACACGTACAACATTCTGTGCGACACACAAATCCCTCCTTGTTGACAATTTTTATTCCTTGTCATATGTTGTCTTGAACAGATTTCTCTCTCTCTCTCCCTCTCTCCTTCTCGCTCTCTCTCTCTCTCTCTCTCTCTCTCTCTCTCTCTCTC
>CM077110.1:7153077-7188142 GCA_039619505.1 Cimex hemipterus | reverse complement strand
AAAAAGTTTCATTTGCTTGAAAAAATAGTTTCATTTGGTTGAAAAAAAGGTGTCATTTGATTGAAAAAAAAAAAGAAAGTTTCGTGTTTGAAAAAGTTTCATTTGCTTGGAAAAAGGTTTCATTTGAAAAAAGTTTCATTTGAAAAAGTTTCCTTTGGTTGAACAAAAAGAAAGTTTCATGTTTGAAAAAGTTTCATTTGCTTGGAAAAAGGTTTCATTTGAAAAAAGTTTCATTTGGTTGAAAAAAGGTTTCATTGAAAAAAAACAAAAAAACTTTCCTTTGGTTAAGAAAAAAGAAAGTTTCGTGTTTGAAAAAGGTTTCATTTGAAAAAAGGTTTCCTTCGGTTGAAAAAAAATTTCATTTGGCTGAAAAATGCTATAGAATACAGAATCTCCATTTTTATTTATTTTTTATTTTTAAATAACTGTTGAAATATTTTTTTACTTGTGGTACCTCCAGGCTGGTAGTGATTACTACTTAGTTACTAATTATTTTGGAAATATCAACGATGGTAAAAAGCTGACATGCATCTGACATACCGACCCTGAGAAAGGCAGGCCAGAATGATCAATTTCAGGTTTATCGCCCCCTTAGGCCTTATTATCAATTCAATAGGGCAAGAATTGTAGAAGGTATATACTTTTAAGGTATACTTTTAAAGAATAAAGTGTTGTCCTAAAACCACCCCTAACCTCTCTAAGTCTTGGTCACCCGCCATGCGTAATGTATATTACCGTAGCCGTATGCAGGACCCGTGAACCGACCAAGCCCCACACCCTTGTAATGTGTAAATTGGGGGTCAGGGGGCAGGTTTTGACTACAAAAAGGGGTCCATTGGGAACTACTGGACTCCAACCAGTCTACTCAATTGTGCCCTACCATGGTATTCTATTATGAACGAAAGTTGGAGATAAAACAGTTAAATACTGCCAAGAAGCCAAGTACCTAGGACTTACCATAAGAGTAGGCAGGAGTTTTACGAAACATATAGAGGCAGTTAAAGATAAAATATCAACAACCATCTGTCATATGAATGCATTAACAGAACCATCATGGGGAGTTTGATTTCGTCAAAGAAAAACAATAGCCATGGCTGTTTATGCGTCATTCATCTTGTATGCATGCCCAATCTGGGCAAGTGCTGAAGCATCAGCCCAACGAAGAAAGTTAGAAACAGCACAGTGAAAAATACTACTAAAAATCACTAGATCGTACTGCTCCTACGGATGCTCTTTGTGTAATTGCCAGAGTAATCCCAATTGTATTAGAAGTTAAAAAGGGCGTAGAATCTAAGAAGAAACTCAATGGAATTGGCGGAAAAGAAAGATATTATCAACAGAATTCATCTGGACACAATAACATGATGGCAGAGACGATGGGATGAAACCGACAAAGGCCGTCGTACCCATCAGCTTGTCTTCTATAAGTGACAGACTAAAGCGTAAATATGTTGAGGCAGACCATTATATGACCCAAATGTGATGTGCCCTCAGTGCTCTAATGGTTCTGAAGAGACACCAGACCACACTTCTTCAGACTACCTGGCTTATTCTGATACAAGAAGCAGATGGTTAAGAGAAACTTGCTCCATAGAGTGTGACGTATCTAGATAACCGAGGGGTTATACTGGATATCTAGATACGTCACACTCTATGGAGCAAGTTTCTCTTAACCATCTGCTTCTTGTATCAGAATAAGACAGGTAGTCCGAAAAAGTGTGGTCTGGTGCATATATATAGCACAGGGCGGGTGACTAGTACCCAAGGGGTTAAAAGCCTGGGTAGGCCCGTACCCCATCCCTAAAAGGTCCGGGACCTGGTCGGCTCACGAGTCCTGAATAAACCTATTGGACTTATTTACAAACCCCAGGATTGTGGACCATTTTATCCTGGGGAGTGTTTTAGTTATGTCCTCTCCTTCGAGTGTGTCGAATCTTTCTCTGGCATACCTATCGCATTCAGCTAGGTAGTGTCGAGCCGTTTCTTCTTTTGTTTCACAGAAGCGGCAAAAGGGGTCTGATAGGGTGCCCATTATGAAGAGGTGTCTTCTCAAGGGGAAATGGCCCGTTAGGATACCTATCAGCCTCCTAATTCTCCTCCTAGAGTTGGAGAGTAACCATTTCACTTCTTTAGGTTTGATTTCCTTCAGAAACTCCTTTGAGCCTGCATCCGGGGGTCGTATTCCATTCTTTGAGGAATTGTTTCATTCCCCAGCAACTTATACTCTCTTTCGTTGTGCTTAAAGAGTGGGGTAATACTAGTTGTGGCCCGACAAACTCAGGCTTCCTTGGCCAGGCTCTTCATTGCCGTAGTGCCCCTTATGAGTTGGTATCCATATGAGGGTCACCCTATTCTCATAATGAATTCAACAGTTTCCTCTACCAGTCTAGATGTTGATAATTCTTTTTGTAACGATTTTAGACTGGCCTGACTGTCAGAAATTTTTTTAATATCTTTTCCTCTTATCCTGTTATCCATAAGTGTTCTGCAGCAGACATTGATGGCCCAGACCTCTGCCTGACAGACAGAGGTGTTATTACCAAGAGGTAAGGAGATGCTGATCCCTAATTTGGGTATGTGTATTCCAGCACCGCTTCCCTTTAATGAGTGGGCCATCAGTGAAGCAGTCTAGGCTGCGATGGTCATCTTCAGGCTTGTGTTTTCACCTTTTTAGCGCTTACACCCGGTAGTTGGTTGTTGTCCTTACTCAGTAAGTATACAATTTTCAAGTGTCCTATATAATTACCCTTATGGTTCCAGCTGCCTTCACTTCCAGTGCGATAATGTCAAAGGAAGGCCAACATCACCAACATTGGCGAATAAGTGCCAGTGAGTGATAAATTAAATTTAATTGTATATTGTATGTAGTGTTAGTATGTACGAGGGATGCCAGGGGTTCAGCGTACGGGGAGACTGGCACCCCTTCAGCATGTAAGTTATTTGTAAGGTGTGACTCTCACGTCATATCCCGACCAGGTCCATCCTCGGCATGGCTGCAGCCGTGGGTCACCCCTGGTGACTTAAGGGTTGGTTATTCATGGGTATATGGTTGCACGACCATTTTGTGTAAGTCCGGAAAAGGAAAGAAGAACAGGCAGCTTTAGACCTTTGAAGGTATTCTATTACGACTTACCCATTTTTTTTTTATCGGGGCGTTAATTTAAGGCTGTTTTCAGTTAACGATATCCATTAGTCACCATATCCAACCTGTGTGTTATATGACATTTACCTCGGGATGTCCGTGTCTTCATCGTCGTCCTCGCTTGTCCCGTACCTCAGGTCCGGTTCTTCTTTGACTGTCTGGCACTCGTCCATCTCTGGTCCACCCTTCAACGGGGGCTCATTTCCCGAGTTCCACCCCCGGTTCAGGTCCTGCGAGGAATGAGGATGGGGAGAAAGGGGCGGCGACCCTTTTCTGCAAGGCCCAGGAGGAGGCCCCCTAAAACAGAGGGCCGGTTCGTGTTCAACCTGTATTTAAAGAAAACCGGCCTCCGCGATAAGACTGGGGCGAAATCCGACTCTTCTGGGGGTCAACCGGGTAATATAAAAAAAATCATAAATTGTCCCGATTAAAAAAAAACCCATCATTTTCCAAATATTTAGTTTTAATCAGGAAGAAAAACTTAAAAGGGTGTTTTAAAAATAAACTTTTATCAAACAGACGTAGACGCAATAAGGCGGGAGTCCGGTGAACGAACGGCCAAGAATATTGTACTCGGTCTGCCTGAAAAATCGCATAAAAACGGTAAAAAATATTTTTTAAACTTAACTTCTTCAATAATAAAACAGATTTGTTGTCAAGACAGTGTATTGTTATAAATTCTGGACGGTTTGGACGTTAAGTGGGTATTGACACATCATAGCGGCAGGGTTTTGAACAGTTGTCATATCTTGGATCGGTTTCAACTGTTGCGGCTGCTGAATCTGCTGCTGGATCTGTTGTTGCATGTGTTGTGGCAGCGGTTGAATTTGTGCCATGTATTGTACGATCGGGTTTGACTGCACGTTCTGAGAAGGGATGTGGTTCATGACCTGGTAATTGTCGTTCTGTCCAGGCATGGGTTTCACAAAGAGCGGGTTGTCGCAGTTGAAGCAGTCGTCTTGCAGACCATTGCGCCTGTTACAGACACAGTCGCACTGGAGCTTGCCGGCGATTATGAACTTGTTGGTGGCGTTGGACTGCTTCGACTGACCCTGTGGCTGTTGGGCCTGTTGGAAAGTTTCCATCTGCTGGCTTGGTTGGAAGTTTTCCATCTTTTGGTTCGGCTGGAAGCTCTTCACCTGTTGGTAGTGGCCCTGGTACGGCATGTACTGCTGGAATTTCTGAACAGGTTCGATGTTGTGCACTTCCGTCATAGGGTGAATGTGCGGTGCACAGCATTTTGGCACCTGCTGCCAGTCCATGACAGTGCTGACCGGCTGGCTCGCGGCTGGCATCGCCTGTGCCATACTCTGCGGGATAAAAGTAGCCTGCTGCTGAGGCTGCTGCTGCTGTTGCACAGGCTGAAAGCACTGATACTGCGGTTGCACCGTAGGAGAAGTAGAAATTACATTGCAAGGAACATTCGGAAAATTCTGAGTGCACATCATATTTGCCATTTTATATTGAAATTATATTTATTACCCTTTCAAATCTTCAAATTCCTACCTCTTCTTTCGTCTCTTCTTCTTTTAATGTGTGCAGCAACCGTTGTTCTTTTTTTTTTTAAATAGTATATTCTGAAATATTAGAATAGTGGAGAGAGTTTTGTATTGTTCTGTGTCTGTGATCCCTAATAAAATATTGTAATTATGAAATGTGAATAATGCAACATGTGATTAGTTTTTAAACACATGCTCATAAATAATTAAAAACAAAAAATACATTTACCAAAAAAACAAAAAAGAAAACATATTTCATTACAAAACACTTGTAAATTGTTATTCCAAGCGACAACACTACATCAATCACTGACATAAAAAACCAAACCAGAAAAAATTTTCAACTTTTTTTTTAAAACGATACACATAAGGACAAGATGGCTTCACTGAACGACACAAAGACTCTTTCCACTCCGGAATCACCGGCGGTCGATACACTTGACACGAGTGCAGGTATCGTAGAAGCGGCGAATCCTAAGTTCAGGATAGTAGCGGGCAAATGTCACCGAAGGTGCATCTGTTCGAGGAAGAATGGTCTGACGGAGAAGTGTCGCGTCCCTGGCTGTATGAACACCCAATGAACATGTTATTTTGAATATCGACAATAAACAACTTAAAAGATTTGCCTCTCTTTCAATATAGAAATGTACTATCTTATAATTATCGGTAGTGAATATTTCAATTAAAGTTAAATGTCCCTTAACATGCCAGTTTTTCTGATAAGTTCAAATCACCTAACCAAGACTAGGATCATTGATTTTTTTTTTCGTATTTTAAATCAATTTACACAGAAGGTCTTATACAATTACCGGGTTTAAAACACTGCATAGGGCACATACTAGATTTATTTTCAACAAAATTCAGATTTCTAAAGTATTGGCAGTACCGTTAAAGTCTGAATTTTATGCTTTAAGCGAATTTCATAATTCTGGGGTACTTGCAGGACCATCAAAGTCCAAAGGTTGTGGTTCGAGTTGACTGCTAGTAATCCCAAGAAGCAGGAAATTGACTTGAAGCACAAAATTCAGATTTCTAAAGTATTGGCAGTACCATTAAAGTCTGAATTTTGTGCTTTAAGTCAATTAGGATTCTGGGGTACTTGCAGGACCAACAAAGTCCAAAGATTGTGCTTTAAGTTTATTGCTAGTAATCCCAAGAGCCAGGAAATTGACTTAAATCCACCACTTTGGGCTTCTGGATTTTGGCAGTACTATTAAGTTTGAAGTTTGTGGTTTTAACTAAATTTCAGGCTTCTGAAGTACTCCCAGTACCATCCAAGTCTGAAGCTCGAGCTTTTAAGTTATTTTCATGCTTTGCTGGTACTGCCAGTACTCCAGAAATCTGAAGTCTGTGGCTTTAAGAAAATTTACACTTTTTACAGTACATGCAGTACTGTATTCTGGAGTATTTGCAATACCATCAAAGCCTGAAGTCTGATCTTTAAGTACTCCAAACGAAATTGACTTAAAGCCACCAAATTTTGGCTTTGATGGTACTGCAAGAACTCCAGAATCCAGAAATTGTTTAAAAAAATTTCTCTTTGCTGATACATGAAATTTTAAATCAATTTCTTTTGGAGTACTTGCAGTACCATCAAAGTCTGAAGTTTGTGTTTTAAGTCAATTTCAGGCTTCTGACTACTGGGAATACTAGAGAAATCTGAAGTTAACTTAAAACACAAATTTTAGATTTCTAAAGTATTGGCAATACCATTAAATCCCAAGGAGCAAGAAATTGACTTAAAGCACAAAATTCAGATTTCTAAAGTACCATCAAAGTCTGAAGTTTTTATTTTAAAACATTTTCTTCCAGAGCACCATTGGAGTTTATTGATTTACTAAAATTCTAACCTAAATGCTTGCACTTAGCTTAGTTTAAAGTATTTCAAAATTAATTAGATCCACAAGACACAATTATATTTTATCAGTTAAATTTTCACATTAGAAATCTCCAGCTTTCATTTTCTGAATTGGATGGTAGATGTTGGTTGTCGACTTGGTTGATGTAGAATGTACGGTGCAACCTCCGGGTGGGCAAATATCCTGCAACCCATTGCGCCGGTTGCAGTTGCAAAAACGCTGCGTCTTCATTTTAACAACATTAATATTATTGTTTGTATTCACGTCGTTCTGATTGCTTGCCAGGCTGCTTCTCGACGGGCTCTTTACCGGAGGGCATAAATAAAACGAAGGCGGTACAGCCTGACACATCGTGTTCTGCATACCCTCCATATACTGGGGTTGAGGAATGCACTGAGCCACTGGAATGTACGTCTGTCCCGGAGGATACACGTACCCAGCCTGCGGCACTGGTGGCATGCACAATTGAGATTTTGCTCTATGAGCCCGGGCCAGTGAATTCTGAGATGGCGACTTTTTACACTGAGTTTGATTCTGCATGTACTGACTCCGTGCTAGAGAGTTTTGGGATGGTGTCCTCTTACAGTGAGGTTGGGCCTGTACGCATGGGCCTTGAGGAATTCTATCCCTGGATGGGGTCTTCTTGCAAAGATATTGACCCTGAGGAAGAACATCTTGAGAAGGGGTTTTCTTACACATTTGGGGCTGTACACCTTGAGGAAGAACGTCCCGAGAAGGGATCTTCTTACATAACATCTGAGTCGGTACACACTGACCCTGAGGTACAGGTACAATTTCTTGAGGTCCTAACTGTTTATACATAGGTTGAACCGGCATGCACTGACCTTGAGGTATTATTTCCTGAGGTGGCAATTGATTGAACTGAGGTTGAACCTGCACGCACTGACCTTGAGGTATTATTTCCTGAGGTGGCAATTGATTGAACTGAGGTTGAACCTGCGCGCACTGAACTTGAGGTATTTTTTCCTGAGGTGGCAGTTGATTGAACTGAGGTTGAACCTGCACACACTGACCTTGAGGTATTATTTCCTGAGGTGGCACTTGATTGTACTGAGGTTGAACCTGTGCGCACTGACCTTGAGGTATTATTTCCTGAGGCGGCAATTGTTTGAATTGAGGTTGAACCTGCGCACACTGACCTTGAGTTATTTCCTGAGGTGGCAGTTGATTGAACTGAGGTTGAACAGGTGCACACTGGCCCTGTGGTATTATTTCCTGAGGCGGCAGTTGATTAAACTGAGGTTGAACCTGAATGCACTGACCCTGAGGTGGCTGTACATGTTGTACGACCTGGTATGGAGTCATCTTAGGTGTCGGAGGGCAGAACATGCTGTTCTGCACCGGCATTGGAACACAAGGCTGAGGTGCATTCTGCGTCTGGTTGCCTGGGTTTGTCGGTACCTCTTGAACTGGCTGCTGAGCCTGGTTTTCCTGTACTGGTACCGGGTTCATTTCTTGAACGGAAACCGGCTGGCTTAATGTTACATTGCCGGGCACATTTAAAGCTGGTGGCTGTGGATTCGACTGGGTCTGATGGCTTGGACTGTTTGGTCCGACTGTGTTTTCAGCATTCGTATTTTGTACAGGATGCCACTGGTTCACAACAGGGCCATTCGGGTCGACGGGCATCTGAGAATAAGGATGAGCGACATCCTCCTTGTTGGCAGAAACCATATTTTGGGTGGGCATGACATTCGTGCTTTGTTCTACTTGGCCCTGACAAGCCATCTTTTATATTCCACTTAAAGAAAAAGAAAAAAACTTACTTCAACTATCTTCTCAATAAATTTCAGAAATTTCACTTTGCCAAACTGCTAAATTGCATCTATATGCTTTTTGTCTAGTGTAATCAATAGTGGGATCTTAAAAAAACAGTATATATATTTTTTAAATGTTTGTGTTATGAAATTATTTAATCATTTAAACACAGAGGCAAAAAAAAACACATGATATAAATTCTTCAAAAATTATTTCTTTTAAAGTATTCAATACTTTTGAAATCAAATGTAGCATAGTACAACATAAATCGTGTTCTCCCTTTGTAAAATATTCCTACAATTAATTACGGTTTTTAATTGTGATGAAAAAAAGTTAATGGCAATTAATTGGTCGAGTGGATCACGAAAATAGTGAATTAATTCCCACAATATGTAAAATTTGTTTTTAAAAAATGTTACAATCCAAGTAAAAGTTCAAATTTTTTTATTCAATTCAATTTATTCAAAAATTTCTCTTTATTCAACACGACAACCACTTTGAATATTGACTTTATTTTGTCTAATAGGACCCAACAAGTTTTGATTATTTTTCAAAACCTATATTTTGTAATATAAAAATAACAAGAAAAAGAATTTTTAGCAGCAATTGCAGTACCATAAATCTACAGACATCAGGTTTCCGGAGTACAGCAGTACCAGCAAAGCCTGAAATTGCCTTAAACCCAAACTTTGGACTTTAATGGTACTGCCAGTAGTCTAGAAATTAAGGCAATTTCAAGCTTCTAGAATCCATGCAGTACCAGCAAAGTCTGAAATTGATTTAAAGCACGAACTTTGGATTTTAATAGTACTGCAAAGTGTACGGTGTACAAGATTGGTCTGAGCACACTGCCTTGTGGTCCTCCTGTTCCATCAGGACTGTAGTACTCTTGGTGAACTCAGAAATATCCAGTGAAAGATTAAGGTGGGACATGCTTCAGGTTGTATAGGATAACCTCATTTAGCAGGGTTCCCTTACAATATTCTTTATGCCCAAAGGATATGCCGTATACAACATGACGCACCGGCTCAGTTGTGAAGTGTCGAGAGCAAAAAGCAAATCGTAGTCAGAGAGAAGGTCAAAAGATGTTTAGGTATCAATATTTTAGGAGGAGAGTATCTTCAATTTTCATTACACTTGCACCCACGTAGATGCGACTGACCACACTTGCGCTGGCGACAAGGTTGTCCCATTTTCCTTCAACCCCAACTACCACAGAAAGGTATACCACCTGGTGGCCATACCATCCATTTCTGAATGTGAATTACTTTTGTATCTATTTTGTCAAAAAAACAAACAAAAAAAACTCGAATTCCCATTCCAGACAACCGGGACCTCTACACTATTAGGAAAACAAAGTAAATCGACATTAGAAAAATAAGCTTAACTACAAAATCATTATCAGTTCCATCTTATAGACTTAATACTCTGAGTCCAAACATTTCATCCAACGTATTTGCATCCTAGCCAATACCCCTTTCTATTTCTAGTCAAACCTGCTTAAACATGGTATTCTTTTATTAAAACTACTTGTCTAATCCTGGTTCAAAAAGTTCCACAGCGAACTAAGGCTTTTAGTCTCTAGCTCTCTTAATTTTCTTTTTCTTTTTAAATCTCGAAATATCGTCAAATGTCTATTAAAATACTCTCTTCATTATGTAATCAATTATCAACTAAAAGCAAGTAAGATGAAAGCCTTGACTTAAAGCCACCAACTTCAGGCTTCTGGAGAACTGGCATCTTCTCCACAGTCGGTCTGTTCTCGGGCGGCAAAATTGTAAATACCATCAGTAAATTCAATTAAATCAGTAATAAGAGGTGAGGATTTCTTTTGAAAATAGTGAAGTTTATTTTAGGAGGGAATAACAGCCCAAAGAACAAAAGTATGTTATCGACTTTGCCCTCGACCCAATCATGCCATCGAGTCTATTAAACGTATCATTTTAAACATTTCAGCAAAAAAAAAAAAAAAAAATCAATGACAAATTTTTTTCAATTCAGAGATTGTCAGGTCTTGTGTGATGTAGGTTTGGTATGGTAGAAAAGGATAATAGGAAGCGGGGTTTGCACTCCCCAGGCACTGCAGCCTTCTGGCTTATTGTACCTTCCTAGTTCCTTATTTCTGTCAGTAGACTCAATCCTTCTTCCTAGAAGTGTCAGGTCATTGACTGTTGCAATTTGATTCCACAAGTTCTTTTTCCTTATGTTAGGTTAAACTTCCATTAAACTGTTGCTTCACTTTCGAAGATGACTTGAGAGGCTGTTTCCTCCTTCCAACATAATCTGCAAATGGGACTGTTCTATATTAATTTTCATGTTATGTAGATGTTTTGCCAGATGTCCTATCATTCTATGTCTGCCCTCTCCAACTGCATTAGTGAGTTTGCCAGACTCGGTGAGGGTTGTTGTAGCATATGTTTATTGTGTGTAGTGCCCCATAGAGTTTATCCACTTTTGTTTTATTTGAATCCATTCTGTGATAGAGGATTCTGTTTGTTTTTGTTATCCCAAGTATAAGTACGGAGTGTATGGTCTTGCATATCTAGCCAGTGTGTCTTCTTTCTCGTTGCCCAAAATTCTTTCGTGCCATGGCAACCTATATAACATGTTGTGTATCGCCAAGTTTTGGATGAATTCACTAATTTTGATGTGATGCAGGTTTAGAGAAACGTTTTCAACTTTGCCATGTTTCGACCTCTATTGAGATCATCTTCAGGGCCTGGGATTTAAAACATTGTTTAAATTATACAAATACGTGTACAATGTGGAAAAAAAAGATGGCATCTTTAACGGTCACTAAATACCACTCAGTTTTATGTTACCAACAGAAACTCAAGTTTCTGATTTGTATGGTGGTCAAGTGACCGTTCATAGATTTCTTTAATTCCAAACAAAAATAAAAGAAAGATAGTTTATAAAAAAATCTCCCGGTTTATAAAAAAATTAAAAGGATAAATTAAACCAATAAAAATAATTATTGGATTAACTGAAACAACTATACCAACCATAAAAATGTTTAATATAAATAAAAGGCAAAGTAATGTTTAAAAATATAATTGTTTTATTGTCATTTTTGAAAATATAAATATCTGTTGTTTGCACAAGACGTTCACAAGGGACGCAACATTATTGTTCTGTCTAGTAGTAAATGCTTGAAAAGTTTTGTTAATAACTGTTTGGACAAACGTAATACTGATTGTATTGATAGGATAATATCGGTTTCAGTTGTGATTGCTCCCTATCTGCCGTGTCCGCAGTTGGACGGCATGAAGCAGTACTGGGGCATCGTTAGGAAGGGCTGGGGCTGAGGGTAGCAGACGCAGCACGGCTTATCGGGCGGGTCGATAACCGGTGGCGGGTCCTTACACCAAGGGCAGTCGATATTGAGCCCGTTGCGCCCGGTGCTGGCGCAAATATGCCTCACTCGCCCGTTGACGATGTGCGCTCCGTAGACATCCTGCTCTTCGCAGACGCATTTGCAGCCCGGCTTGTACGATTTGGTACATTCATTGTTCGGGCCGCACATCGGGTACTTGTTGCTGTTGATCCCGCCGCCTCCGCAACAGCATGGTGGTGGTGGTGGTTTGCAACAACAGCTCATATCGACAATATCAAAAATCACTTACCCCCGTTGAAATATCTGACCCTCAGTCTCAGTTCTCACCTATGTATTATTTTAACTATATTGGTTGTTAGATGTGGCTGTTTAGTACATTTCTGTGGAGCTTGATAAGTGTGATAGATGTAATGGTGTAAGTTTGTCCAACATGTGATCAGTTGTACTGTCTTATTATGATTTTTTTTTTTTTGTTAATAAACACATGTTCAGTTATATAGTTAATTAAATTATTAATTTGACCACACTATTTGACATTTTTAACTAGATAATTTATTTCCTACTGGGCTGAACTTTTCAAAATTTAATAGAGACTTGCTGGCACAATTGAGTAGAGGACAGTCAAGAACATCCTCATGATAACCTATGATATTTCAAAAATAAAATAAAATAACGACTGATTTGTTTGAATTTATTGATTAACTTGTTTGAATTCTATCCCAAATTTTTTTTACAACCCTTCCACTTAGCTGTCTAGATACCTATAGAGTTAGGGAGTGAGCGAATGAAAGATTCAGTTCCAGGTTTGAATGTCAATACTGCCACTGTGGATTCACAAAAATAAAATCTAGTCCAGTGCCATCAGAAACAAAAGGTTTCTAACTTTCCTGGGATGTTAACATTTTTTGTATTTTATTTTAGTCTAAAATTAGGTTTTTTAAACATAAAATCATTATTTCTCGATGTCAGCATAATTAAAATGCAGATCTGACCTTTATTTCAAAAACACATTACATTTTCCACAATTGGTCCATAGCTGGTCAAGCGGACCACTAAAACTGGTCAAAAACATTTTTCCCAATGGGCACTCTCAACACGACATGGGACAATTACATAGAAGACAAACATTTTGAGCCCTGAAGATGATCTCAATAAAAGATCGAAACGTTGGCACGATAAAGAAAATGTTTTTCTGATACCTATATCACACCAGACCGCATCTCACAATATCTGAATAATTTTTCTCAATGTTCTTTTTTTTTTTTTTTTTTTTGACCTTGCAAAGGATTCATTATTTTTCATGGTCCTCTTAACCTATTAATAGTTCAAATTTTCATTGAGGTCCTTGTTAGGTGGAAAAAAAAAAGGCCAAAGTGTTGGGATTACCAAGCTTTCGGTAACATTATGTTGCAATCATCAGAGCCTATTTATTGCAAAAATAACCAACATAATTAATATAATTATAACAATCAACAATTAAATCGACACTGCATACTTTTCCCCAGAGAGAAGAGAGAGAGAGAGAGAAAAAAAAGAAAAAATTCTCACCGGGAAAGAAAACCAATGTAAAAGTGCTCCGGTTTATGTTGTGAAGCACATGGCCAGCATTCAATTATACAGGACCTCCATGAAATGCAGTGAGTAATTATAACATAATCCATCGACAAAAATAATAATTTATACGTACAATAACATTTTTTCATAAAATTAAATCTGATTTTTTTTTTTTACATAAAATCGTAATTTCACGACTATAGCACAATTAAAATACAAATCTGACCTTTGTTTCAAAAACTACAATAAATTTTCCACAAGAGTATAGCTAGTAAAAGCAAGAGCTCGAAGAATAAAAAATGGCAAAATGTATGTTTTTTTGGAAATGCTCGATTGAGGCTCGTGGATCATGGACGTCACCAAATTTACCTTATTTTGTAAATACTTCAAGGACACTTAAAAAAAAATTTTTTTCTCAGTGAAATATCCTTTGCAAGTTCAATTAATTAAAGTTATTAGTTGAGATAAAAAAAGTCAGTGTCACGAGTAGGAAAAGGTGGGGTTGATATTAGAGTGACATCTTGCTCTACTCGCTTGCTGGATGATTCAGATTCTGCTTAAAATATTATGAAAAACTTATCATTTCTTTAATTTAATTTGAAAGAGCCCTTTTCCAAATACACCCCCCCCCCTAAAAAACTACTCATATTATTGTATTAGAGTTTAGGCTGAGAAAATAATTCAAAACTAAATTTTTGTTTTTTTTAATTTATATATCCTCGACATCTTGCTCTTCTCGCTTGCTCGATGAAGGGAAGCTTGCAGAGCGGGGACATTTGACGCCATACAATTCTTCCCTGTCTGAAAAACAATGCAAAAAAAAAATAATTGAAAATTCATCTAGGAAAATGGTCGGATAATTCGGTTAAGAGAGATTGAAGGTGTAATTCAAAAGGCAATTTGCATGTTGTCAAGATTTGAATTTGAATCATTCACCATATACTAGGAAAAAACATAAAATCAGACTTTTATTTGGAAATGCCCAGCCAAAATTTTTGACAATTGTATGTTAACATGGCAACTAGATGTAATTTTTTCCAGGGTGTGGTATACTGCGCCCTTTAAGAGCTATTGTATCCCCTGTTCTCTGCCTAAAGAACATCGGTGTGTCCTATTTCATCAAGAAATTCGATTAATAGGTTGAAGCTCTTCTATGGTCACATTATACACCCCGAAACATTTCCTCCTGCCGGCTAGAGTGGCTCAGTAGTTTGTTAGTAAATGTGACAGTGTCTCTTCTGCCTCCTTGCAGAATCTGCATGTTCCAACCTTCTTTAGGCGTCCATTTAATCTGCAACGTCCTGTTAGGATTCGCAGTCTATTACTGCTTCCTTTGACACATTCTGTGATCGGTTGACAAAATTGGTTAGAAGATTCTTGGATTTTCTATGTCCAACGAGTGAATTCCGTTGTTCTCTCATTTTCTTTTTGACCTTCTTAATAATTTGAGCAAGTTTTTTTCTTCCGGATGTTCTTCACTTACGCAGTACATTCCATGCAGAAAAACCTGACCATAATGTGCTTTTTGATCAAGTGCAAACATGCCAGATTAATTTAACGATTTATCTTTAATCAGCAGAACGAGCTTAGGAAAATTTTGGACTTTTATTCGGCAGTCAGAAGCTTATTTTTTAAATACAAACAGTTACCATCAATGTGTACCCAGTATAGGGTCTGGATAGATTTAATTACCTAACTTTATCTAGCCCTTTAAAATCTGTCTGAGAATCTTGGCTAATTTTGTGTTTTTTGGCAAAAGTTAGAAGCCATTTTCAGCCTGATTCAGCTATTCAATCCCAGTAGAGAATTTTCCACCCTTGGAAAATTGCAGGATCTTTTACATTTTTTGGGCTGTCAGTTATTATTACTGAAAAATGAAAGGCAATCCTGTCTTAAATTAGAGTTCATTTTATACAGGTCATATTAGAACCCCCAGCCAATATTAGCTTTTGGATCAACAGACTTAAAGACAGGGAAGTATTGTTTCCCTCCTTGGAAATCTGCAGGACATCTTGGAATTTTTGATTTTTAGGAAATTTTTGATTTTTTAGTCGGCGGCCGACATTTGGGCATTATACTCAATGCAGAATCACCAAGCCAAATTGGCTTTTGGATCGGTAAACTTGAAGGCAATGAAGGTCAGGGTGCCCTTGAAAATCTGTAGGGCAGCTGTAAAAAAAGTTGACATTTTTTCGGCTGTCAGTTATTATTACTGAAAAATGGAAGTCAATCCTGTCTTAAATTAGAGTTTGCTATCCTGCTTTTATACGGGTCATTTTACATAGTGTAGAAACCCCCAGCCAATATTGGCTTTTGGATCAGTACACTTGAAGGCTTGGAATTTTGGGGTAAATCTGTAGGACAGCCTTAGAAAATTTGGAATTTTTTGGGCAAAAGTCAGAAGTTGGTTGCTAAATCTGAACCTACTGTCTAGTAGGTAGCCAGGACAAATTTTCCTTTGGATAAGATGAAGAGATAGCAGCTTAGTTTAGAGATTTATCTTCCTTCCATTGGAAATCTAAGGTGTTCGATTTTTGGATATTATACGAATCTCAAAATGCCCAACCAAATTGGCTTTTCGATCGGTAAACTTGAAGGCATGGAGGAAGTTCAGGGTGCCCTTGGAAATATGTAGGACAGCTTTAGAAAATTTTGATTTTTTTAGGCAAAAGCTGCAAGCTGGTTGCTTGGGAAGGGTACTAAGTTGGTTGGGAAAAGTACTAATTTAGTTGGAAAAAGTATTAAATTGTAAGAAAAAGTACCAATTTAATTGAAAAAGCTATAACATCCAAAAATCGAACACCTTAGATTTCCAATGGAGGGAAGATAAATTGCTAAACTAAGCTGCTGTCTTCATCTTATCCTAAGGCAAATTTGTCCTGGCTACCTACTAGACAGTAGGTTAAGATTTAGCAACCAGCTTCTGGCTTTCGCCCAAAAAATTCAAAATTTTCTAAAGCTGTCCTACAGATTTCCAAGGGCACCCTGAACTTCTAACTTGAACCTGAACTGAATATGAACCTAAAAACACCCAGCCGAAATTTGGTTTTGGATCAGTAGAATTGCAAGACATAAGAGCTTAAGCTTTCCTCACAAACAAATCTGCTGGATAGTCAACATTTTTTTTTTTTTTTTCGAAAATAGATAACTGTTTCTAAATCTAAACTGCACTGTCTGCAGACTGAACTTGTGTAGCCAGACCAAATCGTGATTTGATCAAATGAAGTTTAGCAGTTTATCTCTCCTTTCTTGGAAATCTGCTTGACAGTCATAGCAAATTATGGAAATTTTTGGGGGGATCTGAACCGTACTGTCCAGTTACATGTGCACCCAGAGCAAAACGGCTCTTGATTTAAGCACTTTGAAAATCACAAACAGTCACTGTGTCATCATGCGAAACATTCACCTTGCAATCATGTGTATGTTCATCTTTGGAGGTGAATTCTTCCTGAACGCCCTTAGAAAGTTGATAAAAGGGTGGGTCGACATCCTCCTCCAGTTCCTGTTTTCGAGGGTGGTATCCTTCCCGTTTTCGAAAGACCTCCGCCTCCTGCACTTCTTCATCTGGACCACCCGGCCCGAACAACCCGGCACGCCTTCTTCGCACCGTCCCTCAACCGTCTGCACCTCTTTGTCTGAGTCTGTGTGGGCGTCGGACTTTGGCAATTCCCTCTCATCTGCAAGGACGACTCCGTCGTAAAGTTTATCATCACACTCACATCGGATCTCGTAGTAAAGGTCCTTTTTGTTCTTCATCGGCTGGAAAAACAGAATTTTTTTCAATAGACATCCGGAAATTGCCATAAAGGACACAGTGACTCACTGTGAATGCCAAGATGGGGTCGAATGTCTGACAGTACATTTCGTTGACAAATGTGTTACTGGGGCGTTTGGATGCAGCTGGAATTGAAGATTTTTTTTTTTTTGTTTTGAAATTTGTGTTTCCCCTCTTCAACTACTTATCCATGAAATTTCATTTGCTGAAAATCTTTTATACTTACTACTTCCCATATGTTTTTTATATTCTCTGTCCAAAAGAGCAAACAAAAAATTCCACCTCCAAAACCCTAATCGTTTTCCAACTATCCCTTTTAAGTTTTACTGGATTCACAAAAATTTAGACATTTTGTTATACATTTTTATTGGCAAACAAACAGCACACCCCAACCCTCTATTATTAGATTACACCTATATTTTTTTTATGTATTGTTTTTAAAGAAACAATCATATGTGACTATGTAATGTGACTGTGACATGACTTTTTTATTTATTTTATTTTTTATTTTAACCCGATTGTGACTTTTTTGTCGCGAAAACGTAGAAATGGTTCGATCCTCGCCCTGGGCTGTGTTTTTCCGTCCAGGGAAGGCTTTTAATCGGAAAATTTTCCTGCTTTTTCTTTCTTCCTCTTATCAACCCCCCCGAAACCGCAGACACCACGCTAATGCCGAAAACCCCCTGGGGCTTTTCCAGAGAAATTCGTCTGAGATATAAAAAAAATATTTCGAATATCCATTCGAACAAAAGACGTTCGTTTTTGGTGGAAAATCTATGAGGATGGACGGTAATGGGATGTTTTGGTTCGTCGAACAACTTGTTGATCGTATATGATTCCATGGGATGCATGAACCATGAGCATTCTGAATCATGTTCAATTGTTGCCGCCACGATCGACATAAAAAAATAGACTCACTAATTCTTTTTATCTTTTGCAAGATACTTAAAATATTTATTTTCATGATTTGTCGATTATTTTTCGTCTTACGATACTTCTTAAAGGTCACACTTCTCATAAACCCCAGGCATAACGCTAATAACAATCTAGACATCAGTGATAATTTAGTCACCCGTGACTATTATCAACGCATGATTTACAAAGCATGATTTTATTAACTGTAATAACTTTTTAATATTTTATAAAATAATTACATTTATAAAAATAACTTACAAAACGATACTAATATAGTCAAGATTTATTGATTCTGGAACTTGTTAACTTATTCTCTGCCAACTAGATTTTTTGCCGACGAACAACTATGCCATGGCCAACTAGATCGTTATTTATCGATATCATCCATTTCGGCTCATGGGATCCATGTTCGATCATTGCCATCATGATAGACTGACTATAATATATTTCATTTTCTTATTCCACGTCACATAGGAATAAAAAAACAACGAACGGGCAGACGTTGCCTCTAATACAGCCCCGAGCTTACCAGAATCTGAGCAACCCGTGTGTGCAAAGGATCTCGTTTCAACCTTTAGAAAAGAGATATTAAAAAAATGGGAAAATGAATGGATGAATATTGGAGACACCAAACTAAAAAAAGATAAAAGGCAGCATTCACCCCTGGGAAACGTCCTATCAAATGAAGAGAAGAGAAGAGGTCATCATCTGCCGTCTCAGAATTGGACATACAATAATGACACATGGGTTCTTGATGGAAGGTACTGACCCTCCTGTCTGCCTGTGTAGTGAACGCCTAACCGTCGAACACGTCTTGTGCCCCCCAAGGAACTGCCAACGGTTTTACACATCTTCCTTACACCTCCCACATAAACAACTCCTACAAGATAAACAGCAAATGATTGACAAAGTCATTGATTATTTTAAAAAAATAAAACTATACAGCTATATATAACAAGAACACTACATTAACACACAAGTAACATAAAGGTAATGATAGCCCAAGCTGGTTTTTTGCCTATAAAATTAAAAAAAAAAAATTATTGTAGATAAAAAGGTTAAAATCCGTCCAATGGTTCGATTTTTACTGAACTGCTCCTTTATGGCGTAAGCCCTTGAGTCATCATCATCGCATCAGCGCTGAGCTAGCTACTAGCAATCCCTAAATTTCATATGTTCAGATAACGATAGTTGCTACGTGATTTGCTATGATTCAGAATGTTCTCAATCTTGAGTATCTATACACAACAGTGTTAGTTCTTTTATTTTGAAATTTTCCATTTTTCATGTTCACTGTCTACTTTAATTCAGAATTAATAAATAATTTTATAATAATTCATAATTATTGAGATATCGTCAGATGCTGTCTGGTGTGATATAGATTTCAGTGCCTGGGATTTACAAACATTGTTCACACTTTCACCCGTTCACTTTTCCACATGAAAAATGTAATTGTTATATGTAAACAATGTTTGCAAATCCCACGCATTGCAGATGATCTCGATAAAGATCGAAACGTTGGCAAGATAAAGTAAATTATTCGGTTATCGTGAGGTGCGGTCTGGTGTGATGTAGGCTTCAGAAAAACATTTCCCTTATACTGCCAACGTTTGGGTCTTTACTGAGATCATACAGGGGTTTACAAACAGTGATTACACTTTCACTCGTTCACTTTTCCACATGAAAAATGTAATTGTTATATGTAAACAATGTTTGTAAACCCCAGGCTCTGAAGATGATCTCAGTAAAGAAGGAAAATGTTTTTCTGAAGCCTACATCACACCAGACCGTACCTCACGTTATCCGAATAATTTTCTTTATCTTGCCAACGTTTCGATCTTTATCGAGATCACCTTCAGTACCTGGGATTTGCAAACATTGTTTACATATAACAATTACATTTTTCATGTGGAAAAGTGAACGGGTGAAAGTGTAAACACTGTTTGTAAACCCCAGGCACTGAAGATGATCTCGATAAAAACCGAAACGTTGGCAGTATAAAGAAAATGTTTTTTCTGAAACCTACATCACACCTACATCTCACGGTTTCTAAATAAATACTTTTAGATAATGAGATAGTCATTGGGACAATCATGACCTTTGCTGATTGCGTTCCTTCCCCCCAAAAAATGTTTTGTCATAATGACGTATGTTTGTACAAGTGATCAAGGCAGAATTGATATTTCTTAGTTTGTCGACTATTTCCCTTAAAATGTGTGTAAAAGTATATTCTTGAATCTGTGTCTCGTATCGACAAACTTGCATCGGCGTTTCAGGAGATTTTGTCATCCTGACAAGATCTTTGCGGGAAAAAAATCAAATACGGTATTTTTGACGGAAGAAAGGGTAAAACTAAATTGGTAAATTGATTATACGCAGGATCTCCTCTGAAATCACCTTGTTCGAGGCGCGCCTCGTGCCGGTCGATTGGTGTAGCAAGTTTTGCACGATCCAGGCATCGGCCTCCGTGGCGCAATCGGCTAGCGCGTTCGGCTGTTAACCGAAAGGTTGGTGGTTCGAGCCCACCCGGGGGCGTTTATTTTTTTTCGCCCGAAAAATTAAAATTACGATTTAAAAAATTTGTAAATGAAAAGAATCAAACGAAATAATTAAATAATACAAATAAATGAACATTGACTCTATAACAATAAACAATTTAAAAAAAAGAAGTCATAAACGGGGCCAATTGATCAGTCGTCGAAACTAACTGACGGCCATGATTGTATAACTTGATTAAATTAAAAAAAAAAAAAAAAACTGAGAGAAAAAATAAAATAACTTCACAAAAAAAGTTTAATTTATTGTTAAAATTAAAATTTGATTCCAATGTTTCAAGAAAATGATCAATCACATAAAATAAAAAATAAATGACTCACAATTTGATGCAAGGTAAAATACTCAAAATAAAATTTATACTATTAGTTAATCAAACATCCTCCAGAAACCTTTTGTAGAATCTAAAATATTTTCTGCACTTTATCGCTAATTGTTCCACTCAAAGCCCGAGCAAAATGGCGACTAATGATCCTGCCAATCGCTCCCCTTTTTCTAAAAGTCTCCAGCTAGAACCATCCACGACAGATTTGGAGGTTTTCTTAATAATTTGATTTAAATATGAAACTTTTAATTATAATGGCCCATTTGAAGAATGATTTGATCATGGCCAAGGACCATAATGAATCTGTTAAATTACTATCTAGTCGGCCATGATCGAGCAGTCCGCCCGTTAAAAAATTTAGTCAGCACTGTAAGTTAAAAAAGTACTATCTTGAAATTTCTCGATTATATTAAGTTACAGTTTGTAAGATATTTTTAAAAATTTATAATTTTTTAAAAAATGTGAAAAAGTTGTTGAATTTTAATCAAATCGAGGGACAACATTACCCCGTAAATCATGCATACATGATGAAATATATCACGGGTGACTAGATTGTTTTTAATATTATACCTTTTTTTCTGAACAGTGTGACCGATAAGAAATCAAAAGACGACAAAAACGGTCAAATTATAAAAATAATTTGTCGAAGTCGCGATGAGTGGTCAAGAATGAAGTAGTTTAGAAAAAAATCTTTTTTAAAAAGATTTTGGCAAAAAAAAAGGATGTTTTTCTAAACTACCACATTCTTGATCGCTCTCGCGATTTGAACAAATCGTTCAACAACCGTGAAGAAACATACATCATAAAAATAAATGAACTCTTTAACTCTAGAATAAATAATAAGAACAAAAGATGAGATAGAGAGTCCTTTTAATCAATCCATCATGCCGGTCGTGATTGATCATGGGCTGATGAATTTGTCATGACCCAACGTGGATAAGATCGATAAAAATAAAACCATTGGATGCATTTATTTTTTTATTTCTTGAATTCCGTCACTTTCTAACTCATACGTTGATGTTCTAATAGGTGACTGGACGGTTATTGACGTTATGTTTTTACTGGCTCAAAACACAAAATAACCATTCGGGAATCATAATACAAACGGACAAACCTCGGGGTAACACTTGTCAAATGTTGGCTGAATTAGCTATGGCCATATTTCACAAGTCTCTAAGTTGTACTGGTCTGTAGGGTTTTGAAAATTGAACTATGGATAAATTCGCCTCGAGGTCACTTAATTTGACGATGGTTTTTAATTCTCACGATTTCTGAATAATTATCGATTAAGGATCAAATTAAAGGTTTTAGAAAAAAATTTCTTTATCGAGCACGTTTCGACCTTTATTGAGATCATCTTCAGCGCTCAAATTGTTTATATTCTGCGCAATTGTTCCATGCTCGTACTACGGGCACTCACTCTCAACACGGCACACAAGAATGGCACACTTACGCAGAAAACAAATACTTTGAGCCCTGAAGATGATCTCAATAAAGTTCGAAACGTGGCACGATAAAGAAAATATTTATTTGAAACCTACGTCACACCAGACCGCATCTTACTCATCACAGACTCTCAATATTTATTAATTATTATTTGAACAAATAATTGTTTTACGAAATTTCCTCCTCGAATAAATCCAAAACCGAAGGACATCATAGCACTTCGGGAAATTTCGAAATTTGACTTTTTTTATTGTGTTTGTCAGACTTACGTGCTGTTAGATTTTTTCCCCTTATTAAATATTTTTATTACACCTGTTGCCGGAACGTACTCAGAAACAAACAAGAAAGGGGATTAGCCCTGGACCGTTAAGGCGGATAATCCTTACGACAAAAGGGGCCCCCCTCCTTTTTCGCCTACCTGGGCCGTCAGTGCCCATTGAAATTGTAAATTTTCCCAAAAACTATTGTCAATATAAATCCTAGGCTCTGGAGATTTCCGATACACAATTTACGATCTCAGGAAGTTCAAAAGGAAAATCTAGTGGAAAAAAGAAGTAATAAGGATTGAAAGGAACAAATCCCATAAGTACCAAAGTACTCGGTTTAATTAAGGTAAAATTGTCGGTTGGATTTTCATCTTTTTCTAAACTCAAGAAAGAAAAGAAACCGCTGCCAAATTTGAAAATTGGATTTCATTACATAAAAAAGACGACCTTTTACAAAATTCATACCTTCCTGAAAGAAATAAATTTTTCAGAGGTATTTTTTAAATTACGACAAGACTTTTCCATAAAACTACATAAAACGCCCGTTTCGTAGTGATCTTTTGTTTCACAGTTTGTTGAATTCGTGAGCAACTGTCAAGAAAGAGGTAGTTTAGAACAAAAAATTCATTTTTTTTTTGGACGCGTTTCGACCTTTTTGGCCATCTTCAGGGCATGGATAAATTGCAAAATCTATGTGGATTGGAAAGAATACAATACTAGGTTCAAAAGTTATATAAACATCTTTCCCATCAACGTGTGTTTCGTAATTGACCCAGGCCCTGATGATGACCCGAATAAAGAAAGGTCGATACGTCGGCAAAAAAGGAAAAAATGCGTGTTTCTAAACTACTTCATTCTTGACAGCTCCTCATGACTTCAACAAACTACTCAAAACGTTCACTGTGGGCTTTTGTTATTTTTTATTCGCTAGTTTTCCGCTAAGTCTATAGTCTATAATTGATTAATTAATATTTTTCAATTGATTAAGGTTTTTAGCTGCGATATAAAAAGGCCAGTGTCACGAGCGGGATTCCAACCCACGATCTTCGGCTTGATACGCCACAACTCTTCCACTTGAGCTACCGTGACTTATTTTTTTGTTTTAATTATTTATTTTCTTCCATAGTCGCCCTTTTCACGCTACACATTCAATCTAATAAATACACTCGATGCTAGAACACAAAACGAGGTATCAAGCACGATGTGCAATAAAAGAATTCTGTTTCGTATAAAATCGAAAAACAAGTCACAATTGCACGATTCATTGTAAAATTGGTCGGTAAGCCTACACGCTCTCCCTGCGGAGCCAAGGAACGTCAACCGTCAAATCGAGCCGCTTTCGTTGAGTATAAAAATATAAAAATATTTTTAGCCTGGATCAGCCAGGGGTACATCCTTTTCCTTTGATGTACGGTATTCAGTATTAAAAATTTAAATATACACTCCCCTGAGTAAAGTAGGCACAAAAAAAAATTTTTTTTTACAAATAAATTCTAATTAGTTTTAAGAATTCTTTAAATCTCCAAAGTTTTCATTTCATTGAAAACATGTTTTTATTTTACTCTCAACACGACACGCAAGAATGGAACAGTAATACAGAAAACAAACACTCCAAGCCCTGAAGATGATCTCAATTAAGTTCGAAACTTCCACGTAAAGAATATATTTCTTTTCTAAAACGGTTAATCGATAATTATTTGGAGGTTGTGAGGTGCGGTCTGGTGTGATGTAGGCTTCAGAAAAATATTTTCTTTAACGTGCAACGTTTTGATCTTTATCAATACCATCATCAGGAATGCTCAAAGTGGTTGTTTTCGGCGTAATTTTTCCACGCTCGTACGGGCACTCACTTTCAACAGGCAACACAAGAATGGCACACTTACGCAGAAAACAAAAAATTGATCCTGAAGATGATCTCAATAAAGGTCGAAACGTGCACGGTATAGAAAATCCTTTTCTGAAACCTACATCACACCAGATCGCACCTCACAACCTCTAAATAATTATCGATTAATGGTCACTAATCACCACACACTCATTTCAATTTTTGGTATTGGTACATGACAATTTTTCTTGCATTTGAGGAGTAGAAGAACTTGATGAACTTTGCCCTGCGAGTAGGGAATTACTCTGTATATAAGTTTTGTAGCTGTAGGACTAGGTTTGATTCCTCTCGAAGGAAAATTTATATATTGCATGTAGATTTTAATTTAAAAACCTATAGTATTTATTAAAGTTTTTTGTCCGTTAAAAATTAATGGCCAAGGAAGACGTTGGTCGAAGACGTCTTATTTATTTTTTCCCTAAGAAAATTCGTTTGGATTTTTGGGTTTTTGTTTTTGATTTTGGGGTGGCCGGCGTATGGAAAACGGGAAAATATAAAAGGAGCTGAGATAAAGGAAAGGTCCAACGGGGATGAGACGGGGTGAGAGGTGAACGGCGAGCGGAGAGGGTGGTGGATCCGAGGGTGCCGGGGTGGGGTGTCCTGTGGAAGGGATAAGTCCGCCGGCGGAAGGGGAACGTCGGCAGAGGGCTCGGAACGGCGATTCAGTCTCAAGGTATCTTCCGTCGGGCCAGTACAGACAGGATGATCATATTCTAACAACGTTGACATGTGATTCCCTCAAAGGGGTCCGGGATTTTTTTTTATTTTTTTTCTTTTCGCCGAGAGTTGGTTTTGACGCGATGATGGAGAACGTGAACAGTTGCACGGACTGCGGTTTAGTGTTCGACTCTTCGAAATCGCTGGACGTCCACCTGAGTTACCACAAGGAGACACTGATGTCGAAATGGGGCTCGGCGTCCGGATCGGCGGAGGACAACAACAACGTGAAGAAGGCGAGGCCGGCGGCGGCCGACTCGAGCGACTTCCACTTCCAGGAGTTCCAGGAGAGCTGCGGGTTCCAGAGGCTGCCGAGGACCCAGTACAGGTACCACCCGTACGGCTACGACCGGCAGGTCACGTCTAGTCAGGTCCAGTGCGACAAGTGCGGCATGTCGATGGACCAGAGCCTCCTTCACGACCATCATGCCCAGGTTCACCCCGTGTGGGAAGAGCCGCAGGCGGAGATACTCGACCTGGACTCGCACAAGGTCCACGTCTACCAGCCTCCCGAGGAGATGCCGTGGAAGTTCTTCAAGGAGGAGAACGGGAACAGTTCGCCGGACCCCCTGGGGGCGGTGAGCTCGAGCGAGGTGTACCTCGAGGCCCCGGCCCCGCTCCCCCTGCCGAAAGCGGCTTGGAAGAGCAACGAGGCGAGGAGGCCTAAGACTTACAACTGTTCCGCGTGTAACAAGTGGTTCACGTCCTCCGGCCACCTGAAAAGACATTACAACACGACCCTCCACAAAAACGCGGTGAAACAAAGCGGAGGCGTGGACCCGGCGTCGCTCCCCGTGTCGACCCACCACCACCCTCCGGTGGACGAGTACCAGCCGCCCCCGCAACCCCCTCAGCCACCGCAGCCGCAGATGCACCCCCAACAGGAATTCTACTACGGGTATCACCCAAATGGTAATCCCCCCCACGGCGAACATCTCCCGAGCTTCTCGTCGTTGACAGGCGTCGACTACGAAACCGTGGGGGGGGCAGTGTACCGCCAGGAGAAAGAAGTCAGCGTGGTCAGCTCGACGGAAGGCGTCCCGTCCCAGGTCGTCCACAAGTGCGTCGACTGCGACAAGACGTTCAACAAGGCCTGCTACCTGACACAGCACAACAAGAGCTTCCACTCGGGGGACAAACCGTACAAGTGTTCAAGGTGCGGGAAGAGGTTCACACAGGAGTACCTGCACCTCGAACATTTGTCCAAGCACGCGGGAGAAAAGCCGCACAAGTGCGAAATATGTCCCAAGCAGTTCAATCACAAGACGGACCTGAGGAGGCACATGTGCCTCCACTCGGGCGACAAGCCCTACGCGTGCAACTTCTGCGGAAAGGGGTTCATACGCAAGGATCACATGCTCAAGCACGCTGAGACACACAAAAAGAAGCAAATGTTCAAAAACGAGTACCGTTTGTGATCCGGGCCCACCGGCCGGCTCCCCCGAGACGATAATCAAACCCTGATCGACCCTTTTTAAATATAATAATAAATAAATAATAATATTAATTGTAAAAAATAATAATAATGCAAATTCGTTCGTTAAGTTGGCCACATATCCCAATAGATCTGTGATACAATCCCCACCTACCTCAGCAAAGACTGATTAATAATCGACAATTGTTTGGTTCCTTAATCTTTTGTTTAGTTTTTTAATTATTTGATTAATTAATTACGAATTTTCTTTATTATTAAAAAAATTGGTGTTTTGTTCCTTGAAATCTTTTCTAGAAAAAAATTACATTTATAAGTTTTATTGTACATAAATATATATATTATATATAAATATAAATATTATCGAATAAAATATTTGAATTGATTAAAGCAAAAATTAAAGAAGAAAAAAAAATCAACATGGTCTCGATTTAAAATTTAAACAAATACTCGGAGTACCTTTGTAATTTGTAGTTGTTTTGTTAATAAAATGAAAAGGGAGAGAAGAAGAAGGAAGAATTGTATAGTTGGAAGTTTTAAGGTATATACAATGGAAGAAAATTGACATGCAAAAAAAAAAAGCCAAATGTATAAAAAAAAATAAAAAATTTAAAATAAAAATTTACCTCGTGTTTCAGCAAAGGTAGAAAGCCTGTGTATTGTTTTTATATATTTTATAGAAAAACCAACCCCTACACCCTAAACCTCAAAAATCCAGTCTTCAAAGCTTATGGTAAAAAAATTGCAATTCGAGGTTTCTTTATTTTATATGAAAAGACGTAAATATTTAAAAAATCGATGGGACGATGTCCAAAAAAAAAAAGTTTACGTTCTTAGTTGTACCGGCTCCCAATATATTAACTAAAATCTACCATCACTTAACTTTATAAGAACAATAATTAATTCGTATTGATATTCACGTTTCTCATGCTCATTTAGTTACTCTCCCAATTTATTTATTCACTTATTCTTATTCACTCACTAACTTACCCATTCACGCAGAACGCTCACTCAATCTATTTTGGTCCAGTCAGTAGTTCACTCACCCATTCGCTTTTCTGTCTCTGTCAACATTTTCCGTCGGGTTCTGTATTATTTGTTTTGTATAATTATTCTTTTGTTTATTTATCTTTACGAATTACTTAATCACACTCATTTATTGACTCTCTCTTTCTCTTTCAGTAACTTCCTCATATCACTATCTCTCCCTCTCACTCAGTAACTCTATCGAGCTCAGCTACGGACTATCTTTCTCCCAGACTCACTCCTTCCTTTACTAATTCTCTCACTCTCTCTCTATCATTCGTTCATTTAGTCATTCTCTTACCAACTCGGTCGTTCACTATCTCTCTCTCTCTCTCTCTCTCTCTCTCTCTCTCTCTCTCTCTCTCTCTCTCTCTCTCTCTGTCACAGACAGTCACTCTATCTTTCACTAATTTCCTCATATCACTCCCTCTCGCTCGATCACATGCTCGTTCTCTCACTAATTCACTATATCTCTGTCCGTGTCTGCCTTTCACTCTCTTTCAGTAACAAAGTCAATCACTCATATCTCTCTTTCTTTCTCACTGCTTTTCTTTTTTCATTTTGTTTTTTCTCTGTCTTGCTTTCTCTCGCTTATTTTGAATTATTCTTTCTCTTCTAATCTCCGCTATTCTTACTTTAACTGATTTTTTCTCCTTCTTTCTCTCTTTGTCTTATTTTACTCCCTCTCTCTCTCTCTCTCATTGCTTTCCTTTTACCATTTTGTTTTTTCTCTGTCTTGCTTTCTCTCCATTAAATTATTCATTAATTATTCTCTCTTCTAATCTCCGCTTTTCTTACTTTTACAGAATTTTTTTTCTCCTTCTTTCTCTCTTTGCCTTATTTCTCTCTCTCTCTCTCTCTCTCTCTCTCTCTCTCTCTCTCTCTCTCACACACACACACACACACACACACACACACACTATAAATATCTCCATCTATCTGTATCTACTTCTGTCTAATTATTTCTGTCTTCTCTACCTATCACCTATCTATTTCTCTCTCTCTCTCTCTCTCTCTCTCTCTCTCTCTCTCTCTCTCTCTCTCCCTCTCAACCCTTTCCTGTATTCTTTCCTTATCGGTTTATTTCGTTTTCCCAATCTTTTCTCCAGACGATTTTCGGTATATTTTCCCCACGAATCTCGGATCGTTGCCGTTTCGGTGCGGTAGGATTTTTCACCCCGTGATTTTTTCTCTTCGCCTTCCCTCGTCCTCGGGGGTTGCAGCGGGGTGCATCTTGCAGGTGGGTACAGCCCGGGGCAAAAAGCCCTGCCCCATTGGCCCGTACGGTCAGGTGGTACAGTCCTGGGTACACCTACGCCATCACCATCGTGGGAATCCTATTGTGCACCGGCATCAATCACGTGCAGGGGAGGGCAAAAACTTCCACCTTTCGCACACCTGATTCTGGGCGAAATTTTTTCTACCCTCGGGGCAGACCGAGGGTTGATATCGTACAACACCCGGAGAGAAAATTTCTTACCGAATTCTTTCTAATCGCGCGAAAACTTTGGCCCGTTCTTAAAGGATTCAAATGGCCGTACGGGGCTCAGGGAGGGGGGGGGAATAAAGGCGATGCACTTTTTTACGATCCGCCCTTTACGAGCTTCGGACCTCGAATTCCGAACCTCATAAGCTGTAATTTTCAGCGGTTAAAAACAAACGGGCTAATTCTACAGATGGAGGGAAAATAAAAACACAGAAAGACGAACGAGGCCGGAGGTGATTTTCATTCTTCTCTCCGCTCAGCCGGATCCACGCAAATCCCTGTCAGACACCGGATAGATTTTTCCGATTGGACTTGACCACAGATTCCAAAGATTAAGCTCATTTATACCCAAGCATCATTACTTACTCTACCCAAGGAAAGCTTACAAAGTCGCTAAGCCCGAAAATAATTAATCCTTACTTGCAAGAACCCAAGGAATAAGAAACGGACGGTCTTGGCAAATTATAAAGTTTTTATATTTTTATTAACATTTTGTAATCACTTCGTTCTATTCGAAAGCGCAGCTTTTATCATTGCTGAAAGCTCCAAAGTTCCAGAACCTGTTTGATAATTAGAACGTACCCCACATGACTTTATCGACCAATTATGAGAATTTTTACCCCCCCCCTCCAAATTTCAGTTAATAAGTGGACACTTGTGTCAAGTTGTCGAAGTCCCTCAGCCCGTAACAATTAAGTCTTATTGTATATAACCAAGGTTAAAGTAGAAAACGAACATTTATGACTTTCAATGAATTAAGGTTTTTAGTTGAGATAAAAAGTCAGCGTCACGAAGGGATTCGAACCCACGACCTTCGGCTCGATACGACTTCCATCCACTGGCTTCCCACTCAACCGCACCTTTTGAATTTTCCCTCATTTTTCACATTCTTTCGCACTGTATAATTTTTTATCTAACATTTTCTAGGATTGTAGAAATTATTTTTTAAATTTAATTTTTTTTAGCATTTTATAATTTTTTAAATCTAACCTTTTCTGGCATTGTATAAATCCTTTTTTTAAATCTAAAATTTTTGATAATAATTGTATAAATCCTTTTTTAAATCTAAAATTTTTGATAATTGTATAAATTCTTTTTAAAAACTAAAATTTTCAATAATTGTATAAATTATTTTTTAAATCTAAAATTTTAGAGAATTGTATAATTTTTTTCATACAACATTTTCTGGCATTGTATAAATTCATTTTTTTAATCTTACATTTTGTTGCATTGTATAATTTTTTGTATCTAATATTTTCTAGCATTGTATAGTTTTTTAAGTTAAGATTTTCTAGCATTGTGTATATTTTTTTAATTTTCTAGCGTTGTGTATTTTTGTTTAATTTAACATTTTCTGGCATTGTATGCATTGATTTTTTTGTCCTAAATTTTTTAGCAATGTATAAATCTCTTTTTTTCGCATCCTTCACGTAATTGTAAAATTTAAATAATGTTTATAAATCCCAGAGGCTGAAGATGATCTCAATAAAGCTCGAAACCATTACAGTTCGTGGTCCGACTGACCAATCAATATTTTTCCATTAATTAATTATTTTTATGAAAGGTATCGGTCGAGATTAAAAAAACAGCGTAAACAAACAACATTAAATTTCTTGTTAAGCTAGATTTAAAAAAAACATAAAACGTTTCAAATCAAATTCAAGAGAGTATGTTTCTGATGTTTTTCTTATGTTTTGCCAAGTTTTTAAGAAGTTTTTATAAGCTTCAGATTTCTTGAGAATCGGATTTATTAGCATATCTTCTTAACAATTAAACCCCTGAAAAAGCCTGAAATTTATGTGGTTATTAAGGATATTAAACCTTCATAATTTGTCGCCAAAGTCAAAAAGGTTCCTTTTTTTTTAAATTAAACCGGTTCCGACGCTCATCAACAGCTTCTGTGCTTTTTAAACTGTGGATTTTTGGATAGGAAAACATTAGTGGAACATTAATTTTCTCGATAGTTTAGATAAAAATATATTTAAACATTTAAATTCTGCCTACGACGCGAAGAGGGTCGGTTTTTGACTTATTCTTTTGGGTGCTTGGAACTAAGTCTGAATCGATTAAAGTCTTGGGACTTCGCGAGCTTCTCACTTATTGATGAGTGCCTTCCTAACAATTGAAACGTTCAAAAAAATCTAAATATCATTTGGCCGTTGGAGAAAAATGAAACAACACTCATATTTTTCAGGTAGTCTCATAAAGGTTCATTTCTAATTATTTGACAGATCTTTTCTTCAGATTTTTAGGTTAATAAAGTTGAACTTTGGTGTAGAAAAGCATTATTTTAGGCTTAATTTTCTTGTTGACCTGAATAAAAATCTATAAAATCCTTATAACTCGGCCAGAAAGCCAGCGTGGTTCGATCTCCGACTTATTCCTTTGTTCTTGGAAGTAATGCTTAATTATCTTCAGGCTTTGCGACTTGCCGCCCTTCTGACTTATCGGCTTGGGTATTATTGCAATTGAAACCGTTAAAAAACCCAAAATTTAATGTGGATATCAGGTAAAAAATTATATAAATAGTGGTAATTTGTGAAAAAAGTCGACAGTTTTAAGACCTCTCGATTGATTTATTAAAAGTGGATTTTTGTATAGCAAAATATATTCTTTATTGAAAAAAAAATGAATTTATGCAATGCCAGAAAATTTTAAATAAAAAAGAGAATGAATTTAAACAATGCAACAAAATTTTAGTTAGAACGAATGATAGAATGAATTTATACAAAAAAAATTTCAGGTTCTATCAAAATATTTCAGTGAGTGCAAATACTTTGATCGAATCTAAAATTGTATAGCATTGTATAAATTCTTTTTTTATTAATCTAAAATTTTCTGGCATTGTATAAATTCTTCTTTTTTATATTAAATTTTCTAGCATTGTATAGTTTTTTTAATTTAACATTTTCTACCATTGTATAAATTCTTAAATCTTAAATTTTCTAGCATTGAATAAATTTATTTATTTTTTAAATTCAAATTTTCTAGCATTGCATAACTTCGTACTTGTTTTAAATTTACAATTTTTTACCATTCAATAAATTTATTTATTTATTTTAAATAAAATTTTCTAGCATTGGATAAATTCATTTTTTTTAAATAAAATTGTCCAGCATTGGATAAATTCATTTTTTTTTAAATAAAATTTTCTAGCATTACATAAATTCATTTTTTTCAAATAAAATTTTCTAGCATTAATTTTCTAGCATTGCATACATTTATTTTTTTAAATAAAATTTTCTATCATTGCATAAATGCATTTTTTTAATTTTAACATTTTCTAGTATTGCATAAATTCATTTTTTTTAAATAAAAATTTCCCGCATTGCATAAATTAATTTTTTTTATTTAAAATTTTCTCGTAATGAATAAATTTATTATTTTTTTTTAATTTAAAATTTTCTAGTATTGCATAAATTCATTTTTTTTCACACCCTAGATGTATTTGTAAAATTTAAACAAGTGTTAAAAAATCCCAGGGCCTGAAGATGATCTCAATAAAGATCGAAACATCGGGACGGCAGAGAAAATGTTTTTCTAAAAACCTACGTCACACAACACCGCATCTCACCATCTCCAAATAGTCACCAATTTCCTTGTTGACCTAGATTTAAAAAAAAAGAAGTTTCAAATCTCAGAATGTCAACAGGGTTCGTTTCTGAATTAACCCTTAGTTCATGGAATTAAGGCTTAATTTCAGCTTCGAACTTAGGGACTTTACAAGCTTTCGTATTTATTGTTGTCCGTTAACACCTGGAGCGTTGAAAAATGTCTTAATTTTAGCGGTCGATGAAGGAAAATATAAACACACGATTATTTTCCTAGTCTTTAAGACACTTTAATCCGATAGCTTAATTATTTTACATGTAAATATAATAATTTTGTAAAATTCTGTGTAAATATTATTTAGACAGAAGTGACTATCACGCAATTTTTTTTCTTAGTTTGCTCAGTTCATCCCCGTGTCTGTCACTTCTTTTTCCTCCAGAAAGGTTCTTCCGTCTAGGACGGACGGCGCTGGAGCATCCAGACGCCGAGGGTGCGCGGGTACGTTTTCAGGACCGGTCGACCTTCATAGCCCCGGGTACTTTTTCGGTACGGCTAGTACGAGGGGTTGCTCGTCGCCGGAGCCGAGTCCAAATCCTAGGGCCAGGTACCGAAATTTCCAACCCCTCTGAACTATCTTTTATTCTACCTGGCCTACTTTCTCCAATGGGGTGAGGAAAAAAACACATCTCACAGCATGTTTCGCAGGGCTGAAGGGAAAAATCTGAGTAAATTCAACTATTAAGGGCTTCATAATAAAACGTTTTGGCTTTTTTTAAATGATTCGTTAGCAAATAAATCTGAACCTCACAAAGTCCCTAAGCCCGAAAATAATTAAGACTTTCTTTTAAAAAAATCAAGGTCAAAGTCAAAAATGGACCTTTGCACATTTGTTGACTAACTATTATGACTTTTATATATGCCTATCTAATTTTCATATACTAATAACATTTTCTGATCCTCCACAAAAAATTCAGAAATCGCGAGATGCGGTCTGGTGTGATGTAGGCTTAAAAAAAAAAAACGTTTTCTTTATTGTACCAACGTTTCGAACTTTATTGAGATCATCTTCAGGGCCTGGAATTTACAAACTTTGTTTAAATTTAACAAACAACTTTTTTTCCCATATCCTATATGTTTGTTAAATTTAAACAATGTTTGTAAATTCCAGGCTCTGAAGATGATCTCAATAAAATTCGAAACGTTGGCACGATAACAAAAATATTTTTCTGAAGACTTACCAGACCACATCTGACAATTTCTGAATAATTACAGACCATCGGCCACTAATCACCATATATATAAGCTGACTTTAAATTCCCAAAACGTGTCTAATAATCAGAAACGATGTAATAAATTTTAGGGTTTTATTAATGTTTTTCAATTATTAAGATGAATTGGGGCACAAGTTCTAAAAGCTAGTCAAGTCCCTATGCCCGGAGATAATAAGCCTTTCTTCCATGAACTTAAGGGACAAGTCAGAAATGAACCCTGTTGGCATTCTAGGCAGATTTGAAACTTTTGTGTGTGTGTGTGTCTAGATCAACAAGAAAATCAACGCTATAACAATGTGTGGTGATGATTTTCGGAGATCGTGCGTTCTGGTATGACGTAGGTTTTAGAAAAACGTTTGCTTTATCATGCCAACTTTTCCATCTTTCAATTAATTAATATTTTTATGAAAGATGTTGGTCGAGATGTCATATAATCTCTGTGAAAAAATATGTGTCTGTCTGAAAAATGGCAAAAAGTAGGGAAAATTCGAGAGGTGAGTTTGAGATGGGACGTTAGTGTTCGAGTGGATCGAAGTCACAAGGTCGTGGGTTCGAATCCCGCTCGAGACACTGACTTTTTTATCTCGACCGATACCTTTCATAAAAACATTAATTTATTGAAAAATATTGATTGGTCAGTCGGACCACGAACTGTAATTGTTTCGACCTTTATTGAGATCATCTTCAGGACTTGGAATTTATAAATATTGTTTAAATTTGACAATAACATGTAGGATGTGAAAAAAATGGATTTTACAATGCCAGAAAATAGTAAATTAAAAAAAAAATACAATGCTAGAAAATTTTAAATTTAAAAATATTGTACAATGCTAGAAATTTTAAATTAAACAAAAATTATACAATGCTAGAACATTTTGTATAAAAAATGAATGTATACAATGCGAAAAAGTTTTAGATTAAAAAAATAATTTATACAACGCTAGAAAATTTTAGGTACAAAAAATGAATTTATACAATACCAGAAAATGTTAGATTAGAAAATTTTAGATTAAAAAAATAGAATTTATACAATGCTAGATAATTTTAGATAAAACAAAAGACTTTATGCAATGCTATAAAATCTTAGATACAAAAAAATGAATGTATACAATGCAAGAAAATTGTAAATTAAAAAAATACAATGCTACAAAATTTTAAATTGAAAAAATTACACAATGCTAGAAAATTTTATTAAATTTAACAACAATTATACAATGCGAGAAAATTTTATGTAAAAAATTGAATG
>CM077110.1:7104591-7144967 GCA_039619505.1 Cimex hemipterus | reverse complement strand
GGCCGAAAGTCGTCATTTTTGGCGGGAAAACGTTTTTCGTTGCCAATTATTTTCTCCTAAATACCGGTTTTTATTCAAACACTCGCCTGGAAAATATCAAAAACTGTTTCAGGTAAAATTCACATTAGAAAAGCCTCTTATCACTTTACACGATTCCGTGCCTGGTTAATCAGAATGAAATGGGCAACCAGCAACAACATACTATATTCAAAGAAGAAAAGTAGATAACCCTATAATAACTTTCTTAATATTTAGAATACAATGGCCGAAATTAATTTATCGATAAAGGTTTCTGCCTGTTTGAGCCTTGGAAGAAAAGCCAAACTCTTTACGTGCTTAAGGGACTTCTTGATCTTCACATTTAGAAAAACCTAAACTTTACTGAGGGATTTTTTTAAATTGTTAGGAGTTTTTCGCTGTTTTAAGCTATCAGGAATGATTATTTTTTTGCTTATGGCGAATTTGATTGAAGGTGTTAAATGCGCTAATTCCCGTCCTCATTATGTTGTTCGTTCCAATTTTCTTGACAGGACCCTTTAGGGTATTTTAACGTCGTTTTTTCCTCCCTGGCCTCAGGATGTGGTGGAACCGTCGCCTCATCAACCGGCTGAGTTTTCGAGAGAGGAACAAAACCAATAAGCCGTCGGTGCTTAGCTGTTCACCGGGGGGGCCCCGGACGAGAAACGTGATCTGCCCCAAGCCCAAGGACGTTCTCTTTTCGGATTCCACCGCTCTGAGCTCACACCGGATCGGAAATTGCTCTCCAGGAGACTTCTGAGAAAGTCATCGTTTCGGTCAAAGTTCCGCGCCGGGAGCTTTGCTGTTGTTTCCCTGTTTATGTCGGATCAGTGCGACTCGGGAGGACTTTTTTCGACTGTTAAATCCTTAAACAAGCACAGAAAATCGCAGGTTTGTCGAATAATTGTCCAACGATCAGAAATAAACGAAACAAAAATGATTTCGAAAAAGGCAGAATTTTTCATCAATTTATTGTTTAAAAGTAGTAAGCCACGAGCAAACAGGTTTCATCTGGCGAATTTCCCCTCCCAGCTCGCGGTGGTCCGCCGTCTTTCGTTCGTTTTTTGACCTCTTCGTCTTTTTTTCCTCTCCCAGCCTTGGGTGCCCGGCCGGTTTTCGGTTTCGGGCGGCGTGTCATTTGGAATTTGGCACCGCCGTTTGATCAGGGAGAAATTTCTAATAAAACAACTCCCTCACTTCCTGTCCGGTATAGGAAAATGCTAATTCCTTGCCTGAGAATGTGAAAAAAATGACACACCTTACAAGATGGCTACAGAGAAAACCCAAGTAAAAATATTTATTTTTCACACAATCAATTCAATTCTTTAGTAAATAATACAATGACCAAAAATATTTTAAAAAATAGTCAAAAGTCAAAAAGCGCCCAACTCCAATTTGCATTCGCAATTAGTTATCTCATCACTTAACACGATTCCGTGCCTGGATTAACGGAAAGGATAATGGATAACCTGAAATAACCTCCTTGTTGTAAATAAGAAAATGGCCCACAATTTTCTTTTTCCCGCTCGAAAACCATTTTCCTTTCTAAAATATTTGCCCTTAAATGGCAGTTTTCAAAAGTGTTTAGCAGCGTATAACCAATTTGCATTTCGAATTTGTCTCATAACACAATTACGTGACTGGATTACTAGAAAGAAATGGATAATGGATAACCTGAAATAACCTCCTTGTTGTAAATAAGAAAATGTCCGACAATTTTCTTTTTTTTGGGGGGGGGAGCGGGAAAACCATTTTCCTTTCTAAAATGTTTTCCCTTAAATGGCAGGGCTCAAAAGTCAAAAGCAGCTTAAAACCAATTTCCATTTTGAAGTCATCTCATCACTTTACACGATTCCGTGCCTGGATAGAAAGAAGTGAATAATCTGAAATAACCTCCTTGTTGTAAATAAGAAAACGGCCGACAATTTTCTTCTTTTTTTGCGAGAAAACCATTTTCCTTTCTCAAACATTTTCTCGTAATTAACAGTTTTTTAAAAGTGAAAAACAGCCCATAACCAATTTGCGTTGCGAAGTCGTTTCATCACTTTACACATTCCGTGTCTAGAAAAAGCAATGGATAATCTCCTTAATAAAACAATAAAATATTTCCTTTAAAAGATAGCATTTTTTCTTGACTTCCTCGCTTGATAGTCAAAAACAATTTCTGTCTCATTCAATCAAGAAAATTGCCTAATCGCTTTACACCATCCAAAATCGCCTCGCTTATCAGAGACAAATGGATCACCACAAATAATTTACTTAGTATACACAATAAAATCGCCGTTAATTTTTCTTTTTTCTTGCCGTAAATTTCTCCAAGTTGGGCGTTTGAGTCAATTTTTGCTAAAACCTTTTCCATTATACAGGGTGATGTAGGATCACCAACCTCCACCGGGTTTTGGTCTGGTTTGGTCGTCCATGTTCAATTATTAACGGCGAAAAGGGTGAAGTCTCGACGCGAATGTTTTATCGTCGTGTGCAGGAATCGAAAATTAATGGTTCGCCAGTCAGTTTCTCAGAAATCGAGTTCCAGCCCGTCGAAAATGGCACTTCCGGCCGTCGTAGAAGAATTTATCAATTTCCTCTTTTATAGGCCTTGAACCTTGGCTGTTTCTTTGACAAAATAGATTTTTTTTTGTTACATTTAGAAAAAAAATGGCAGCAAAATTGGCCGAGTGGTCGAATTTGAATAACTCGAGTTGCATCGTTTTTCCAAGGGTATAAGGTCGGTTTTCCCTACCTGAACGACCCTCGCCACCCGCTGTGATGACGTGCCTTTGAGTAGGGCCGAAAATTCTCCGGAAAGATTAGAAAATGGGCTGGGTGGAGCCGTGGGCACTATTGTACCCGATGGGTCCACCTTGTCCGAGGGCGGGGACCGATTACACCCTTGTCCTGTGCTTGTTTATCACGGGAACAACCCTTAACCCGACTCGAATCGCAAAATTCGCGGTGCGCGGGTCATCAGACTATGTCAGATCCTTGTTTGAACCTTAGGATATAAAAAAAATTGGACTTTCCCCCCCCAATTTTCAGCTGTTTTCCACGAAAAACCTTCCAGTCACATGTAAATTTGTCTGTGGGAGGAAAATATCCGTCGAATTTTGTGTCGTTCCGTCAAAAAAAAATTGCGTAAAAAAATGAAATAAAAAAAAAAAAACAGTCGCGTAACAGCTGTCCGGGGTTCAGAATGTGCGAAAATGGAGGTTAGCGTTTCCCGGCTGTTGGACGTGTTCGTCCTCGTCCTTTTCCATTGGATCCGTTTGGCGTTGATGCGGAGTCTCGGCCGCCATTTCTCCCGTCCTGGCCGACCCGACTTGGAGAAGGAGCTGTCGGCGCTGAGGATGAAGGTGACCGGCATCGTGGACAAGGGCGAGTCTTGCGGGGACGCCGAGGCCGCCCTGGAGGCCGCGCTCAGGAAGCGGTTCCAAAAGGAAATCGTCTCGTGAGATCAATTTTATCAATAAACATCATAAAAATCTATCATCGTGCCTTCAATCGTAGTTTATATTCACCAGGGCCATTCTTTTTGATCACCCCTAAAAGGATTACGAAGTTTCTTTAAACTATGGGTACTTACTAAGTTGTAGGTTAGAAACTTAAATAGGTTAGGAGTTTTACAGAAACTCTTGGGTCACTTTCCTCCTGATCCATCCTAGTTTTCCAGGCATACCATTGAAATTTTTAAGCTCCCAGTTCTAATCAGTCTTAATACAAGAGGATTTCTGGGGTGATTTTTGGGATTTCGACTTCCGGCCTGCCCAGCGTAAGCTGTATTCAAGGATAGCTTTAGAAATGAAACTTCCAATACATTTGTTTATTTCTTTCATTCCATTTGAATATAAACTAAGAATTTTCGAGCAGCAACAAATCTTCTACAACCATTTGGGCTGTGTCGTTGACGATGGCGTTCGGTTATATTGCCGGTCGTCCGTTTGGTCATATAGTTCGGCTGTTGAACGGCCGTCGTAGTTTCAATTCCAATAGACGAGTCATAGCTCCTGTGCCCTTTCAAAGTCCTGATGCAACTGCTTGAGGAACAGATTTGTGTTTTGTACCAACTTAGAGCTTCTTAGAGACCTTCCTCCTGATCCACTCTACTTATCTCGCACCAATTGCAGTATTGGAGCAATATCATCTGTATACACCCGAACCGCGATGATCGTAAGCTCCTGTTTTATCGAGATCAAAGTTATTAAAAAATTGCAAATCCTATTTGCAACAAGAGGCAATAGCTGATGTAGTGTATTGGATTAAGAACCTTAAAAGCGCATAGGACTTTGGGAAATATAGTTGGGATTAATTCGAGTAGGAGAAGTAGGGTGAGAAAGGATATGTTGAAAATACGTCGAGGTAGCATTTTTGACTATAGGTTTTGAACGTAAAGCTTTTTATAGAGCTCCTGCGCAAGAGCTAGATTAAAGGGATTTTCGACTTGCTTAACGCTCTTCCAACTTTTTTCCTCCTGGTACAAGTTCACGATTCGTAAGATTTTACTGATTGCTCCTAAAAAAATATAAAGCTCTTGGGTCACATTCCTCCTGATCTGCCCTAATTTCCGGGCCTAAATAAGCTTAAGTTCGAATTCTGAAGCTCTTGCGCGCTTTTAACCTCCCGCTACAAACGCTTGGCGTACAGATTTTCCGATTTTTAGCAACTGGAAGCTCCTGGGTCACTTTCCTACTGATCCGCCTTACTTTCCGGGCATAAATAAGCCTACGTTTGAATTCTGAAGCTCTTGCGTGCTTTTAACATCCTGGTACAAATACTTGGCGAACAGATTTTGGTTTTAGACCAAAATTTGACCTGATCCTCGATCCCTTGGACTTTGAATTATCCGTAATCTTGCTTTTGCTTCAGATTCGACATTAGTCATATATCATTCTAATAGAAAGAGCTCTTCAACTAGGATTTTCGGGTTAGGTCGGAATAAGTATCAAGAGCACTAGTCAGATTCAATCAATCTTTTGTGATATGATTTTAGATATTTCATGTAGGATCAACACGTCGGTAGGGCTTAATCTGTTTTTCAGATGTGATCTCGTTGGAATGGAAAGCCGACGAAAAGTCCTTGTTCTTAAGCCGCGTCTTGTCTCTCGTCTCTCTCTCTCTCTCTTCCGACGCGAAAGGGCGGAGGGGAGGAGAAAAAAATCCACAATTTTCAAGGCTCGCCGTCAATTAAAAAGGGTCGTAACGCCGCTTTTATCTCTTGTCAAATTATGCTTCGTCCAATGGGGCTCTTTACGAGCCCGGGAGCCTTGGGGTCCGGCTCAAAAAATCACCGTCTGCCCTTTTGACGGTTCACGGCCGGGAAATTCGGCCCGAAATGTGCCCCCCCCCGCCACAATCCACCGGGGTCCTAAATAAATGTTTGCCTTTAAACTGTTTATACTGGCCTGTTTAGATAGAAGAACATGGAAATATTAACAGGTCCGTATTGTTATTGAAGGAGAGCTCTACTTCCTATCGCAGACCTCTGACGATCCTTTGAGGGGGGGGGGAGGTAAAAAAATCCATCGGACTAACAAATTTTATAATAAAACCCTTTGTTCACTTATTCTAGTTCCAGTGGTCACAGGAATGCCTCGACATCCTACACACGGTACACCACGACAAATACAATCACTGCTTTCTTCATTGTGCCAAGTTTGCAATAACACTCGAATGTATTTTTCTTATTTACATCTCAATTATGCGGATTTGCATTATTTATTAAACAAAACCCCAAGCTCCTGTGAGCATTTTTTCCTGATAAGATATCCAACAGCAGTGAAAAAAGTCAAGCTCCTGTGTAACCTATTTTTTTAACAATTTGGGCCTCCTGGGATCCACCTACTTTTAAAAATTAAGCTTGACTTATTAAGCTCCTCGTCGCATCGGGCCTAATAATCTTTTACAGATACAACAGCCCGATTTTAAATTTTTATACAGCTCCTGATACAACGGCACGATTCCGACTTGCCCTTGAGCTCGACCAATGCTCCTGATACACAAATAATCCGCCCTTTTTTAATACAAGAGCTCGATTTTCCCTTGTTATGAACTCTTGCAATTGTCGGCTCCTGATCTGATGGTATGAAACGATCTTGGAAATTTAAGTTTTTATTTATAACAAAGCTGATCTTGCTCAATACAACACTAGTCCGACGTATCGTATAAAGTAGGACCTGGATTCCTGATTTAAACTCGATTATACAAACGAAATATTTCATACCGAGAACGAAAAATATAAAATCAGCATAAAACTCATTGTAGCCGTTTTGGGTGTTGGTAGATTGCGCGATTTTGAAAGCAAAACATCACCCAAAAATCATGATCGTATTGAGGTCATCATACACTAAACATGACCGCTAGGGTCCGAAAAATCATTACATAAAAAACTAGTGTTGTCTTTTCCCTTTTGGTACTTACAGGGATTGCGCTACCTTGTTGCATTTTTAGCACTATTATAAGGGCCAATGATCATGGTCATTATGGATCATGAAATTCAACAAATCTGATTGATTTGCAGTCTAGGGTTGTTTGTCGTATTCTCATTGTTTTTTTTTGTTTTATCATCATCGCCTTTAAAGTTTATGCGATTTGGTGAATTTGAATTGACTTTTGAGGACGTATAACAGACCCTCGGCTCCCATTTGATGGATTTGGAGAGAATTTTTTTCCTTACGACCAATTTCTAGTATACGTTTAAATACGGGATCATCCTTGTCCGGGTGAGTTTCCAATGGATGCTTTACTTCAATGGACCTCCAGTCCATAGACCAAAGATCTTGAGGTCCTTGAGGGTCTATGTTGGATGACAAAATTTCCAGATTTTTCCCTTTTGTCCTATTAATATTATTTGTGTTTATAAAGAGCAATTGATATTTGGGCGTTTCCACTGGATTCTTTCTTTCTATGTATCTCCAGCGAAAGCCAATGATGTCTATTTTGAGAATGATTTTTGGTGATTTCTGGCCAAATCCTGTCTCAATGCAATTATTTGTAAGTAATCGTTGGATGAAGATCGTATAAATTATAATTTTATTATTTACACCTTTCTCTGAATTTTCGTTATATCCTGTTTGGGGTATATGTGTATATCGACAGTCACCGACCTTTGGGTGAGTTTCTTCTCGATAGTTCTTATTTCAAACTTTAGTTCAAAGACCAATATGTGAAATTGGTTGGCTTGGTGACGGGATTTTATATTGAACTGGCCACTATAGTCACTACAACTTGTTCGGGATGGATCTTGGTGAGCTTTAGCAAAATCTTAACCCATTTGAAATATGTGTAAGTAATCGTTGGATAAAGATCCTATAAATCATTATTTTATAATTTACACCTTTATCTTGTGTTTTCGTTATGTCCTGTTTGACGTATATGTGTATATCGATAGACAGACCTTTGGGTGTGTTTCTTCTGGATAGTTCTTATTACAAACTTTAGTTCAAAGACCTACATGTGAATTTGGTTGGCTTGGTGATGAGATTTTAGGTTGAACTGGTCGTTATGGTCATCACAACTCGTTGGGGATGGATGTTGGTGAACTTCGGCAAAATCCTGTTAATATTTTTCTCTTCTGCCCTATTACACATGTTTATTGACAGTAAGTAAATCTTTGGTGAGTTCCCTAAGGGTTCTTTATTTCCATGGACCAGACAAAGATCCTGAAGTTCATTTTGTGGGTCTTTGTTGATGATAAAATTTCCAGATTTTTCCCTTTGTGTGAGGAGCTATGAATTTAACTCGGTACCAGGAGCAAAGAGCTCATCTTGACCAGGAGAGAAAATTCTTAATAGAATAAAGTGCACATATTTGCGCTTTTTCTGTGTTTTACTAATCTGGTTGGTTTTACGCATTTGTCGTCCTTCAAAAGAAGAAAATAATATTAAAAAAAAAAAAAAAATCGAAATACGACCTAAAACAGGATACGAAGGCAACAACAATGCGGTCTAAAGGGCTCAAGCCTCAAGGCCATCGGCCCTGTCTCGCCTTTTGAGATTTTGCTGTGCGTCTGAATGGTTAAATCGCAATAAATTTCATTTATAAAAAATTAAATAAACAAGATTTTTCCAATTGTAGAAAGCATTTATTTTTCAAATGAAACAACCTTCAGTTTAAAAGGCCAGGGTATTCAGGGAGCCTCATTTCGCTTTTTGGTCCATAGGGTCTCTCAGATACGGAAGAAAAAATCCCGGTTACCTCCGGGACCCCTGGACAGAAAGGGTTGCCCCGTTAAACCGTTGACGTCGAGTAACAGTACCCGCGGAGATTTTTTTTTTAAATCCTTTTACTAACCCCTTTGATTCCGTGCCAATTAACAGACAGCTGCCCTAGGACGAGCTCATCCCCTACGACGTGCCGTGTTTCTGGAGATTCGGATCGCACCGGCCCGTGGGAAAAGAAAAACATCGAACGGACAAATGAAAAACTGTATCAGGAACAAAGAATGACAAGAAATCCAGAAAAAGCCAAAATCCTACGAATCGAGCATTAAATGGCTGCTGTTTTATCATGAGCTAAAAAAAAAAAAAAAAAAAAAAAAATCTTAATATATTATTTAAAAAAGTAAATCTGAATTGCGAGTTCAAATAGCATTGAGTGCAAAAAATTTCATGAATTTTAGAACAAGTCAATATCTTCTTGTATCAGAAGTAAAAAAAAATACATTGAATCAAGTTCATAACTCGTGTATAGAGCTCTTGTTTGGAATCCTGATCTAGAGTTTCTAACGATTTATTTTTGACCACCTGATAGAAAAATAATTCATTGCTCCTGATAAAAGATCTTGCGATTTTAATGTTTTATAGAGCTCTTGCTTGACCCCCTGATTCAGCGCTAGTTCATTGCAAGTAATAGACCATCTTGGGAGTTTAATGTTTTATAAAGCTCTTGCTTGACCTCCTGATACAACGCTAGTTTGTTGTTCCTGATCAAACAACTTGCGACTAATATTTTTGTTGAGCTCTTGCATGACGCCTGACAGAGCACTAGTTCATTGCTCCTGACCAAATAACTCGTGGTTCTAATGTTTTATGAATTAGCACTCCTGTTTCAGCGATATTTCATTGCACCTAATAGACAATCTTGGGAATTTAATATTTCATAGAGCTCTTGCTTGACCTTTAATAGAGTACGAGTTCATTGTTCGTGATGAGGGATCTTCCGATTGTAATGTTTTATAGAGCTCTTATAAGCGCTCCTAATAAACCCATGAAAGTAAAAAAAAAAAAAAAACATGTGAAAAAACTGGTCTTCCTTTGATTTCATTCTTTTCCTCATTGTTCGATCTTGGAGGAGGAGGGTGAAAATTGTAATTCCGCGAGTTTCCTCTTAGAGTCGAATCGGGTAACGGGCGGGCCGTCGTGGAAAGTTTATACCTGTTTATTTTTTTACACCCCTGGAGCCGACTAGGACAAGCATCACGTCAGGTTTTGGTAGTGGGGAGGTGGTGGAATTATCAGTGTTGATTCACCCAAGCCGTCCTTGGAAGATAAGTGGTCCTATCTCGGCGGGTCGACACGGTTTCCGGGCCGGGGGAGGTCGTGGACGGGATCCAACCCCCGACGGCGGATTTTCCCGCGGATAATCTCCCCCCGGCGGGGGCGGCCGGGGTGGCGGGCGCGCCGACACCTGTTGCACCCGGAAGAGGGGGCGGAGGAAAAATCTTAAAACTACCCCCTAATTGCCCCCGCCGTGACATTAAGGCCGGACCTTTTTCACCCCCTGGCGGTTTTTCCCGCTCAGAAATGGAATGGACGGTTTTTTGCGAAAGAACGCCGCCTCCGACCGAAGGTGCAAATTTTTAATCACACCTTTTCCCTCCCGAACCAGACAGGGCAATTTCTGACCAAAACTCCAGATTATCCAAAATTATCGATATCCTCATTTTTTTTTTATCACGGATTATTCAGTGTGATTGGATCAACTTTCGATTTTTAACTGCTGGACTTTCTTGAGCGGTTCGAAAAACTAGTTTCTGACCTAGTTAAACGTGCTTCGTTGCCTAGTAGGAGATCCTTCGGGCTTTTTTTTTGTCGTGTACAGTCCGAAGGGATTTTTACCTAGGAAGGGCACGGCCTGTACAGGGAACATGGCTGACGACTGACCTAGCCCAAGAAGGGACGCCTGGGTAAGGACAGAACAACTAGAAAAAAAAGAGGAGAAATTGCGACTTTTCTTGGAGGATTTTTAACCCAGGAAATGGTAAAAATTATAATGCCCGGCTTCTTTTTTTCACGCTTATTATTCAACATGGTTTTTAAGGATCAAAAGAATCGTGTTGGAGCAAAAGTAATAAAAAATTGGACCAAGATTTGAAGTACAACGCATACTTAAATATCTCACTGCATGGCCATCAATTTTGGACAAAAATTGGCCAATTTATTACTTATTCGATTCTAGCTATTTCAGCAAACATTTTGTCAAAGTCAGCTTAAAAGGATAAGCCTACAGGAGCTTAAAAACGTTCGTCTTTTGTAAATCTATAACAAAAAGCACATTTCCTCGGATTCCTCGCAGACTGACCAATAAAATTAGCCAAAAGTTGGTTCATTTATGCCTCATTTTGGTCGAAATATTTTGGGCAAACAGTATGTAATAATTGGGTTAAAATAATCAACGTTCAGGAGTTGAGACTGCGCGTATTTTTGGAAATCCTCTTCGAAAGCATATCTCCTTAGATATCTCTCTATCTGGCCAACAAAAATGGACAGAAATTGGCCAATTTATTACTTATTCGATTCTAGATATTTCTGCAAACATTTTGTCAAAGTCAGCTTAAAAGGATAAGCCTACAGGGACTTAAAAACCTGCTTTTTTTTTGTTAAATCTATAAGGAAAACCCCATTTCCTTGCATTTCTAGGTGTTTGACCAATAAAATTAGCCATAATTTGGTTCATTTATGCCTCGTTTTGGTCGAAATATGTTTCCAAACTTGACGCCAAAAGTGGGTTAAAATAACTTCAGGAGCTAAAATTGTGCTTTTTTGTGGGGAAATCTCAAACGAAACATTTCCTTGGATATCTCGCAATCTGCCCAACAAAATTGGCAGTAAATTGACCTGTTTATGAAGAACATCTTGGTAAATATTCCTCCTAAATTTAGCCAAAATCTGATTAAAATAATCTCCTTTTTATTCCTAAAAAACGCGCATCCTTTGGTGAAGCTCTAAACGAAAATACACTTAATCGAATATCTCGCATTCTGCCCAACAAAATTGGTCGAAAATTGGTATATAGTTATGTCTAAATTTTTTATAAATATTTGATCGAATCCGGGTTAAAAGAATCACCGGTGTAGTGATCAAATTATTTGCATTTTGCAAAATCTCCAACGAAAACACGCCTCCTTGGAAATCTCGCTGCCTGGTCAACAAATTTGGAAGAAATTTAATTAATTTTGGTTAAAATATCTTTTTTAAACTAGATGGCAAAATATGATTAAAAGAATCAGCCTTTAGGACCTGAAAAGTGCGAGTTTTGGTGAGAAATCTCAAACGAAAGCATATTTCCTGCGATATATTGCTTTTAGAGAAAGGAATTGGTGAAAATTTGGCCTAATTTTGGCCAACTTGTGTTATCACACTATAACAAAAAATCGGGTTAAAACAATTAGCCTTTTGGAGCCTCAAAATGTGAGTCCTTTGGGAAATTTCCAACGAAAACACATCCCTTGGATATCTCTTCTAACGGGCTAGCAAAATGGTCTAATTTTGGTCGGAATATTGGTACCGTAAAGTTCCTTTTGAATATACACGCTGTATTTCGACTCCGAAACCGACATGTTTAATTTTATCGGTGACTCCTCGGCGTCGTGCAGCAGATTAGCCTTGAAACCGGAACGGAAATCGAAAAACGGCACGCTCAAGACTTTTACGACCCGGCGATCCGAAAATGAGAGGTTCAAAGGGCCACTTTGCCCGGGGGGGGGTGGATTCGAAAAATTTATTACGCCCCCAGGTCGTGGACCCGGCTTTTCCGAAGAAAAAGAAAAAAACGCCTGCCTAATGGTCCTCGGACTCTTGATTTACTCCGCTTTCCACGCCGGCGTAATAAAAATATTCGAAGAGCTCGCAGGGCCGTAAATCAGTCCGAAGAATGTCCAAAATAAACGAAAATAGTGGGAGGAGGCTCTTTTCATAAATTCAAACAGAAAGCTGCCTTCGACCTGGCCCATCGAAATATATTCAAAATTTCCTTGGAATTTAAGTCTTCAGAAAAACAAACAATAAGCCACAATGATGATGGCATATCAGGCCCTGCTAACAAATTGTAAAATGTGGATTTAATTTGTCCAAAATATATTTATAATTTATAAAATATTCCTTAGGGACCCAAACGTACCGAAAAGAATGTAAAATATTACAAGAAATGCTCTGGTATGTTGACAAATAGGATTCTGATGGCTTTTCCTTTTTCTAAAGTTTTGGCTGTTGTTTTCTCATCCGTGGCCAGTTGTTTTCAACCCTGGACGTTCACCCTGATTCAATATAGGACAAATATTGGTCTTGTACCCTGCGCGAATCTTTGGTTAAAGTCGGCCCGGGGCCGGAAATCCTATCTGCGTTCAATTAAATCCGAACTGGGCCCGTCACGAGGGTGAAATGGGCCGGACCGCGGCCGGAAGCGGCCACATGGGGCAAGTGCATCGCAAGTGTTTTTTTCTTTTTCCACCAGACGGGGGATGTCTTGGAGAAACAAAGAGGCCCACTGTTTCAACAAACCCCCGGGGAAGGGTTGAGCGCCAGGGCGGGGCTCGAAGTCTTCAGAAATTCCCAAAGTCTTTCGACACAAAATTTAAAAGATACAATAATCCTGTACGGTCAACTTTTGATGTAAAATTTTCCATCCTCCCTCCTAGAAAAAATTATAATTTTTTTTCTCTCTCGACATGGGGAAATAAATCAGGGGTTAAACAACGCTTGGGATTTTGAAGAAGATACAATTAACTCCGAGGGTCTGCATTCCGAAGGAAGTACCGTTAGGCCGAGGGGGATGAGAGGATTGGTGGGAGGGGGGTGGTGATTGGGGGTAAAAAAAAATCCAGGGAGAAAACCAACCCCCGGACCCTGCCGAGTGTAACTTTACACCCCTGCTGAAAAATTATTTTACACAGGCGAAATACGCCATAGGACGATAGAATGTCATTGCCTTTATTTCATAGATTCAAAAAATTGCACGGATTTATACTATTTACCTATATCATATGCAATCATTGACACGACAAAAACACCCCCCCTCCAAAAAAAGTAAAGAAATAAAAAATTAAAGAAACAAATGACAACCGAAATATTTCATACTGAGAAAGAAAAATATAAAAATCATCATAAACCTCTTCTTACCCGTCTTGGGTGTTGGTAAATTGCCCTGTTTTAAAAGCATAACATCACCCAACAATCATGATCATCTTGAAGTCATCGTACAAAGTACATGACCGCTATGGCCCGAAAATTCATCTCATAAAAAACTTGTGTTGCATTTTCCCTTTTTGTACTTACAGGGATTGTGCAATCTTGTCGTATCTTTAGCACTAGTATAAGGACCAACGATCACTGTCATCATGGATGATGAAATTCAACAAATCTGATTGATTTGCAGTCTAGGGTTGTTTGTCGTATTCTCAATGGTTTTTTTTATTTTATCATCATCGCCTTCAAAGTTTATGCGATTTGGTGAGTTTGAACGGAATTTTGTCCGGGACTATTTGACCTTGAAAAATCCTGGAATAAGTATAAGGAGAATAATTGACTTTTGGGGACGTATAACAGACCCTCGGCTCCCATTTGATGGATTTGGAGAGAATTTTTTTCCTTACGACCAATTTCTAGTATACGTTTAAAAACGGGATCATCTATGTCCGGGTGAATTTCCAATGGATGCTTTACTTCAATGGACCTCCAGTCCATAGACCAAAGATCTTGAGGGTCTATGTTGATGACAAAATTTCCAGATTTTTCCCTTTTGTCCTATTAATATTATTTGTGTTTATAGAGAGCAATTGATATTTGGGCGTTTCCACTCGATTCTTTCTTTCTATGTATCTCCAGCCAAAGTCAATGATGTCCATGTTGAAAATGATTTTTGGTGATTTCTGGCAAAATCTTGACCCATGTAAAATATGTGTAAGTAATCGTTGGATAAAGATCCTACAAATCATTGTTTTATAATTGACACCTTTATCTGTGTTTTCGTTATGTCCTGTTTGACGTATATGTGTATATCGATAGACAGACCTTTGGGTGAGTTTCTTCTGTATAGAGCTTAATAAAAATTTTAATTTAAAGACCAACATGTGAATTTGGTTGGCTTGGTGATGAGATTTTAGGTTGAACTGGTCGTTATGGTCATCATAACTTTCTTTAATCGCCTGTCAGACGTGATCTACAGGACTTTTTATGAATTATTTTTGTTATTATGCATTCGATGAAACAGTATGAGAAAGATTTTTTTTTGTTGGAAAACTAGGTTTTCTTCTGGCACCTTTTGCCTCTTATTCCACCTAGTTTCCCGAATTAACCTCTTTTCTCGCACCTTCCGAGGGCGGAAATTTCCTCGGACGGACACCGCTCGAGGGTGGTTTTTTCCTCCACCACCCCTTTGTCCGTGGAAAAGGCCCAGGTGATGTATAAGGTCTCGGTTGACTGTACGCTCGTATAAACCCGGGGCCGACTGTACAACGAAATTTCGGCCTCCGCGGTACTAAAACGGAGCAGTAAAAGTACAGCCAGTACAGGAGCCGCCCCACGGAGGGGGTGGACGGGTGACTGTACAAAGGAACGACCCTTCACCCACCCCAAGAGGTCCAAAAAAACTCGCGCAACTTTATCCAGCTCTAATTTAAACGTTGGATTAATAAACACAATGCGACGGGATAAAATTTATTGAAAGGGTTAAAAATTGAACAATTTCGAAATTTCTAAATAATCAGCGTTTTTTCAAAGTGGACTCTCTTTTCCAAGGCCTTTTCTCGTTCCTCCTCTGAGGGGCGGACTCGGCGTCTGGAAGAAGCTGGACGCACTGGACGGTCAGCCTCCTCTTCCCGGGTTTTTTTTCCTGCTCAGCTTCCTGTTCCTGGTCGGCCTCCTGCTGTTCATGGTCCGTCTCGTCGGCTGCGACAAAATTAACGAACCGATTAACGATCAAAACTGCCGATGGATGAAGGAATCCCTTTACCTTTCCTCTGGAGCAGTAGGGCCATTATTGGAAGTACCTTTGAACCCAGGATACGGCCGTTCTCCCTGAAAATTAAATTGATTAAAAATCCTTCTTTTATTTTACACTCCCAAATATTGGATGAGAGAAGAATATAAAAATTTTAAAAAACAACAACGCCCTTTTGGTTTTGTTCGAGCGACCCGCCTTACATCCCTGCCGGGCGGTTTAGTATCGCCGGCCTTGTCTGGCGTTACGGCGTTCCTCTCCGTTGTCCAAAACGATCGTGGCACCATGTCTAAAATTACAAGGTGGAAAAAAACAGGCTGAAAATGTCAAATTAAAAAAAATTGTTCTTCCAATTATGAAAGACCAAAAATCCTTCCCACATTGAATTTGGGCAAAAGGCTTGGATAGCCTGTTAAGTTTATAACACGATTTAAAATAGCACATAACAAGCATTAGGCTCATTTGTGGATTTACAATATTTTGTTTTAAAAAATGGTCAGTAGACCCTTATAGAAACTTATACCCAAGAAACATTTACGAATTTGTGGACGACGAGTTGGTTCGAGTCGTCGACTAAAATCTTTCCAAGGTAGTTTGGACGATGGGCAGCATGTCCAGGTAGAAAACATGTCCCAAACATCTATTGATGTTATTACGATACGTGACCAATTTTGGGCGTCCAAAATTCCGCCGAAAAGCCAGGACATCCAGTTGAGGTAAGAAAACCCGTCCCCACCATTAAAATTGTAAACTGGGAATAAGTTTATCATTGTATCAAACTATACATCCTAATAATCAGCCATCATCTAATATTGGACAAGATTTTGGTCGTCATCTCCTAAAATTGGTCTAAATGCTCGTCCAATATTTTCTATTATACAGGAATGTCTTCTTGACATCTTGACAGCTGACCAAAATAAGGTTACGGGAAGATTTTTGGACTTACAAAAATTGGACTGATGTAATAATTTTATTAGATGTTTGGTATACGTCCACAATTGGACAAAAAGGTCTGGGCAACTAAAATTGGACGTCCAAAAAGCAGGTCTAATACGTATGTATTGTACTTATCTCTTAGCGATTGACATTGCCACCTTAGACAGTTTGAGAGAACATGTCGTATGGTACCACTGTTTTCTAAAGTCCAGTACATTAGGCAAAACTTATGGTACCACTGTTGGTCTGCCTTCTAAACATGGAACAAAACAGTTGGCAATGTACAACCGTCAAGTTTCACCGCATACTTAAAGACCAATGTACTTACGACTGTCTGTGCAACCGGTCGATGTCATGTCCACTAGGATTTTTTGACTGTTCGGAGACTTCACAAGCCTTGAGGTCTTCAAAACGTCGACAAAACAGCTTGACAAAGTTGTGAAGTTTTCAAACTATACTCGAACTCCCACGTACTTTGGACTTAACGGGGCAACCGGGGGATTTGATGACCTCACGGTTATTCCCTTTTGTATTATTCCGCCAGTGTCTTATAACGCCTTGACACTTTCAAAACAGCTTGGCAAACTATAATGTCAAATTATCGAACGTTTTCAAGCCATCTCCAAGTCCCACGAACTAAGGACTTAACGGGGCAATCCGACGAAGCGATCTGATGACCTCACGGTTATTCCCTTTTGTATTATTCTGCAGACCAGAGTCTTATAACGCCTTGGTACTTAAAAAACAGCTTGGCAAACTAGCATCAAAAGTTTTCAAGCCATCTCCAAGTCCCACGAACTAAGGACTTAACGGGGCAACTCGACAAAGTGGATTCAATGTCGTCATACTTTTCTCTTATTGGATTTTCAGGCTGACCAGACTTGGATCGTATAGTCCTTGCAAACGTTTCCAAAACAACTGGGTAAAGTATTATGAAATTTGCAAGTTATACTGACAAGACAGACTGACAGAGATCATATGGTACCATTGGGAGTCAGCTTTGTGTGCCATTTATTTACAAAGTGGGTGTTCACAACTAGGTCTAATGTTGTAATTACTATTAAGTGAATGACACTGTCACATGAATAATTTGAGAGGAATATTTTCAAACAAGATAACCTGACACAGGTCATATGGTATCACTGTGCGTCAGCTTTGTGTGCCAGTTTGGCCCTAGTTTACACAGTGGCTGTCAACCAAGTGGTCTTACATTGTACTTACCATCCAGATAATAGTCTTTTCAAGGACTTTTACTGTACTAAGATAAAGGTGTCCAGAATGACGAGACTTCGTTGTAGCCTAAACATTTGAACAGAAACCATGCCGACGAGAATATCTTCGAAATTATCGAGCTAATAGATCAAAAAGACAAGACAAATTGTTAATATAATAGTTTATTACAAATAGACCTGATGTCTGGTTCGAGAGGCGGCTCGGGCGGTTCTTTCTTCTTCCTCGGCTTCGGTTGGGCTCTCGGGGCTGCTGAAATCTGCGGTGCTCTTTTATACAACTCGAGCCTGTGTGCCACGACCTGTGGCGGGATGAGAGTCGGGTGCTGCTTACATCCCGCAAGTCTGGCGCAAGTGCCTCTGGATGAAAAGAAGAAAAAATTAGACTTTTTTTATTGTATCGACGTCATTGCAAATCTGAATACTTCGGGTTCCTCCTGTCCGTCGATGCGTCCACGGGGACCGGCGTCGAGGCAGGGGTTGTCACCAGGTGACCGCACTCCAGTTCGAAGTAGTTCTGAAATATTGAAAAAGGTCAACAAAAACAGTTTTTTTTCCCACCAGTGGTCAATTAGGAGAAAGGGGTCCGATTCAGCCCTCGCGCCGGCTTGGTTTTGAATAATTGAACCACCCTTAGTGACGAGGGTCTTAGCCGGGTGAATGTTGCATCACGGCGTTGTATGAAATTTTCAGAAAAAAAGAAGAAAAAAGCTCCACCTTTTGCAATTCGACCGGCGTTCATGTCTCCGGGATCTTTTAAACATGGAGTCTTCGACAGGACCCTCGTCCAAAATCACGACGGGGGATGAATAAACCAAATAATTAAATGATAGGGTTAAAAAAAGACGTTCCAGAAGGCAGTCTTACCGTCCCGTGGTCCGTGCAGATAGGGCATTTAGGCGGCTGAGGTGCCACCGTTTCCATGAAAATCCCTGGACCCCTGCAAAAAAAAAGAAAGATAAAACAATCATTTAACACTTTAATAACGCGTCTGCGACATTATCCGTGTACAACGAGACCGAAACACGAAAGGCATAAAAATCCCTCTCCGTCTACGACCCATTACAATTCAATAACATGCGACACGGAAGCGTTTGTCAAACGAGAAAAAAATACAGAAAACCGCCCTCTCATTAACCCTAGTCTAAACCTGACAGTTTAAAATGCGTTAAAATAAATAAAATGACGGTTTGAACCTAAAAACATACCGCCCACCAAAGTGAAAAGTTAGAAATTCAATGGAAATCAAAACCCTATCCTCTTTTCCTTTCTTAAAGCGACTATTGTCAAAGGTTTTCAAAAATTTCTGATTATTTCCGACATCAAAATATTATTAAGAAACAGAACAACAGGCGAAAACAAAAACAATCAAAGCAAAAAGTATCTTAAAAACGAAAAAGCAGTTGGTAAAGTACAATAACGAAGTTGCATCACATACATAAAGTCCAACTTACTTAGGACATAACTGGCCACGTGTCAAAGCGATCTGGTGACCTTCTAGCAATCTCATTTGAATTTTCTGACTGTTCGGAGACTTCAAAAGCTCTGAGGGCTTCAAAACCTCAACAAATCAGCTTGATAAAATATTATAAAAATTGGAATCCATACATAAAGCCCAAAATACTTAAGACTTAGCTGGGCAAGGCGTGAAGCAAATTGATGACCTCGTAGTATTCTTCAAACTATGAACAACACAACTTGACAAGTTATTATAAAAGTTGCAAGACATACTTAAAGTACCATGAACTTTGCAATTAACTGGGCAAACCGTCAAAGGTATGTCCTAGAACTTAAGAATACTAGAACTTTTTTTTTAAAGATTTCTAAACGACTGTACTGGCTGGGCAGTTAGTCCTTCGGAGTATTCCTGGTTTAGGTTAGGAGGTTAGGTAAATAACGTTTAAATGTCGCTTGTGATTACCTATAACCTTTCTTCTTTGGTTAGCCTTTTTTAGCCTTTTTTCATGGATGTAATAACTGCGGACTTCATATCTTTGGTAGTAAAGATAAGCCAAGTATTCTTGGTTAGATTGCATCTTAGTCGAGTTAGGAGATCTGGTAAAATAAAGGGAAAGTGGGTTGAGATCCCCTATAACGTTTCATCTTTGGTTTTTAATATTTTAAGGGAATGCAGTAACTGGGGACTTTCTTTGGTAGTAAAGCTTAGCAAAGTATTAACCGATTGAGTTAAGCGCTTACGAGATCAAGTAAATTTGAGGGCAGTTGGTATGTGATACCCTTGGATGTAACCGCGTGCATAAAAAGAGAAGGAGGAACATAATTTTTATACTAAGAATTCTAAGCCTAAAGTCCAGCTTGGACTTTGATGTTTTCAGTGAATGGACCATCTGGTGTCGTCCTGTCATTAGTTGGCTCTAGTGCATCTTTTTTTGTTCTTAATGTGCATTTTTGTGCTCCACTTAAATTTCTACGTACTTCCTGTCAGAAAAGAGCCTCGGGTACATGTAAAGCTCCATTGGAAGCGTTCGACTCACCGGCAGGGGGTAGCGGGCCGATCCTTGCTGTACATTGGCCCTGTCCCGACTGACGGAGGTGGCGTGTTCTTCGCGGGGCATATCGCTAAGTCCCCCCGCCCTCGGACGTCATATTTTCACCCCTCTTCACGAACACCGCGGGGGTGGAGGATTCACATTTCAACTTATTTAAGCTACGTTTTTGATTCTTCTGATGTTATGTGCATATCGACCCCGGATGTGATAACGCCTCTTTTTTTCTCTTTCCCGGCTAGTTTTTGGAGTACAAAAAGGTAGGGGTACAATGCGATAAATAGGTGAAAAATCACACCTTTTGTAACGAGGACGTGATTAATGCCCTTATCGACCTGAGCCAGGGAAAGGCGTCAGCTGCAGACGCGATACCTTCGCTAATTGCAGACGGTTTGAGGCCCTCTCTGGGTCACCGGACTTTCTCATCGCCCTCGACACGCACGTAAGTTAATCCCACTACAATCGATGATAGAGATGATGAACGTGGTGCACCATTGCGCCTTGTCAAGCTCCCGGATTTCGATCACCCCCGCCTCCAGAGTTGAAAGTTAAACGCCACGCCATCCCAAGCGACGGCTAATTAAGTTTAAACTTTTCCCCCAGGGCTTTTTAAAGGCGCCTCTCTTTGGAAAAGGCTTGTTGCTTTATCAACTTAATTGCATATCGGCCGAACTGGGCCTTGAGAGGAGGCGGAGGCCACGCGACGCACTCAGACCCAATTTAACTTTATTCCCTATTTTCATTTCGGCCGGGACTTATTCGCGATGGTAAAGCTCGAATATCATCCGGCAGGAAATTAACCTGCCGGGCCAATCAAGGAGTTAATTTTTTCCTCTATTATTACTATATTCAAGGTTTCTTATTATTCTGTTTTTGTTTTCTAAAGACGCTTCTTATTCTCCTAAAACACCCCTGAACAACATTGGACTTAATCCATGACCAACGTTCTCTACCACTACACCTCAAAGTTCGAAGACATCATACCGCCCATGAATAGGAATTGAAGCATTATGAGGCCTTTTTTTGGCCATCCAAAATCAACATATATACCGCAGTAAATAAACCTATGAAATATTACTACCTCAAAAGTAATTAAGTCCTTCAAATCAAAGTATTTTTTTTTTAATTGACATTTATCTATCCTTCAGTCAATCTGGGATCCAGATCGTGAAAAACTAAATTTTCTGGTATTATTTATACTTTTGAGGTAAAATATCTCACACAACAGTCAGAAATGCTAAAAGTCCGAAATGAAAATTTTCTGATGTGTATTCCTTCTCATCTTTGTTGTTTCTTTACGTTATTTTTTTTTCTTCTTTGCACGGTTTCTGATTTTAGGGAAAATATTAACTAGAAATGCTGGACTTAAGAGATGACTTGTTTATCTGGTATTTGTGTATTTTTCCTACTGTTTTCGTGCAGTCACTACCTCCTTTATTGTTTCTTCTTCATTTTTATTTGTTTTTTGAAAAAAATATCAAACGCTACAACCAGAATTGCTAATATTACGAGTTGAATTGTGTTTGTTGTGTTTTCCTTCTTATCTTTGGTGTATCTTATTTTTTCACTTCCTTTTTGGTTTTCCTTTTTAATTTCTTGCATTGCGTTTATTTATAAGGCACATTATCAGACACAACAACCAGAAATGCTAAAAATACTAGTTGAATTGAACATACAGTGTTTGTTGCGATTGTCCTCGTGTAGTATCTTTACTTTCTTGCTGTGTCTTGATTGTTTTTCCTTCTTTTTATTTGTTGTGCTGTTTCTCAGTTTTTGGGAAAATATCGAAATGGCCAGAACGTACGAGATGAAGTAATTCGCCGGTGTTTCTTGTACTTGTTCATTTTTTACTTCGCTGTCCCTCTACTTTGTCGTCTTGCGTTTTGGTTTTTCCTTTTTAATTGGTTGTTATAGGCTTATTTATGTGAGAAAATATCAATGCGAACTGCTTGAAATTATAAAATTGCGAGTTGAATTATTTATCCGATGTTTGTTATGCTTTTCGTTCTTTTTTTGTCCTGTATGTCTACTTTCTTGCCTTGTTTTTTTCCTGTTTCTTAAGCTTGGTTTATTTATAGGCAAAATTTTATAGAAATTGCCAGCTATGTTAAAAATAAGAGTTGAATTGTGTATCATCTGTTTGTTTGTTTTGCCTTCTTGCCTTTAATCTTTTAGATTTCTTGTATTTGGTTTATTTTTATGGCGAAAAAATAGACGGAACGGCCAGAAATGCTGACAGGACGATTTGATAGTTATCTGTTGTTTGTTTTCCTTTTCATCCTTTTCTCTATTGTCTCCTTTACTTTCTTGCCTTCTTTATTCTTGTTTAAACTACATCATCTGTTGTACTTTGTCTCTTTTTAGGTAAAATATTAAACGAACAACTGGAAATGCTAAAATTACGAATTTAATAAGTTACATATTTTGCTCCTCGAGGTGTTTGTGTTCCCTTCTTTTCTCTGCTGTCTCTATATTTTCTTATTCCCCCTTTGCTAGTTTTTATCTTTTATGTGTGGTATTGTGTTACTTGTTTTAGGCAAAACATCAAATACTAACAACCATAAGGGCTAAAAGTACACTTGATAACTACCTGGTGTTTTCTGTGCTTTTCTCTGCTGTCTCTATACTTATTAGTCCCCTTCGTTATTTTATATCTTATATTTGTTGTACTGTTTTCGTTTTTCAGTCAAAATATCAAAGGCTACGTGAAGAACGCTAAAAGTAAACATGACAGTTATCTCGTGTTTTCTGTGCTTTTCATTCTTTCCTCTGCTTTCTCTATACGTTTCAGTCCCCTTCGTTATTTTTTAAATTATATTTGTTGTACTGTTTTCGTTTTTGTAAGTCAAAATTCAAAGGCTACAACCAGAAAGGTTAAAAGTAAACTTGACAGTTATCCGTTGTTTTCTGTGCTTTCGTTCTTTCCTCTGCTGTCTCTACACTATTTTGTCCCCTTCGTTATTTTTTAAATTATATTTATTGTATTGTTTTCGTTTTTTAGTCAAAATATCAAATGCTAACAACCAAAAGGGCTAAAAGTAAACTCATCTGGTGTTTTCTGTGCTTTTCATTCTTTTCCCTGCTGTCTCTACATGTTTTCCAGTTTTTTTTTTTCGTCTCCCCTCTTTAATTCACTCCTCTTCCTTTCGTCCCCCGTTGTGTGTATTAATTTTCATCCGTACAAAACGCCATTCCTACAATCGATCCCCTGTTTGAGAAAATTTTCGACATCGTTTGGGTAACAAGTTTTAACAAGACACGCCAACCCGCCTCTAATACACCGGGCCCCGTATTTAAACGCGGGGGGCGGACAAATAGGGAAAGAATATTAAAAATGAACTATATTATATCGATTCGTACCCACGCCGTACCAGGACGAGGGGCAGAGGCGGAGGAGGAAAGCTCGAGACGGTGTGTCTGCGTTAAAAAGCTGCCAGGCCCCTAGAACAAGACACGATTCTTTAAGTACCTCGTTTTTCTTTTCTTTTTCCCTTTTTATTTACGCGCCCACTTGATCTTTTTTTAGGTGGAAACACTCAGAATTAGAAAAGCAATGGGAAATAAAATTAGTAATAAATGTTACAATTGGTGACTTTTGTGTTCTTACCTTGTACTTCTTATTTTTGTCATTTTCTTGCAATTCTTCTTTTTGATTTGTTGTATTATTTCTATTCTTATGCCAAACTACTCACCTAAACAGCCAGAAATATTAAAAGTACAAATTGAATTGGGTGTTTCCTCGGCTTTTATTTCTCCTCTCTTCTCTATCTTCTCTTTTGCTATCTGCTCTTTGTCGTTTTTGCGTTTAGATTTGTTGTATAATTTCAATTTTCGGTCAAAATATGAAACTCTCAACGGCCATAAACGCTAGAAATCCGACTTTCAATCTAAATCTGGTGTCTGATGCTATTTTTCCTTCATTTTATCTACTATCCCTACACCTTCTTGCTTTATTGTTATATATTTACTTGTGGTTGAGGTTTTATTTATCTAATAAAACAGCCAGGAATGCTAAAAATTCGAAGTAAACCCAAATTTGCTGGATGCTGTCTTTTTCCATTCTTCCCTCTACTGTCTCTTCACTTTCTTGTCTCGTTTTTATTATTTTCAACTTTTGTATTTGTTGATTGTTTCTATTTTTTCTCAAATATCAATAACGGCTTCAGGAATGCTAAAGGTACGACTTTCAATCGAAATCTGGTGTCTGAGGTGTCTGATGCTGTTTTTCCTTCATTTTGTCTATTATCACTAGCTTTCTTAATTTTGTGTTTGTAGTTTTATTTCCGTTCGTTGAGTAAAATATCCAATAAGACAGTCAGAATTGGTAAAAATACGACTTAAATTGAAACATGGTGGCTGATGGCTATTACTTTCTTCCCTTCTCCGGTTTCTCTACTATTTTGCCCTGCTTTTATTATTATTTTCTTGTTTTGTTCTATTGTTTATATTTTTGGCACAAAATTATCCAATGCAGTTACTGAATTGAGTCGCAAGTACTAGAATTACAAACTGAATTGAGTATTTGGTGTTCATTTTACTTTCTTCCTGTTGTACCTCTATGTTGCTTTTTTCATTTTTCATTTATGAATTGTTGTATTGTATTTCAACAGCCAGAACGTGTTGAATTAGTTATCTGGTAGTGTTTTCTGTGCTTTTCCTTCTTTTCTCTGCTGTTATTGTTTCTTTTTTGTTCTTCTTTGTTATTTTTTGTCTTATATCTGGTGTACTGTTTTCGGTTTGTAGGAAATAAAATATCCAACACTGGCAGCTAGAAATGCTGTAAATACGGCTAGAGTGAGTTATGTGGTGTTTTTCATACTTTTCTCTGCTGTTCTTGTTCCTTTCTTGTTCTTCTTTGATGTTTTTTGCCTTCTATTTGTTGTACTGTTTTCGGGTTTTAGGCAATAACATACCAAACACTGATAGCTAGAAATGCTTGATAGTTATCTGGTGTTTGTTGTGCTTTTCATTATGTTTTATGCTGTCCCTTTAATTCCTTTCCTTCGTTATTATTGTTACGTTATTCGTTTTTTTCCATTTTACCTGTTGTACTTTTTCTGTTCTTTCGGCAAAATATTAAACGCTATCAACCAGAAATTCTAAAATTACGCCTTTAATTATTTATCTGGTTGGTTCTGTGTTTCTCTTTCTTGTCCCTGCTGACTCTTTACTGTTTTGACTTGTTTTTCTTTTTGATTAGGTCTATTCTTAATTCAGCTAGAATAAATAGTACCTAAATTATGAAGCTCTTTTCTAACTTTCTCTGTTGTCACTCTACTTTCACGTCTAGTTTTTGAATATAAATATATATTATTATATATAACATAGCAATAATGAAGACAACCTTCTTTCCCTGAGGTGTATCACGGTTTGTCGAGTACATGCTTAGTTAGTCCCGGCCCGCCCGGCTCGTGGGGTGGGGACGAGTTGACAAAAGTTGTGTTTGCACGTGCCAAGTCCTTCCAAAACGTGATATCGTGCCCTGGCGGAATTAACCCTTTGGTTAACCTCCCCACCCCCATGATTTTGAACGGACAATTTATATTTTGTACGGCCGAAACGGCTTGGGGCAACCACCGAGGGATGATTTTATGATCATATCTCAACTAAAATTGAAATAGGTCAAGAGGGCTTACCTAAACCCTCGTCCGGCCTAGATATCATGATGCCAGGTGGACAAGAGGTCGACTATCACTATAAAGACTTAATTTCATTAATTTTATTTACCTCAGTATATCATTGGGCTAGGTTTTAAAAAGAGAAGAATATAAAAAGAAAAGGCGTTGTGCTGGGCTATCAGCAGAATCTTTACTAACAAAGTCGATCAAGATGAATGAGTACCATACCACGACCAGCTGACCTTGAACTGTTATTAAAGCTTCATCAAGACACCTAACATCGACTCAAAAGTCTCCTTGTCATCAAACTTAAACAAGGACTTCAAAAGGACTTCGGACTTCGTGTGGTCACTTGGAGAAACCTAATCTCGGGTGACAGGATATTTGAAAGGAATCATCAAAAACAAGACTAGAACTGCCATGAAAAAGTAGGAATATCGTTTGGATCCAGTTAATAGGTGGAACAACACTCAAGGAGTTCAATCTCCAGGGCAGGGACTTCGCCAAAGTTTTGCAGGCCTTATCACATACATCATAGGTCATATGATGTAGTTTTCTGATGAGTGAAAAGAATGGATCAGGGTTAACGGGGAACAAGTGGCAACACCCAAGGACTTCGTATTTCAAAGAGAGGTACTTCGTCAAGAAATTCCTACCTCTAACTTCTACCTGACTTGGTACAGCTGAACTCGATAACTCAGGATAGACGAGAGTGGCTGGAAAGGATACTGCAGATCATATGATGTGATTTTCTGAATATTGATAAGAATGGATCAAGTTTGACGGGTGGTGGGACAACAACCAAGGATTTCGCGGCATAAGTCCAGGGGCTCAGATAAATAAAGGCTCAAGTTATCATAGAAAAAGTCTACTTCTATGCTGCTCATATCATGCCTCAAAAACTTTGCATTTTATTGATCCACTAATTTTTCAATCAAAGCCGATCATAACTTTAACTATTGATTAACACCAAGTCAATATTTAGATTAAGGTCCAGTGGATAGGGCTAAGTTTATAAGTAGGCCTGGGCTTTAAGATATCCTGGGATTATTTGCTCTGGGTTTGTAGGGAAGGCTAAGTAAAGCATGCCCTCGGATCAACTCGAGATCAAAACGTTAGGCTATCGCGAAATGATTTATGCTGAAAACTTGTACTCACTCGTGTCTCTTCTTCCTCTGTAACTTGGGCAGGGACTTGGGCATCATTTTCCTCCTGGGGCTCGGGGAACGGCACTGGACTGCAACCACTTTCCATTTGTCATCCGGCGACTGGAAAATAGGCGATATCGCGTGTTAGCCATCTGAGAGTTTGCATGAGACATGCGTAAGGAAGGCGGGGACGGTCGGCCGCCCCCAGCGCGCCGGAATTTTTTTATTTTTTATTTTTTGGTAACAGGCCTAACTGAGTCTACTTATAAGGGATTATCTGTCAAAAGTCACGTTACGTGAGACGTTTTTCCACGTGGGCGACCACACGTGCATCGTCGTACCAGAACGCAGTCAGAAATGAAGAAGAGCCCGGGTGTACACGACGTACACGTTGATAGTTCCAAAAATCGACTACTTTCTCAAAAACATTTTTTTTTACATTTTATCAACTTGTATTTTTATTGTTAGAAAATTTACAATTTTATCATAAATGATTATTTGGAGATCGTGAGACGCGGTGCGGTGTATCGTAGATTTTAGAAAAACACTTTCTTTATTATGCCAACGTTTCGATCTTTTATTGAGATCATCTTCACTGCTCAAAGTTGTTGTTTTGTGCGCAGAGGTCACTCGACCTTTTTGTTGAAATGCAGGCAATACAAGTTAATAAAAATATCTCAATAAAGGTCGAAACGTTGGCACGGTAAAGAAAATATTTTTCTAAAATCTACGTCACACCAGACCGCATATCAAGATTTCTGAATAATTATCGATTAACGGTCAAATTAAAGGTTTTACAAAAAAATTTCTTCATCGTGCCAACGTTTCGACCTTTAGTGAGATCATCTTCAGGGCTTAAAATGTTTGTTTTCTGCGTAATTATGCCATTCTTGTGAGTCGTGTTGAGAGTGGCCTCTGCGCAGAAAACAACAGCTTTGAGCCCTGAATATGATTTCAATAAAGGTCGAAACGTTGGCACGATAAAGAATATTTTTTCTAAAACTTTTAATTTGACCGTTAATCGATAATAATTCAGAAATCGTGAGACGCAGTCTTGTGTGACGTAGATTTCAGAAAAATATTTTCTTTACCGTGCCACAGTTTCGACCTTTATTTAGGTCATCTTCAGAGCCCTGTATTGCCTGCATTTCAACAAAAAGGTTCTCCGATTAATAGCCGATGCAAGTAGCTCGCGATACCCTTCGAGAACATCTTTGTTGAAACGGTCAAATTAAAGGTTTTACAAAAAAAATTTCTTCATCGTGCAGACGTTTCGACCTTTAGTGAGATCATCTTCAGAGCTTAAAATGTTTGTTTTCTGCGTAATTATGCCATTCTTGTGTGTTGTGTTGAGAGTGGCCTCTGCGCAGAAAACAACGACTTTGAGCCCTGAAGATGATCTCAATAAAGGTCGAAACGTGGCACGATAAAGAAAATATTTTTCTGAGGTCTGCATCACACCAGACCGCATCTCACGATTTCTCAATAATTATCGATTAACGGTCCAATTAAAAGTCTCAAATGCAAAATGCTAGTGGCAATTTTATTTTGGTGTACAGCAATTTTTTCGTCTTCCCGCATTAATATGGATATTCGAAAGAAAAAAGTTGACACTCAACTGTAAAAATTTCCACTTCCGGTACATTGGCTTCTGATGGGCCATCTCAATTGGTGGATGATTCGTACTTCTTCAACTACTGGGATGGTAAATCGAAGGTGTCGGAAAAAAGTCGACAAGTTATAAAACAATTCACTAGTTTTCGTGGTACGCTCGACAAATTAATATCTCCCAATCAATTAACGTTTTTAGTTGAGATACAAAAATCAGAGTCACGAACGGTATTCGAACCCACGACCTTCTGATACTGATACTTGATAATCGGTTTAATTATTAAATTCATTACAGTTCGTGGTCCGACTGGCCAATTAACATTTTTCAATTGATTACTGCTTTTGTGAAAGGTATTGGTTGAGACAAAAAAGACAGCGTCACTAGCGGGATTCGAACCCACGACCGTCGCTCGATACGCCACTGCTCGACCACTTGAGCTATCGTGACTTCGATCCGCTCTGATACCAACTTCCCATCTCAACCCCACCTTTTGAATTCCCCCCCCCCTTTTTTTTCGTTTTTCAAATGTCGTGTAAATTATTCGATTCTCGGCGACAAATGAAAGAGCCACGGTGAGCTTTCGTGAAGATGTGTATTTAAAAGGTATCGGTTGAGAAAAAAAGTCAGTGTCACGGTAGCTCAAGTGATAGAGTAGCGGCGTATTTAGCCCGACGGCCGTGGGTTCGAATCCCGCTCGTGAAGCTGACTTTTTTTATCTCGGTCAATACGTTTCGTAAATATTAGTTAATTAAAAAATGGGGAATAGGTTGGCAGGATTGATCTTAATCGTCCAAAGGTCAAGACGGGTCTCGAAACAGTTTCATCGAATTTGTCAAAATTGACGAAACCACGTCGATCGTGGTACGCTGTAAATCAATCGTACAAAGTTCGGCCCGTTTCGCTTTCTGTGCTTCTACCGAGGGCGCAGACCGTCCAGCGTTGGCCCTGTGAGGGGGGGGGGCGAGGCTCGGCTTCGGGAGGGTTTATAGATTGACGTATTTAAAATCGGTTAGAAGGAAGTTTCCGGCCTTCTGGGGGAAAAGGGGCCCGGAGGATGCGCATTGGCCCGACGGGGACTTACGGGATTTACATACGTTGGAGGACACGAAGAGAGTTCGGGAAGAGAGGGCCGAAGGGGGGAAAAACAGCGAGGCGATACGGCCCCATGGCACGCACCAACACTAACCCATAATTGTCCGAACTTCTTGTAATTAAATAAATAAAAAGACATCAACGTGCGGAATACGTGTGAACTATTAAGAAAGGCTACTTTTGAAGAAAGGACTAAAGACAGTACAACTAAATTTAAAAAGTAGGGAAAAGTATAAAAGTACTTTTAATTTTTAAAAATCTCAATTGTCTAAATATTGTATATAAACATAGGTATACATAGATATACCAAAAGGGGGGAAAACGTTCATTGCGTGATTTCTCGAAATGCCAACATTTGGAATGGAATGGTCTTTTTCATATGTTAAGATTTGGTGGCTGGTCCTATTTTTTTATGCGTTATAAATTTGGTAACTACAGTCAACAATATAAAAACACGGAAATAAATTATAAAAAAAATACAGAAAATGTTTATGGAAATGGTAGATTTTTCGAGAAATTTGATGGAAAACAAACATTATTAAAAAAATTGTAAAAATTATATTTTTGATGTTATTGCGTATCAAGTTAAATATTGTTTATAGATAGCGAGTTAATAAAACAATATTGAAATAAATATATAAAAATGTGGAAAATATCGAAGGAAGTGGGTGGTTTTTCGAGATTGTAACATTTTGTGAAAAAACCAATCTTCTCATAGAAAGCTACATATAAATTTAAATTTTTAGGAGCTTTACGTTATAGAAAATTGGCAGATATGATTTTTATACAAATTATGAGTTAAAATACAGATAAAAATATTACAAAAATAGATTGAAATGGGCTTTTTCTCGACATGTCAATATTTGGCGACTGGGCTAGTTTTTTCATACGAATATCTGATTTTTTATGGGTTTAAATCTGCTATAAAATAATGTATCTAACGCCGAGCTAGCGGTAAAGACCGTGATGAAAGAAAGATGGCAGCGTCAGTGGGCCGGGTCGTCAGAGAGGCTTTTGATCGTCAAGAGCATTCGTAGATGCCCCCTCCCCCAGACCCTGAACCGGAACTAAGGAATCGCCCTTACGCGATTAGGAATAGGCCATACACGGTTGACTCAGGGGCACCTGTTCTTGGGCCAAAGCCCGCTCCGGTGCCTCTCATGCAGTGAAAGTTTGCGCGATGTGTCCCATATACTGGAAGCATGGCATGCCTTGGCTCCCTACGGGGAGCGTGTAGACATGTCATCCAATCTGAAGATGGTACTCGAGCACTGCGGCGAGTTTCAGAGTCCACTGTTCCGCTTTTTAGAGGATTTTTTTTTTAAATTGCATATAGTATGTCTTATGTGTTGTGTATCTATGTTTTGTCTAAGTGCATGTATTTATTAGCGTGAATGACGAGGAGTGAGGGTGAAATAAAATCATCATCAGAACGTGAGTGTGTGTTCGGGTTCGATGGCAGAATGGTACGGCTGAAATCGATAACTCAGGATTTTCAGGAGTGGGTGGAAAGGATACTGCAGGTCATATTACGTGATTTATTGATGGAATGATAAAAATGGATCAGGTTTTAAGGGTGGTGAGACAACAACCAACGACTTCGAGTCTCAAGGGGAGGTATTTCGTCAAGAAATTCCTACTTCGACCTTCTACCTAGCATAGTACAACTGAACTAGATAACTCGGCATTGTCAGGAGTGGCTGAAAAGGATACTGCAGGGCATATGATGTGATTTTCTGATGATTGATAAGAATGGATCAAGTTTAACGTGTGGTGGGACAACACCCAAAGATTTCGAGGCGTAAGTCCAGGGGTTCAGATAAAGAAAAGCTCAAGTTATCATAGAAAAGATCCACTTCTATTCTTATATTATACCTCAAAAACTTTGCATTTTATGCTTTATGTGTTTATAGGTTTTGTATAAGCGCATATATTTATTAGCGTGAATAGCGAGGGGTGAGGGTGAAATATAACATCACCATCGCCCTTCGAAAGTTGAGAGCGTATGAGTGTTGATGGCGGAATATTTATAAAAGTACCCTATCGACCCCAATAATCTATATTAGCTTGAGGTCTAAGGTCCGTGGAGGTATATCAAGTACTCCACCGACCAAACGGAATGAGTGTATTTTATGGATGTATTTATGTGTATGAATGGAGTGTTTGAAAATGTAGATAGAATATTGACTATATGGAAATAAATTATAAAAACGTAGAAAATGCTCATGGAAATGGGCGATTCATCGTCAAAATTTGATGACTGGCCTAATTTTGTCATATAAATGTGTAATATTTTTACGGTTTTTATGTGATATAAAATTGTGCAATATTACATTTAACTAGATTACATATCCAAGTATAGAAAAATCAACGAATAAAAAAATATCTGGAAATGAACTGAATGGCTGGGCTAATTTTCTCATATAAATATCTCATGTTTTTAGAGTTTTTATGTGATATAAAATTGTGAACTACTCTAGTTAAACGGATTACGTATCAAAACATAGAAAAATAAACGAAAAAACTATGCAAAAAAAAAAAAAAGAAGCTGGAAATGAACTTTTCGTTGACTTGTCGAGATTTGACGACTGGGCTAATTTTCTAAATTTTCTCTTACAAATATCTCATGTTTTCCGAGTTTTTATGCGATACAAAATTGTGAACTACTCTATTTAAACGGATTACGTATCAAAACATAGAAAAACAAACGAAAAAAACTATGCAAAAAATGGCATTTGAAAAAAGTGAAACGTGCTATAATTTTCTCATCTAAATATCTGATATTTTTTGGCTTATTATGTACTAGAAAGGTCCTACATATTCTGTATAAACAGTGTATATATAAATTTATAGGGAAATAAATTATAAAAATGTGATTACTGTTGATGGAAATATGTTGTTTTTCGGGAATGTACCACTTGGTAGAAAAGATACTAATGTCGTATGATTTAATTGCGTTTTTATGGTTATTATATGATAGAAAATGGTTCAATACTACGTTTAAACAGAATGTATGTACACATATATGAAAATGTTGAAAATTTAGCTGGAATTGGACTTTTTATTATTATATTATCGATAAGATTTTCTGACTGAACTTTTGTCATATATATATTTTTTATGTTCTTACGTGGTATAAATTCGTTAAATACTGTTTATAAAATAGTGCTAAATTAAAATGTAATACTGTATGGAAATTAATTGTAAAATGTCCATAAATTTGGTGGGAGTAGGATTTTTTTTCTCGAGATTCTAGGATTTGGCAGGAACGCTACTTTTCTCTCATAAAACAACTGTAATTTTCTCATATAAATTCTCGAAATCCTAACGTATCGAGGCGGAGATAGTTCTGTGAAAATTTTATGAAACCAAAAAAATCGAACTGATACAAAAATGTAATTTTTTTTGTCTTTGGCCCTTTGCTGTCTTTTTTTTTTTAAGTACGATTTGAAAATAAAAATTATAAATTTTGAATATTCCGATTTTTAATTGATACTCTCGGCCAATTGCCCCCCTCCCTTCCTCCCAATTATTATAACATAAAGTTGGCCCGGGCGAAGTTGCCATCAACATTATACTTTCTTTATTAAAACACCCCCGCCGGGTGAACTATGGAATTAATAAAGTCTATTCTTAAACCGGGGAGGCCCAGTGGAAGAAGGAAGTTTCCGATAAAGTTTCAAACCTTGCATAAATATTTTAAAAAGTTCCCTTTATACTTCTAGTTTGTGATGCTTTCAGTGAGTCGCGGCGGTCCGTTGGTGGTGGAGGGGGGGGGTTTGGTCTTGGCCGGGGGTGGCCGCGTTTCTGGGGAAAATCCACCCGGCGAGTCCGTTTTCCGCGCGACCCCCGACGTCCGAAGTCCGCCTAAGCAAATTAAGTCCGCTAATTTTGACCCGTTTGGGGGCTCGGGACGTGACGCGAATCGGGCTCAGGTCGACCGTGAAAATCGCCCGGGAAAACTGGGAAATTCCATTCGGACCGCGTTCAAATTGTCAACAGACGCTGGAAATCCTAGGTGCAGAGGGCTACCTTTAAACTACCTTAAATTTAAATAGTGAAAAAATGTAAAACCTAGAAAAAAAAGCCAATAAAATTGAACCGATGTCAAACTATGTCCCAAGATTTGGCAAACTTTTCCCAAAAGATTTTAAGAAATATTCGTTTACACTTCATCTATTTCTATGAAATGCGCCTTAATTTATAAGAAAAGAATAATATTTAAAAACCCTATTACCATAATAACCACAAAAATAGAAAATATAAAAAAATGATACCTTATCGAGAAAAAACCAATATGCAACTAGTTTTTCCATATTCTTTCTTTATTTCCACATATTTTTATGGTACAACTCTTTTCTTTCACTATTTTACAATTTTACACCATATAAAAACCCTAAAATTACAATATTTTTGAACGAGAAGGCAAGATACCCTACCAAATATTGGCATTTCGAGAAAAACCCGTTTCCAAATTAGTTTCTCTGTATTTTTTAATTTTATTTCACCGCATTTTTATAGGTCAACTGTTTTACTATACTTTTTGACATTTTATAACATAATAAAAATCCTAAAATTAAAATTAGTTTGAACGAGAAGGCAGTTTACTCAACCAGATTGGCATTTCGAGAAAAAAAAAAAAAAAACATTTCTAAATTAATTTTTCCGTATTTTTTAAATTTATTTCTGCGTATTTTCATACGTCAACTGATTTATTACAATGTTTTACATTTTATAACATAATAAAAACCTTAAAATTAAAATTTGTTTGAACGAGAAGGCAGTTTACTCAACCAGATTGGCATTTCGAGAAGAAGAAAAAATTTTCTAAATTAGTTCACCGTATTTTTTAAATTTATTTCCACGTATTTTTATAGGTCAACTCTTTTCTTACACTATTATTCAATTATCTACCACATAAAAACCCTAAAATTACAATTAGTTTGAACGAAAAGACAAGATACTCGACCAAATATTAGAATCTTGAGAAATCTCCTATTTTTCCATAGTCTATTTCCACTATTTTAAATTTATAATTCTGTTTTATAATTCGTTTTTTGTTTATTGTAATAGATTTAGTCTTCATCGGTACAAAATTGATAAACGAATTTGAAGTATTGGTCAAAATTGGTGTTTGGTTGGAGTTTTTGACAAAATTTTGGCTGTAATATTAGAAAAAACGTGTTTTTTTCTTCAGGGGGTTTGTCGTTTATCCTGAAGCTGATTCCCTTTGGAATTGATGTGTTGTTGGGTTTTGTTGATGCAAGGCTTATGTCGAAGTGTTGAAAAACGCTGGAAACGTCAAAAGCTCGCCGGCCCCTTTGGGATTCTCGTCCGATTGTTGACTTTCGCCTGGCGATCCCCGAATTCCGTCAATATCGATTCAGGTGCCGGGGCGAAGAACGCGTGTAAAGGATGATTTCCGATCCGAGTCGAACGGCCCGGCTTCCTCAGAGGACGCCGACTACGGATAATCTTAGATTTATGGCCGATCTATACATCGCCGCGCGCAGCCCACTTGACCATCCTTGGTCAACGCCGAATATACATACACGGGCGGCTCGGGGTGGTCGACGTTCCGGGGGGTGGGAACAGCCCTTTCCACGGCCCACCCTTATTCCGTCGTCGTGGAAAATGTCCCGGGAAATGAATTTTCACACGGGGCTGGACGTGGGAAAATTACGCAAGGGCGAGGGCGGGGAGGAAAGCCCCCGAACCCCCGCAACCCTTTCGAAGTAGAACCGACATAAAACATGTAAAAGAGCGATGATCCTCTAAACTAAAATTTTGGAATAAAGGGAAAACGGGGAAAACAAGAACTGACTTCCTTTTCGGGTCTCAAAATTGGACTTCTTTGCACCTGTGCCCAGGATTTCCAGAAAAATCATCGCATTTGATCCCTTACCTTTTCTTATTTAACAATTTTCAATAAAATCAAGATTAAATGGTAAACATAAATTAAAAATAAACAAATCTGTGCAATTTGTAAAACTCAAAAAATAAAGAAAATCACAGCAAAGCTTGGTTTCGAAGTTTACTTGTACTCGACAGCGGATTCTTATAAACGCCAAATTCAACCCCTCACCGTTTTTAATTTTGCATTTTCGGACCAATTAAGACATAAATAATAAATGTTCGTCAAAATTAAATAGGTTTTAAGGAGTCCATACACGTTCAATTATTGCACAATATTTTAACAGAGAACCTACACGGCTCAATATTACTGCGCAATATTTTGATTTGTGCAATAAATTGTATCGTATGCAGGCAATATTGATGGTTGTGCAAATATTGCACAGTCGCGAGCACAGATGTACAACCTTCAAGGCAATATATTGTTCAATTAGTTCCAACCAGAGTAGTGATGTTGAGAGATAGTAATTTGTGTTGTGTGATTATCGCTGTGGGTGGCGAAAATGATCAAGAACTTGCAAAAAGGCAGAAAACGGACCAAACAATGGCTAATTGTTAGGGAAAAGTACACCCACGAAAAATTACTTAATGAACTGAGAGTGTCTGAACCCCTGAACGCAACTTTTTACGGATGAACGGCGAAATATTCGATGAACTGCTCGCTGTGTTTACTCCTCAAATTGAGAAAAATGACACTATCAGGCGTGTGTTATTCCTGCAAGTCAACGGTTATCCATACCGCTACGATATCTCGCTACTGGAAATAAGTTTGAATTGCCTATCAGCTTCCTTGGCAGCCGTGACGACGCGTACCCTACCACGTGTTGATACTGACTGATGGGATATTGCGCAATATTGCCTACAGACGGCACAACCTTTTTCCATTTGCACAATATATTTTCAAGGATTTGAATTTAGCACAATATACTGCAGAACCTTTCAATTTCAACTACACACGATCAACAATATTGATCACACCTAAATATTGCGCAATAATATTGAGCGTGTATGAGCCGCTTCATACGCGAAGTTAAACCAACGGAACTGGTTTCTTTTGAAGATTTGTGCTAGGGGGCCGTCGTGGTCTCTTATTGAAGGTGAATTTCACTCTTTCCTATATTTTTTGGTACCATAGTACAATGCTAAATAATATTGAATATAATTTGTGGAGAAAAAAAGCGAAGGGAAAGCTTAGACAGGCTTGGTTTTGACGATTTCTACGAATTGGTGTTCCTAGGACGAATTTAACCCATGAAATTATGTGATTTCATAGCAAAAACCATGGGAAATGGTAAATACCCCCAAATCTGAATATAAATTGTCATTAGAAAGCCAAGAAATCCAAGAAAGCTTGATTTTGATTATTTTATTTTCGTCGGTAGCATCTGAGTCTTATTCAAACCGAATTTAATCCCTGAAGCTAATGAAATTTGGCAATATAAGACCGAACAACACCAAAATTATTAATATCCGTCAAATCTGAACGGACACGAACAAGTTAGAGAGAGAGGAACCCAAAGGGACGCTGGTTTTGACGATTTGTGATGGTGGGTGGTAGCAGTCTCCTATTCAAGACGAATTAAACCCCTAAAGCCCCACAATTTCGAAACTTAAAACTTCCAAACACATGAAATTGCCATATTAAAAACCGTGAAAAGCTATAAAACAATCTTTCCACCATCTTACACAAGTCTTCAAATTACAAATATTCCCCTCGTTTTTTCTTAATTTTTACACTAAATAAAATAGCTTCTACCCTGTTTTGTCGTACGTTTATCGTATAGATCAGAATTGGTCTGAAATCGGTAAATTACATGGCGTTAAGGGTTAAATTTGCCCAGTATATCAAACCACTACAATCCACCCCCACACAAGTCGTCAAAACCGAGCAATCCTTGGATTTTCCTTCCGTATTACCTCGCTAAATTGTACTCACTTTTATTTCCGTCTCTATTTATCAAAAAGAGTAGAAACTGAAGCATTTGTAATTATTCAGAAATCGTGGGATGCGGTCTGGTGGGATGTAGGCTTCAAAAAAAATTTTTTTCTTTATCGTGCCAACGATCCGACCTTTATTGAGATCATCATCAGTGCTCAAAGTGTTTATTTTCTGTGTAATTGTTCTACGCTCGTACGGGCACTCACTCCTAACACAACACACAAGAATGGCCCACTGACGCAGAAAAAAACATTTTGAGCCCTGAAGATGATTTCAATAAAGGTCGAAACGTTGGCACGATAAAGAATATTTTTTCTAAAACCTTTAATTTGACCGTTAATTGATAATAATTCAGAAATCGTGAGACGCGGTCTTGTGTGACGTAGAATTTAGAAAAATATTTTCTTTACCGTGTCACAGTTTCGACCTTTATTGGGGTCATCTTCAGAGCCCTGTATTGCCTGCATTTCAATAAAAAAGATTCTCCGATTAATAGCCGATGCAAGTAGCTCGCGATACCCGTCGAGAACATTTTTGTTGAAATGCTGCCAATACAAGGCCCCGAAGATGATCTCAATAAAGGTCGAAACGTGGCACGATAAAGAAAATATTTTTCTGAAACCTACATCACACCAGAACGCATCTCAACGATCTCTTAATAATTATCGATTAACGGTCACATATCCGTAGCATCTGTTATGATTAAAAATTAAGAAAAACTATGGGAATACTAAAATTTAAAAATTTGTGTAGGGTAGTGGCAGTATTCAGGGCAAATTCAACCTTTCAAGGGGATATATTTTTCCCCAATTTATAATTCCATTAGGCTTAAATGAAAAATATCCTTCGAGAAACTGACTAATAATTAACGATTTAACAAGAAAAACACGGGTAACGATGAATTCGAGGTTTTTTTCAATGTAAGCGGCAGTTGTTCCTTATATTAGGGTGAATTTAATCCCATCACCGTATACAGTTTGCCAATTTAAGACTAAACATTACAAAAATTATTATATCGTCAAATTTGAATAGAAATGTGCTAGTTAAACCAAGAAACCCAAAGGAATGCTCGGTTTTGTGGCATTGATTGTAGGGGTGGCAACGGTTTTCTATTGGGCTGAATTTAACCCCCCAAGATAACGTAATTTATCAATTTAATAACAACCCGACTCTAATTGATAAATATTTTATAAAATTCAGTAAAATTTGGCGAGAAGAAAACTAGGGAAAATTCTAGGATTGTTCGATATTTGACGATTTCTGTTGGTATGTGATACCAGTCTCTTATACCGAGCGAATTTCACAATTTTAAAGAAAATACAGTTTAAACAGAAAATATTTGTCAAAATTAAACAATATTTAGCGATTTATTACTAGAAAGATTCAAGAAAACACGTTGAAAACGAATAATAAAAAAAAATTCTGTGTTATTGACATTGTCTCTCTCCACACAGAGAATTTTATCCCTAGTGTTTTGTAAATTGAGAAGTTCAGACCTTAAAACATCATACATGCGAAGAATTGAAGATTTGTGTTCGTTGGTGGCATCTGTGCCCTACTCAGAGTTTGAATTAACTCTTGACAGTCTGGACTTTGACAATTTACGACCAAACACACAAAAATGATTAATAATCGTCAAATATGAATACAACTGAGCACGTATGAAAGTGAAGAAATCTAAAGGATTGCTCGGTTTTCGAAGATTTATCTGGGTGGGTTGTGGTAGTCTCCCGTTCAAGGCGAAAACTTACCAAGCCTCATAATTTAGCAATTTCATAGCAAATACCACCAGTATGATAAACATTCGTCAAATTCGAACGTAAATAATCAAGTTGGAAAGCTAAGGAAACCAAAAGGAAAGGTGGGTTCCGACGATTTGAGCGGATGGGTTGTGGTAGTCTTCTATCCAGGGCGAATTTAACACTTGGCAGTATGTAATTTGGCAATTTCAGACCAAATAATACAAAACCTTTTAATATTCGTCAAATCTGAACAGATATAAGAAAATATGAAAGCTATGAAATACGAAAGATTGTTTGATTTTGTCGATTTATATGGGCGGGTGGTAGTAGTCTCACATCCAGGACAAACTTAACTCTTGGCAGTATGTAATTTGGCAAGTTAGGACCAAATACCCCCCCCCCCCCAAAAAAAAATGTTAATATTCAACAAATGTGAGTAAAAAGTGGCAAGTTAGAAAGTTAAGAAACCCAAAGGAAAGCTGGGATTTTAACATTTGAGTGGGTGGGTGGTGGTAGTCTCGTATTCAGGGCGAATTTAACCCTTGGCTGTATGTAATTTGACAATTTAAGACAAAATAACACATAACTTTTTAATATTCGTCAAATCTGAATAGAAATGAGAAAGTATGAAAGCTAAAAAACACAAAGGATTGCGTGGTTTTGAAGATTTAAGTGGGTGGGTGGTAGTGGACTCCTATTCAACGCGAAAACCTACCAAGCCTCATAATTTGATGATTTCCTAACAAATACCACCAATATGATAAACATTCGTCACATTCGAACATAAATAATCAAGTTGGAATGTTAAGGAAACCAAAAGGGAGACGGGGTTCCGACGATTTGTGCGGTTGGATGGTTGCAGTCTCCTATTCAAGTCGACTTTAAACCTTGGTAGTATGTAATTTGCCAATTTTAAACCAAATTAATTTTCGATAAAGAAGATCATACACAAATGAATGGAATTTAGTTAGGCGAAAAGGTACGAAAAAAGCTCTGGGTTGGGGGGATTTTCAAGATTTATAGGTTTGTCGATGTCATTGGTTTTTCTATGTCGGACGAATTAATGCACCTGTTGAAATTTGACTATTTTGAGTATTTTTTAAATGTTTTATACGTTTTTAATTTGTTTGTTCTGTTTCGTGATTTTATTCTTGTTTATTCTGTGTTTTTTGTAGTAATTGTTCTGAAATAAAAGTGCAATAAATCTTGAAAGTTAGGTGGAAGATTTTGTCCTTAAGTAAGCTCGAGAGGCTTGTTCCTTAATTGATAAGATTGTAGATTCGGGCAATTACTATCGATTGCCAGCCCCTCCGGGCGAAGGGGATGGTTCCAGAGATGCCGAGGGGGTGGCCGGCCGGGGGTGGCCGGTGGACCGAGGGAGGTGTTCTCTCTCTCGCTCTCACCCTCTCACTCTCTCTCGCTCCCTCTCTCTCTCTCTCTCTGGACATAATTCGTATGTAAATTGCGCGGGGGCG
>CM077110.1:7061509-7095782 GCA_039619505.1 Cimex hemipterus | reverse complement strand
TACGAATATTTTTTAGAACAATGTTCTCTATAATAAAGCCTAATGTTGGAAGTAAAAAATAGACATAAAAAAATATATGGAAATAAAATGTGAAAATCTGGAAAGAATAATGGAAACGAGTTGTTTTTCCAGATGCTTAAATTTTAGTTGCATAAACTAGTTTTTCATACAAATAAATAATTAAATTTTGAGGTTTGTCTTTGCTAAATAGTAACGAAAAAAAATTACAAAAATGTGGAAAAGCTATTTAGAAGTGGGTTATTTCTTGATATGTTGACATTTACTACTTGGACTTGTTTTCATTACAGTTTGAACTTAATTTTTAAGGTTTTTAATATTACCAAAAATTGGTAAAAGTTGCAATTAAGCAGCTTATGAATAAAATTGTAGGAAATAAGTTACAAAAATTTAGAAAATTACACGGAAAGGAAGAGGTATTTCTCGAGATATTGATTTTAGTTTTAGGGCTTTAATACTATACAAAATCGATAAAAGTTGTAATTAAACAGATTATATAAAAAATTGCTTTGCTGGCACTCCCTACTTGGGCTAGTTTTCTTATACAAATTGTATAGATTTTTAGATTTCTGTGCAAATGGAATTGTTGAAAATTGAATGTACACAATCAATATAAAAATAGAAGAAAATAGAATATGAAAACGTAGAGAAAATCCTGGCGAATGAGTGGTTTCTCAAGATTCTTACATCGGATGGTAAATACGTATTTTTTTGTTTAAAAAAAATTATATCTTTAGATAGGCCTGTTTGCGAAATAAAATTCATACATATTCCAAAGCTCCAAAAAATATGCCATATTTTTGAGAAGCAAAAATAGAAATAATGTAGAAAAACATTATTTTTCAAAATTCAAACATTTGGTGTCAAAAGAAGTTATTCCATGCAAATAAATGATATTTTTTCACTAAATAAAATTCATATATTTTGTAAAGAAATGGAAAATTCTAGAAAAATATATTACAAAAATGTAGGAAACTATTTATAAATGTCCTATTTCTCGATATGTTGACGTTTGCTAATGGGTTTGTTTTTTTCATTCAATTTAAGAATAATTTTAAGGTTTTAATATTACATAAAATTGATAAAAGTTGTAATTCAACAGATTATATATAAAATTGTACGAAAATAAATAACAAAATATCGGAAAAACTAGTTGGAAATGTCCTATTTTACTTTGACCTTAGATAAACTGCAGTTTAATCGCTTTTTATCTATTATAAAACGTGTAAATGCTTTATCTGAACGTAATAAAAAAAGTACCAGGTGGATGCAGTAAGAAAAAAATTAAATAAATAAATAAAACACCCCGCCCGCGGACCTCAGGATGTTCCTGGGCCCATCCACGACCTGCCAAGACGACTGCCAACCGCCCGAAAGTCAATAAAGTCAACAATCCTCTATTTGAATTGATCAATCACGATAAAATATGCTTTTAATTATGAAAAGTGATTTATAGACGGATCCGTGGAATTTTCCCTGACTCCGTGCCCCTCCGGGGTTGTTGGGGATGGTTGCCGAGAAATGGGGTTGGAAAATAAATTGCTCAACGTTAATTAGAAAGCACTAAGAAACCGTTTAAACTTTTACTTTAAAAATTTAAAATTTAAAACGAAAAACATATTATTTTTGTCATTTATTAGAAGTTCTTGTTTCGGGAGAATTTATTCCACCCTTGTACAAAGTGGATTTTAAGTTTAATTTATTGCCCTATACTTCGTCTTTTTGGACGCATTTTATTGTTTAACATCTCGGTTTGGACCTGTTGTTAATTAATATCCTATAAACACGCGAAGTCGACGGAAGACAGTCACGAAACCGAGAAAAAAAAACCGATTGTTATATCAATCTCAAGGAATCTGGATTATGTCCTCTCTCCGGCTTATTAGCTGCCACTTGTACCCCTTGGTTTTAACGGGAGGGCGGACCACCCCTCTCATATCGGAAGTAAAATAATAACCCTTGTAACGCCGTGAGGGTGGTGGGCGACGAGGGTGGAGATCCAGCCGGGGTCAATTCCGGAAAGCAAAAAGATTAATTAGAGTGATGATTGAAAAGGACTTCTGGGCGGTCCGCCTGGTCTTGCGTTATACGCTCATGATAGTATGAAAATATTTTAATCGAAAATCATCTTAAAACAGTCGAGGAAGTTGATAAATTTAGCGGTCCATTGGGTCCGTTAACTTTCGCTTGGTATGCCCAGTCTCAACAAGGTTTATCTATATCCAGCATATTTAAAAATCAATTAAAGAAGGTCACAAACGCTAGGGGCTCAGAAAATGAATAAACTAGCAGTTAGTGGGGTAGTGGGGTCGTCAAGTCTCGCTGGCTCTGCCCAGTTATGTCAGGGTTGTTTGACCATATACTACCTATTTAAAAAATCAATTAAAGAAGTTTAAAAATTATAGGAATTAGTCAGAAATTAAATAAACCGGCAGATAGTGCTGTTCTGGGGTCGCCAGGTTTTGCTTGATATGCCATGGTTGTTTGACCAAATTCGTTTTAATTCAATAATTCATTCAAAAAGGTTACAAATACTAGACATCCTTAAGAAATTGGATAAATCGGTGGTAAGGATGAGGAGGGTCCGTCACGTCTCGCTTGTCATGCCCTGTTTGCCAGGGTTGATCAACTGCACTCATATGAATGTAAAAATTATCTCAATAACTTTAAAAATGCTAGGGATTCATTAGAATTTGGTTTGACTAGCAGTAAGTGGTATATTGGTTCCGTCAGGTCTCGCTTGTTATGCCTAGCTATGTCAGGGTTGTTTGACCACGTTCATCCTATTTTATAAATCAATTAAAGAAGGTCAAAAACGCTAGGGATTCTTCAGAAATTGGTTTGACTAGCAGTAAGTGGTGTATTGGTTCCGTCAGGTCTCGCCTGTTACATAACTAGCTTGACAGACCCAATATGCCACTAACTGCCAGTTTATGTAATTTCTGAGGATTCCCTAGCGTTTAATAATCTTTTTAATTGATTGAGACTTGACGGGCCCAGTACACCGATAACTGCCGGTTTATCTAACTTCTGAAGTATCCCTCGAATTTTTAACCTTCTTAAGTTGATTTATATATTCAGTATGGATATGGACAAACCTTTCAGGTCTGGGCATAACCAGTGAGACGTGACGGACCCAACACGTACCTATCACCTAATAGGTGTATGATCTACCGTCAATTAACCTTTTCAATGACGAGCTCTAACGGACCCAACTCTCACTGATAACACGTATTTATAATTTCTGAATATCGCTAGCGTTTTTAACCACCTCTAATTGTTAAAATAGGTTGAATATGGTCAAACAACCGTTGCCTAACTGGGCAGTAACAGCGACACCTGACCGTCCCAATACACCACTAACGGCTAATATATTTCTGAAGAATACCTAGTGCTTTTGACCTTCTTTAATTTTTTTTTCAAATTAGAATGAATATGGCGAAACCTTCCCATTTTTCTAGGATTAATCGGAGATAAACCTCTTCATTCGCGCTAATAAATTACACTCACACATTCATCGCACTACCTCAGAGTACTTAATATTGCTCTGGGGTAATTTGGGATGAACTCTACAATTCATGCTAATAAATTACATTCACTCTACCTCTGACTTCTCCATATTCCTCGGGGTAATTTGGAATGCACCCTATAGTTTACTCTAATAAATTACATTTACTCTGCCCCTGATTTTTCGATATCCCTCGAGGTAATTTGGGATGCACTCTACCGTTCACGCTAATAAATTACTTACACGCTATCCCATAGCATTCGATATTCTTGGGGTAATCGGGGATAAACCTCTTCATTCGCGCTAATAAATTACATTCTCGCGTTCAAACACACTACCCCAGAGTACTCAATTTTCCTAGTGGTATTTGGGGTAGAAGCCCTTCATTTATGGAAATGTGTACATTCGTTCAAATAAATTGCATATATCACATAAATAAAGACACTAAGGTCCTGTATACAATTAAAAATATTTATGGCCAGGCCTTTCGCAATTTTGTATTCTTTCTTTGCAGACTTAACCGTTTGTAGTCTGTTATTATATTTCCTCCATACCACGGATATCTGGGTCGGTGTGTAAACGACCTTGCATGGAGCTGTTTAAATAAATTTTGGATACCGAAATGCCACCGAGTTAGATAGGAGTGGATAAAAAAAATATTAAAAAAATTAAAAAAAAACGAAAAAAAAAATGTAAAAACTTTCGAATACTCTTGTAATGGGAAAAAGTAGAAGAGCTTTCTGACAAAGGCAATCGAGGAAAGGGGGAGGGAATCAGTATTTACTATCTGCTTATTACAATCGACTTTTGGATGGGGGAGGATGAGGTGATATTACTCGGAAAAGCCATCCAGTTTTTCTCTCAAGTAATTTATGGCAAATTTGATAGAAATTTTTTTCTTTTGTGTGATAAGTGCTGGGTGAAGGAGTGTTACTATGGAAGCCTCCGGACAGTCCCCGGGTGGGGGCGAAGCCCCTGGTCATTGTGAATCGAATGGACATGGAAGGAGTGCGCCAGCGCTCCGACTCCACCGTCTTCTCGTATTTGCATACCTCGGGGCCTTCCCTCTCGCTCTCTCCCTCTTCGGCCCTCCACCGGTCAAATCTACCCCTTCTCGGGGGTGGAGGCGGAGGGAGGACTAAACTGGTAATTCACAGGGATTGCAAACACGGCCCGGGATCTAACGAGGCGTCCTGGCCGTCCTTATGACTGATCCGTTGCAAATCAACTGTGTTAAATTTTCTCAGGGTGAAAACAGGCCGAAAAAAACCCTTGAGATGGACCTCCTTTAAATTAAACCCTGAGACCAATCGCACCCCCTAATCCCTCCAGCGATGATGTAAATCTACCCAATTGGTCCAATACCTTTATTTTATCGATTCAATCATTTGTCGTCCCATCCTGTATTGACGATAAAAAAAACCGTCAGGGGTTGATTTTTGCATTTTCGAAGGGATTTGCCTTCATCAGAAAACTTCCGGGTCCGGAGGAAACCGGATGGGTCCAATCCATCCTGCTCTTCCTTGTTGACTTTCACCCCCAAAATATTCAAAAATTGTCATTCTTTAAATGTACATTAAAAAAAAAAAAAAAAAAAAAAAAAAAAATCGGTAGGTCAGAGTGGAATATTCCGAGGATCGGGCGAGATGACCCTTCCGGCTCTAACCCTATCTTACCCCCGCCCCAACGATCCCCCCCCGGCCGGCCTATTAAAATAAGGGAGGGCTCGGGGATTATCCATTTTCCATGTGGAAAATCAATTCCCGGACCCGGAAGACCACGTGGGCCAGTTGGGTTACCTTGGCAACACAAAAACGTCAGGGGTGACCGCCCCCAGTATTCCGCACCGCCAAACCCCCTATCGCCGTTATCACCCCCGATCTAATTTGCCTACGTAGTTCACAGCCGAAGGACCGATTGTTTTAAGGCACGTGAGAAATGCAAATAAGAATTTATTTATTCTTTCGACCGTTGTTTAAAAAAAAAAAAAACTCCAGCTTTGGTATGAAGAGTCCTTCGAAGAATGTGCCGATTTGGCTCCCTGGGTCCGCCAGCCTTCGCCAAGCCGCTTTTCATTGATCAAAATCGGCAGAAATTCATAATTCACTAGATTAAATTAATTCCACGACTTTAAACTCAATAACGCTAATTTTATGAAGTATTTCTGCCTTTTTCTCAACCAATACTATAAATGTTGAATTTTGTTTGGTCAAAATTGGAAGAAATCAGAACTGTTGCTAAATTAAATCAACCCCACGATTTTAAACACCAAAACTCTTACTAAATATTTCAGCCTGCAATTTTTCATAATCAGTCCGATATATAACAAATATTGAGCGACCAATTGAAATTTGTGGTCAAATTGGCTTCTCTTTGGGCAAAACTGGCAAAAACATAGCTGCCACCAGATTTCATCAATCCTTCGATTTCAAACCCCAAAAGTCGTGTTTTACTACATATTTTAGCCTGTAATCTCTCACAATCAATCAGCTGTGCAGTAAATATTGTGTGATACATTCAAATTTGTGGTCAAATTGGCTTTTCTTTGGTTAAAAATGGCAGAAAACATAGCTGCCACCAGTTTTCATCAATACTTCCATTGTAAACCCAAAAAGTCAAGTTTTAATAAATATTTTCACCTGTAATCTCTCACAGTCAGTCCGATATATAATAAATATTGTGTGATCTATTGAAATTTGTGGTCAAATTGACTTTCCTTTGCTCAAAATGGGAGTAAACAAAGATGCCACCAGATTTCATCAATCTTTCGATTTTAAATTCCAAAATTCTAGTTTAAATAAATATCTTAACGTGTTAATCGCTCTCAATCAGTCTGATACACAACAAATATTTATCCGCCATGTGAAAAACGTGGTTGAAACGTTTTTCCTGGACGTAGGAGGGATTATCTTTTAGAATACCTTCCTAATTGGCCCGGAAATGTATTAATCGTTTTTGAGATTCGTCTGTGAATAATGGTCGAAAATGGTACAAAATTCCTTTTCCTCCAGATTTCCTCGATTCTTCGTTTCTAATCTCTAAATTAGCCATTTTCACTAAGCGTTCCCAGCCAGGATTAAAGGACCCAGCCCGGCCGGAAATCTATTATATTTCGTATATCGGCAGAAACGGCGGGCTTGTTATAAAACCTAGACCCTCTTCAAGTGGGAAGTATTACCGTCCAAATGGCACGCCTTCCTATTTATATAATTAATTAATATACCTTTTTATTAAACCAAAAGAAATTCAGTCCTTCCTGCTGTTTTTATTATTTTTTTTTCTCCACTTTCTACCTTTCAAACGTGCGTTCTCCCATTGCGAAAAAGCAAACAATCGGCAGGATTTCCGTTTTAATTGGCTGTGAGTTTTTTTTTTTAAAAGTTTATTAATAATAAATATATTAATTTGCGAACAATAAACCTTCATCTTTACGATTGGAACGAGCGAAAGCCCAGACGTGAGTGTTTTTCTCTTGCGGATCGCTTTCAAGTCTTAACGTTGTAAAAAAGGTTTTCGCTCGAAAATTAAATTAAGAAATGGACTGTTTATTGTATAGCGGAGGACAATTGGCATATCGGATAAATCCTCCATAAAAAAACGCGAGATTTTACGGTTCAGATGGGAAGAACTGACGAAACCTCTGGCGTACATTATATTCGACTCATTTTGATCGGGGAAAATCCAATTTGACCACAAATTCCAATCGGTCGTACAACTTCTAACAAAGAATTTATCCATATCCGGGCGATTGTGGCTTCAAACCCGCCTGAAATACTGAAATACCTCTAAAGCCTGGAACAATTTAGAACTGAAAGCCCCATTTATTGTTGAAACCGGATGACTCCACGTGTTCGGCCATTTTGTGGCCAGTTTTTAATCCATTACTGTCTAATAATTTCCATATTTATCGTTAAAGGCGAAGAATTGATGGAATCTAGCGTCTGGTTTTCAGAAAATTTTGTCGGTTTAAAACCATTGTTGTCCACAAATGCCCACTTTTATAACAGAATCTATAGATTTCCAGCTGATCGGTGCTATAACCTACCCTCCGAATCCCTGCAAATTGCTAGAGTGCAATTTTCTTTTTAAAAGCGAAACTTTTTTTTTTACGAGGGTTCGCAACAGCAGGGTCCTTCGTGGCAGACCTTGTCAAAAGTGTGTGAGACATCAGTGAAGATAGGACATTTTTTTTTTCAATTACGTCCGTTACTCGGTAAATTTGATCTATTGTTGAATATCTTGTTCGGAATCCAAGTCGGTGGTCAGGGATGATTTTCTTTTCTTTTTTCACGATGTGTTTTATTTATTTTAATAATAACTTTTCGAAGAATTTACACTGTTGGTGTAAAATTGACCATAAATGTTGACTACGAATATGGAATGGATGGATGAATTCCCAAATAATTTTGGCCTTTGGATCACACTGAAACATCCGTTAAACCGAATGATTGGTCATTAAAAACAAGATATTGATGAACTCGCGTGGCTTCTTCGTTTTTTTGACCGTTTTATCTCGCGATTAAACCAATATTTCCCACAAATATCCACTTTTAATAAAGAATTCTTTCATCTCCACTCCGTTGGGGCTTTAATCGAGACAGAAGTTTTTTAAAAAAATGGACAGAATTGTAGTTAAATAAAAGCGAAGAGTTCATGAAATCTCATGGCTGCTCCGTCCTCTTCCATATTTATCAACAATATAATATATACAATAACAAATTATTATTAATGGTTTTCCAGCGAATTGGACCTCCAATCCTGGTAGAAACCTCTTTAAGATCGAGATATTTCTTATTAAATGCGAGGAATACATGAAAACTAGTGGCTGCCCCTCAATTCAGACAATTTTATCACGGGAAAAAAAATTCCGCCCACAAATGTTCTCTTTTATGATAGAATGAGGAGAACTTCAGCCTATCCGAACTTCAATCCAGGCAGGACCACCGCTAAAATCGTAAATTTCTAATTGAAATCGAGCAATTTATGAAATCTCGTCGCTGCTTTGTTTTTGCCCATTTTATCTGAGGATAAACCGTTATCGTCCACAAATGTCCACTTTTATAATAGAATCGATAGATTTCCACCTAGTTGGAGTTTTAATCCTGGCAGAAACACCTCTAGGGATCGAAAGATTTCGCGTTAAAAGAAAAGAAATCTAGTGGACATCTCTTTTTTTTCTGGCAGTTTTATTTGTGAATACACAGTTGTCCACAAACGTCAATGAAAATTAATGGATTTCCAGCCAATTGAAGCTTGAATCCGACCTGAAAAACCTTCAAGGATCGAGATATTTATCGTAAAAAGCGAGGAATTGATGAAATCTCTTTTTCTTCTTTTTAGCCACTATCTTAAAATTCTCCATTATTGATGTATGGGGGGGGGAACATTTCCGTCCACAAATGTGCCCTTTTATAATAGAATTCGCGGTGCTTCGGCCGACTGGAGCATTAATCCAGGCAGAAACACTTCCAAGATTGAAAGATTTCCCATTAAATGCGAGTAGCACATGAAATCTAGCGGTTGCGCTCATTTCAGCTTATTATTTCCGGGGGAAAAAACATTTCCGTCTAAAAAATTCATCTTTTAGTAAAGAATTAATAGAGTTTCAGCCGATTGGAGCTTCAATCCAACCAAAAATACCTATAAGATCGTTGAATTTGGCACTAAAATAAAAGAATTGATGAAATTTGTTGCTTTTTTCCGCCAATTTTAGCTATCAATAATCCATTACTGTCCACAAATTTCCACTTTTATATTAGATTCAATTGCTTTTCAGCTAATTGTAGCTTTAAATCAGGCAGACGCCGTCACTAAGATCGAGATATTTCTCATTAAATGCGAGTCGCAAATGAAATCTTGTGGCAGCGTTCTTTTATGCCAATTATTATTAACAAATTTTCACTTTTATCAATGCATGGAATAAGTACTGCAATCTACCAGACAATCCATACTACTTAAAGAAAATCTTGGCTTGGTAGGTTCATTCGAACTGGTGGTCAGTGGTCATTACATTGTGGGATTATGTGACAAGAATAACATGTTGTAGCTTTCATTTTCGGATCGATGACCATGTATCATCGGGCTTTTCTGATATAAAAATGGTGAAAGAAATCGGGGGTAGCGGTACATTTTGATAATTACCGCTACTGGGTGGGGGGGTGGAAAGTTGGAAACGCTTCCGAGTTTATATCCGACGCCCCCGGCGCGGGACTTAATAGCGAAGCCCTCGCGGTAGGGGGGGGTCCGGGGACTTATTTACACAAACGCCCTTTTAAGAGGGTTTAGCGTTTTGTTTACACTTTCAACCTTTCGTCCTTCCGCGTAGGTCCAATTAATCCAACGGGATCGCGGGTTTTTTCCTCCTCCCCGCCTGGGCTTCGAAGATGTCCACCCCATTGAAAACCACCCCCGCCCCCGTAGAAAGAGAGAGAGAACGAGGCCCCCGGTCAGCCCACCCACAACCACCCCCACACTCACCTTGCATACTGAGCAGGAGTTGGTGGGAGAGAGACTGACCAGTGCATAAGAAGGAAAGCGATCAATACAGCCTATCCCAGCATCACCCTCTCCTCATCTAACTACCGTCTTACACTTCTACCGATCCTACAACTATGGACTTGCAAAATCCGACGTCGAGGGTGGCACAGCGCTCGGACGCCCTACCGCCCCCAACGTCCTCAACAGCCCCATAAAATATAAACCCAATCTTTAACAGGCAGAAAACACCCGAACCCCTTTAAATTTTCAAAAAAATACACATTCCGATCAACCCTCTAAGCGTATTTGCCTTATAAACAAATAGCGTAACGTGCCCGACCACGAAGGGATGACTTCAGGCCGAAAATAACTTTAAAACTACAAACAAAAATATTACACAATAAAGAACAATATTAAAGTTTTCCTGTACTCGTTTAAATAAAGAGAGCACGTTGAGGCATCAGAAATCAACATAGGTCACCCCTTGCTAGGGGTTTCGAAAAAAATAGAAAAATAAGCTCTTTATTACCTTCAAGATAAAAATAAACAATCAAATAAGTAAATAATACAGCATTATAGTAAATAATAAAGCAATAAAATAAATGAATAACGTGTAACCCTAGATAGTGATCGCATGAGCTGATAGGTCCCAACAGCCAAAACCGTAAATTAAAATCAAAAACATTATGTGAAAATTGAAAGAAACAACAAACAAGAAGAAGATAAGGTTGACAGACAAGGTTAAAAATGTTAAATAATACAGGGAAGAAAGAGCTGTGTGATTATTACAAAAAGAGCAGGAGAAATTCTGAATTCTGATCTAAAAGGGTAAAAATTGAGAGAAAAAGAAGCAGAAAATGTTCTGGTATTTTCCTACACGTTTCAATTACTGATCTTCCGCACCTGATCTATTTGGTATGTAATTTAATTATTGCATTGTAATTGTATGTAATTACTTATGTAATTTCTAGTTCTCAGTCAACGCTTGCCTTTCATCTATCTGCCTTTCTTGCAAACATTATGACGGTCTTAGTTTTAATATAAATGGTATGTATCTTTCATCCAGATGTAACAAGAGCCGGAGACAAAAGAAGTTATATGGAAAATGTCATCTATTGGTTTTATTGATATTTTGATAATTTTGTGTTGATACTTATTTAGAAACATAAAAAAAGTGAAATATTTTCAAAGTTGATAAAAATACACCTGTCATTAACATTACATTATTAAAGCATTATATCTGTCCACTGATTATACTGTAAATACAAAAAGTACGGCAGTTTAAAGCGGTTATAATGATCATGATGACGATTTAAACTACGGGCTCTTTCAGGTGGCATAAACAAAAAAAAAGGGAAGATATAATATATGCATAATCATATATCATAATATTACCGAAAGAAAACAACAGCAAAAAATAGTGTATTGGTCCTATAGTATCGGTTATCTATAGTGTTTGTTGATATTTTATGCTGATCCTTACTTTTGAAACTACATATATTATTGGGGATTTTTAAAAATACTTTTCACATTACACCTGTCCAGGGATTATACCGTATATACGAACAGTATGGCAGTCTAAGGCAGTTATGATGATCATGATGGCGATTTAAACACAGGGCTGTTTCAGGTGGTAGAAACAAAAAGGGAATCATATAAAAAATCAAGACTGTTAGCGAGGGAACACAAGAGCCAAAAAGTTAGTAGTCGTTCGATGGCGTGTATCATCGGTAGGATTTACTGATATTTTGTTGATCCATTGTTTCGAAACTTTGGAATGTAGAAGTGGGGCTTTTTGGAAGGAATTTATCGCCGAGGGCGGGAAAAATAAAAAAGGGGCCGTACCCTGTCACCTGGAATAAAAGAGGGGATATCCCGGTATGATATAATTCCACGGGGTAAGACGGATGGTCGGGCCAGTTAATCCCGGGCCGGGTGTCTGCGGGGCCGAGATGGTGAAAACGACACCTCCTCAAAAAAGGGATGAAATTTGTTCAGAAGAAAAACTGCTTACCGTTTTCGCTGCAAGGCCGTGTTTGGCGTGCATGGAATAACGGACGGAGTTGACGCACTGGGCGCAGGCGCGTATCTGTGAAGTGCAATATTGAGAACAAAGTCCTAAAGGGTTAAAGTTAAAATTAATCACCTGGGGGCATCTCAAGCACTTGTAAAGAGAGCCGAACACCTGGTTTTCGCAGTAGGTGCAGTAGGTCTCGTGCTTCGGAAGCGCGGCGAGCTTGGGTGGTCTCGTCCTCCTCATAGACAGTCGCAGCTCGGGCAGGCTGGAAAAATGACCCCTGCACATCGGGCACGTCAGGTTCCTCGGGTCGTCCTGATGCCTTGCCACCACCTCCATGCAGTGGCCGTGCATTCCCTGGCCGCAGCCGTACGTGCAGTAGACAACTGAAAAAAACAATGAAACCATAAAATCAATCCTTTATTTACCGTCCCTTCGGAAATTTACTCGGTGATCTTTTAGCGACAAAAGGCTCCAGACAGATCGGGCAAGGGTCGTCCTTGTCCACTATCCTCTTCTTGACCGGCTTGTTGGACGGGTTCCTCACTGGCATCCTTTTCGGATTGGTCAGTTTCTTGGGGTAGAGGCATTCTTCCAGTTCCCTTTCTGTCATCCCCAGCTGGACAAAAAATACTGAAACTGCTGTTTCTCAGTAAAATAGGCTTACATCACAATAATCTCTCTCTATTGCACAGTCGCTAAACATTCATCCATTGCTATAACCCTCCAGCACTGTTCTATCATCCCCAAGCAAGCCTCAAAGGAAAATATAACCCACTTTATTTTTTAGAACCTTGTAAATTATAACCTTATTTACTTGTAACCGATTGTATGTCACTCCGTATATCCATCAATTTTGGAATACATAGTTGTCTATAGCAGTTTAATCGCCCAACGGAAGACAATAAGTGTTTTATAAATGGTCCTCCTTTTCTTTATAAACCTTTCTTCACAATAATCTTATTCTATTTGTAACCTCATATACCTCTCAGGCATCATGTTATCGTTCATTTTTGCCATTAACTCCATAGCTGTTCTATCAACCCCAAGCAAGCCCTTGATGACAATATAACCTACTTCTCGCTCTACGACCTTACTACAATATTACCTATACTTGTCTTATTTATTTTTGGCCTCATTTATATCAAAAGTACCAGTTTTTCTATTATCCTCAAGTAAGCCAGTAATGACAATGTAACCTCAATCACACTCACAGCATTTTTCATTAGATCCGTGTAGATAACACAATATTTAATCTAGTTATGTGCCTACCTACTTAAGGAGCTTCTTTAACCAATATATTTATGTATATATCTAAGCATACAGCACTCTGTTCTAACTAAATACGGGCTAACTTGGAACATAAATTTACTCCTAGTCTCACTCAACCTGTTTACCTGGTAGCAAATTGGGTTCGATGGCCTTATGGCCAGCTTCTTCGTGAGTACCCAGACAATGTGGACGCAGAGGTCCTTGGTCATCCTGAAACAAGGGCAGGTGCAGGAATGGCTCTGGCCCAGGCAGACCCGGAAGGGAGTTCCTCCTCGTTCGGCGATCGTCCAAGCGGCGGGTCCTGCCTCGCGGACCAGGTACAGGTCGGCTTTTTCCGCCCTCTCCAGCGAATCCTGAGCCACCCTGGAGCACGCCCGGTGCATCCTTGTTCAGACCATCACGAGTAGTCCTTCATCTGAAATTTTTAAAACGGTATATAATTGCGTGAACCGAGTGTCGTAATCTGAAGGATTAGTAATGGATAACGGGATCAATAGGGTCGACAGGTCGACATATCCGTAGTTGATTTATTGTCTAATCCGGACACAGCGTTTCAAAGAGGTCGCAATGGGGCGGATCAAGGACTCGCGCGGGACTTCGCCATCCTTGAAACTTCGTTAAGGTCATACAGGCATTCCTGACCACTTTCACCAAGACGGAGGTCGCGAACTGTACCCGGCAATTCGGATTTTGCCCAACCGTATTTATCCGTCTAGTCTTTTGTCATCTCGGTTTCGAAGATCCGGATGTTATTATGAGGATCCTGGTCCGAGATAAAGATAATCGCCGGATCTTATTCGAGCAAGCCTGGATTTTCATAAGCTTTGAAGCGGCCGAAGTTAAACACAGTTGTTTTAAGAAAAGGAGACAGAAAAACGTTTTTAAAATTAACCAATATGTCAGGGTTAACACGAAGAAAGCTTACAGAAAAGCCAATTCAAATGTCATCTCACGACATCAAAGAGAACGAAGACTCTTTGGACATGTTTCCTTTTCTGTTCAATTTCGATCAAGTCGGGTTCAGAGCAACGCGATTTTATTGCCTCCGTAGCCCTTTACGATGAGCGCGTAACAGGTGTCGCGGGATGACTCGAGCTACACAAAATATATTAAAAGAAAAGAAGGGAAAAACAACAGAGACATACCGGATATATTGCACTCGGCCGAGTAGCGAGACAACGAGTGAGCCGAAGACACGGAAACCGACGCCCTGGCAACGTTTACGATGAGTCAGGGCTCGGTCGATTTTTTTTCACGGATGGACGACCCCCGGGCTTCCAGGTGGTGGTGATGAACAATCAAAATGGCATAATTCGTAGAGATAATAAAGAAAGCACATGTTTAGGAAGAAGGACGCTCATATCTAAGACGTTTCCCACCTAACACGAATCAGAATTTTAGATCTAAAAGATGGCCGAAAAGATTTTAAAAAACCATTCGAGGAGGTTCCTTTGTCCACAATACCCCTATTTCATTACCTTTCATCTCTACTCATTACTCCTCATCCTCTACACCTTACCTCCTCCACAACCTTATCAACCTCCTGCCTAGAACACATATACCATCTCGTCCTAGTATCAAAGGGAAACCACTGTCCTTAAAAGAGCACGAGACGACGTGTGTTCGAGTCAAAAGGTTATAAAGACGTAAGATTACGAAATGATGCAGATGTTTTGCTGATGTACCAGGCCGAGATGGCATATCTGTTCTAAGAAGGAGGTTATGACATAAGATTATATTATTAACATTTATAAATATTCTACGTCATTTCATAACATTACGTCTTCATAACTTCTATATTACTCCGGTATAACCTCCTATCTCATGTAGACATGCCATCTCGTCCTAGTACATCAGCAAAACTTACGTACATAAAAGGACCTTTAATTCAATCGGTAAACATTTAGAAACGTAATGTATTATTTTGTAACCTTACGTATATATAACCTTTACATATTACCTCAGTATATTCTCATGACTCGAATACACATGTTATCCCGTGCACTGTTATGAAGAGTGGTTTCCCTTTGATACTAGGATGAGATAGTAGTTAACTAACGGCCACTAAACACCACACTCACACACACACACACACACACACACACACACAGAGAGAGAGAGAGAGAGAGAGAGAGAGAGAGAGAGAGAGAGAAAGAGAGAGAGAGAGAGTGAGGGTGAGAGAGAGAGGGAGCTAGCAGAAGTAAATTCATTTAAAATCATTGCCCAACGGGCAACTTTTGGAGTAAACTCCTTTTTACTTAGGGTTTGCTGAAAGGCAGTTCAATCAATCACAACGAATGGAATACAAACTAAATATACTCGTAACTTCTTAACAGTTTCGATTACAGCTAAAGCCTCAGTTCATAACTCGAATATTTCTTCTGCGTTTCATCTGTCATTTTACGCATGAAGCACAGGATCTTTTGTAAAAGAATCGCTCCATAATCATCCTTAATTGCGTGCGTATGAAGTTCGGTTTTAGCCAGTGTGGTCATAAAGAACCAAAACAGGTGCTTCGCACTCCTGTCTAAGGAGGTTGAAAATTACTAGTTGATCCGAAGTCAACGTCACTGGCCCTTTACGGTTGCCCTTTAAAAGTTTCATCAAGAGTAAAGCAATTTTTGAATAATCCTTGATAAATTTTCTAAAACCGGGCCAGGCACAAAAAATGACTACAAATTTGGATATGTTTTCGGTTCGGGGAAATTTTCTACGGCTCTAGTTTTATATTCAGACAGCAGAACATTTTTATGTACTAAAGGCCCTAAATATCCAATAGAAGTTTTAAATAATTAGTACTTTCTAATTAACGTCTAAATCATATTCAGAACCACGACGAATTGCAGTTTCTAAATTTTTCACCGCTTCAGTTTCAACTTTTGAAGAAATTTTTTGTAAATCAAGTTAAAAACTGTTAGTCACATACCTTACAGAAAGAGCAGGGGAATTACACAATCCAAACGGGTCTCGTAAAAATTGATTATGTCCAGCTGGGGTAAGGAACGCTTGTATTTGCGGCTTTTTTTTTCGTCTACCGGTACATGAAAAAAATCCGTTTTTCAGATCAATCGAGCTAAAAATGGTGGCACCTCGTGTCTGGTGATAGGGTGGCGGTCTTGGCACCTCATGACTGGTCATAGGGTGTCGGTCTTTAATTATCTTTTTGTTGGGATGTCGGAAATCGATGTAAAGTTTTTTTTTTTTTGGTCAATCTCATTCTAAATTGATCTGTCCCTTTTTCGAAACCAGCATGAAATTACGAACTACTAGGTTCTATAACACTGTTCCCTAACCATTCATTCACCTACTTGAACATTAACATCTACCAATTCTGCTCTTGAAAGTCGTCGAGGATATGAAAAAACAGGATTATCATCAGATAAAATGATCCTCATTTTAATGACACCAACTTTGATTTTATCTGGCTTGTAATTAATTAACCTTTAGTTCTTAGAAGAATGATTTCCATTTGGGTGTACCAACGTGTAGTCCTTTAATTTTAGTACTAATTGAAAATACTTGGGGGACTATTTTTTCTGCCATAAAATTAATCTCATTATTTCAACCGTCCATTATACTTCGTTGTCTGATTTACCAAATAATTTCTTTCGATTAATTAATTGGTTGAAATGAAATAGTGTAACGAGCGGGATTCGAACCCACAATCTTTCGCTAAATAACCCGCTGCTCAATCACTTCTACGCTATTGTGACTTCGATCCAGTCGGACACGAACTTTCCATCTCAACGCACCTTCCGAATTTTCCCTCTTATTTTGGCGTTTTTCAAATGTCGTGTAATTTATTCGATTATCGGCGACAAATGAGATTTCGTGATCCGATTGACCAAATAACTTCTATCAATTAATTTGTTAATTAATATTATAAGGTACTGTTGAAATAAAAAAATAGATATATCCATCGAAAGGTAGGTTTGAAATGAGAAGTTAGTGTCTGAGTCTGAAGTCGACGATAGCGCAAATGGTAGAGCAACGGCGTATTTAGCCTAAGGCCGTGGGTTCGAATCCCGCTCGTGACGCTGACTTTTTCATACTTTTATAACGATTTTTAACAATAATTTCCACGTAGAATCATCGAAGAAAAATCTGACTTCGGAAAATTTACTATTTCGTCATTTATCGCAATATCACATGAAAAGGAACGGCGGGTTTCATCTGAAAATCCGCCAAGTCCCTAAATATCATAGAATCATCAATAGAAGGGTTTAACAAAGGTTTCCCGTGAGCAGCATATGCGGTTTATCTCGTAAAACGAACCAGTGTCAATTAATGAAATAGAACACTCACCAGAAATGTCGAGAGCGAGGCGGCAACGTCCATCATCCTTTGATGTTATGATTTTGGAGGGAAAAATACTTCCAGCAGCTGGCGAGGTGTGCAAGCGTAATGCGCAGAATCGTCCTGTATGGCGCGAACTTTTTTTTTAGATTCAATCCCGTTTTCATTTATCGCCGAAAGTCGTAAACACTTTTTCTCCGATGTTGGACGTTCTGCCAACTTACAGGCCAGATGTCCAAAATTTCTGCAATTGGGTTTCGTTGAATCTGCGGTCATTCGATTTATGATCTTTGCCACGATTGTAGCGTCGAAACTGGGTGTCTTATTAAATTCGGCTGAAATATTTTCTCCCGCTCCCACGTCCTTTTTCAGCCAATTGGGCTTCCGATTATCTAAATTCTGCTTCAACTTTTCTTACTCTTCATAAAGTCCGCCAAATCCGAAGCTTCGCATTTCTCTCATAGTCACCGATGCCAGGTGTAAAATACTCTGAATAATCTGGCATGTTTCCTCGATATCTTGCTCAAAAATTTCTTTTAGACGAGAAAAAAGCTTCCCGTTCGGCTTTTCCTTCGTATTGGAAAGAATTCGGTGGATGTGCGCAGTTGATATTTTCCGATCAAACTTGTAACAGTCTTGTTTTGACCGTTTTCCAACTATTAAAACCTACCTCACTTTTGATAAACAACAAAACTGACTCTTTTAACGATTTTTTGGCGAATACGAGTTTCTCCTAGTCCGTCTTCATAAGGATCACAGTTTATTTAATGTTTTGTCATTTTTTCAATATCATCGCCAGAAAATCAAACTAAATCTCTCATCGAAAAGCACATGGATTTCTTACCCATCGTCATGCAGGTGTTCCAACATTGCCGAATCCGAAAGAATTTTTCTTCATTTCCTTCCCGCATATTTACTTCTCGTCGTCTTTTTTCTTTATACGCGTCTTTTTTTTCTTTACTCGAAACGAAAGTAATAATTTTTCAAACCCCAGAACTGACACAAATCGAGAACAAAAACAAAAATACAAGTAATATCCTCTTAATAAACCGGCGACCCCCAATTTTGTGGGAAAATTGGAGAAGTCAACGGCTAATGAAACTGTATTCGCGATGACATCAATTTTGATTGATTGATTATAACCAACAAAAATAAAACTTAATCACGCAATTTGAACAAAATAAAATGATTTCGACACATCGCACACGATAAACGTATTCCCTTTTTTAACGACCACATCTCAATTCCTTCTGCTGCTTGGCGCACCTCAGGATACTTCTGACATATATGTATAAAACCTTTGCGTAGTTTAGTAACCTTACACCTTTATAACCGGTACATATTACCTCAGTAAACCCTCCGATGATTATTAAATCCATTTGGATCTTGAAGACCATAATTGACTTATCATGCCCAAGCCAGCTATTTATCGTTTGAAACCTCTTCCAACCTCTATAAACTTTGTGAATTATAACCACACACTAACCTTATTTTTTAACCTCGTATAAATATGTACATGGTAAAGAAAAAAAATACGTCGCAGGTACCATTATAATTTCATACTACTGTACAAAACATCAAGAAAGCCACTAACCACATGATAACTTTCTTCACCAGTCACAGCTTGTCTTCATCATAACCTTATTTATTCGTAACTTGTTACAAGTCACTAGCAAGCGACTTACAATGAACCATTTTGTCTGTCTTATTATCTTAAACAGACCAGCAACCATTTTGTAACCTCTATCACAATACATGACTTTACTTAATTAAAACCTCATGTATGGTACATTCTTGTAATAACATAACCTCGAACATTTTCAGGCATTACACATTCATTCATTTTCTTATGACTACCCATAGCCGTTGTCATCCTCAAGCATTTCAAGAACCATTTTGGAACCTTTTTCACTTTAACTATAGCCTATGTTTACTGCCTCATACAGCCTTACTTATTTTTAACCTTATTATTTCCCCTTGACCAGTAGGGCGATATCGTCTGTGTAGTCTTTGTTTGACATACTGTTTGGGTGGAAGGTTGTCTGCGTATTGTAAATTCCTTACTTCTGTGCTCTACATATCTCCGCTGACCGAAAACGAAACGACCATTAGGTTTATTCACCCCAGAATCCGGTATAACCGATTCCCTCTTACGTCCGCGTTTAAAATTCGGTCGATCGGAATCGGTGGGCAGAAAAAGGAAAGCAACCGTCTCGATCTCAGGCAATTACGTATTGCGTTGAGATAGTTTCTGCAGAAGTGTTTCCGTTCCGCCAGATCGTCTTGAAGAAACGAATCCATAATCAAAAGGAAAAGCCGAAGCGTGCCGGCATTTCGCCCTGGGTCCGTGTCGCAAACGGCCTTTTGTTCCGATATTCCACCGCGGCTCAGCCCCCCCCCCCCGGGCCGCGGGACCACCACGCAAACGGGGGATCCAGAAGATCGTGAAATGTCAGTTCTGTCCCCGCTCTTCTATGAGCGGTGCGCGCGCGCGTCTCGTCCAATTTTGAAACCGTGCCATTCACGACGTCTTACCCGGCGACGCGAGATGTTACTCTTAACGTTCCTGGCTTTGATCTCCTCAGCCCTTGGGGACGCCATCACCCTCCAGACGGAACACGGACCTGTCAAGGGTCGGGTCGCCGTCAAGGACGGTGTCAAGCCCTACGTCGCCTTTGTCGGCATACCCTATGCTCTTCCTCCCATAGGACAGCTCAGGTTCAAGGTAAATAACACGATTTAAATAACAGAAACCAAGACACATGATGTCCTCAGTCTCCCAAAGAACCACAGTCGTCGCTAAATCACCAAATCTAAGGGTCAAGTCTTAAACAACAACACACCCTAGGAAAGAACAATAAAAAAAAATTAGCCCCTTCCTGACGTTTTCCTGACACATCCTCTCGTTGATTATTGTCGACCAACCAAGGAAAAACTTACCACATCGGGCTTTGTTTTATCCGCTTTTAAACAAACATAAAAACACGCGAAAATAGAAAAAAATGCCGCAAAAGGAATTACAAGGTTGAGGTCGAATGTGTAGAAAGTAAAAGTAGTAAGGAAGGAACGCGACATTTATTTTTAAACACGGTGTCTAGCGTCCGTTTGCTTCCTTCTCAGTCTTTTATTTAAAAAATACTTCGTTTTGTTTATATAAATAGGTTTATCAAGGTGAAAAGTCACGACTTTGTCACAAACACTGCGCTCAAGAGTCGGCGCTGTGTCAAAGAGAAACAGCAAAAAGCGCATGAAACCATTAAAAAAACACACGTATACAATTAATTTTATTAAACCTGATAAATAAATCATAACCGGAGATTTAAACCAGCCGAAGTTTTTTTGCCGTTTGCATCCCCAATTTTTCCCTCTTATATGGCATAAATTAAAGACCAATTGGTCGTAGTTCCGGCAGATTGCAAGCGATTCAAGTAATTATAAAATCCACAGGAGTTGTGAGTGAAAAATAGATCTTTCTATCAATCTCGATCACTTATTCACTCGTCAAATCACTCTACTTGCACTTACCCTAACTCATTGACACTCACTCAATCTCCATCCCACTAACTCATTCAATCACTAACTCTCTCTCACTCTCACTCTTTCATTCTCTCACTCACCATTAATGACTCAAAGTCACTCACTCACTCTTCACTCGATTATACATTAACCAACTCTACCTCACTCATTCTCTTATTAACACGCTTATTCCCAGACTACTGTCCGTCACTCATTTACTCACTAACACTTCACTCTTTCCCAATGACCTGTCATTCACTCAATGACTCTTCTTCCAACTCACTCATTGACTCCCTGATCTGTCTCTCGCTCTCGTACACTTCCCTCCCTCCCAATGATACCCACTCCATCCACTCTTTCCGAATAATTCCGTGTCACTCACTCGCCCTCAATGACTCTGACACATCTTTCTCTTTCTCTCAACTAATTCTCTCACTCACCCCCTGATCTCTCTCATATTACCTCGTCGTCTAAATTAGGTTTGACGAGAAGAAATACTATACACTAAATCGCAATAAGAAATATATATAAAAGAATAAAAAAATGACTCGGAAGACTTCCTTGTGTAACCCCGATTCGATGTGACTCGCCGACTCCTTAATATGAAAGGACTTTATGAATATGCTGAGGGGATTTCCTCACTTTTTGACGGGCGTGTGTTTGAAACGGAAGAGAGAGAAAGTAAAAGCGAATCGGCCTCTTCCGACATACAGGCCTCAATAAATAATAACAATGAGGACAAGTAACACCAGTAATTATAATAATTAATTATTTTGTATCAAGGAAATAAGGCGTCGGACCGTGGAAGGTGTAAGATTGAAATGGAATTTTGCAAAAATTTGACATATGTTTTATGTCAAAATATGTTTTTGTTCGTTGGGATTTTAAGATTTTGTTTTACCTTGGATCCTCCTGGCTTCTTCCTATCGTCATCATCATCACAGGATCGTGTCGAAAAAGAAAACGGTGGTCGTCAAAGAAAATTGGAAAAAGAAAAACCGCAGGAAATCCTGGCGTGAGGACAGGGATTGAGAAACGAAACGACGACAACTTGGGAGGGGAAAAATTAAAAAAACAAATGTTTACTGTAAAAAAAAAGAAAAACCGGGGAAAAACATTTTTCTCGTAAAAAAATCATGAAAATTAATTTTAAACAATATAAGGATAGAAAGAGCCACGAGAGATTGGGAACCGGCCCTAGACACGGTTCCCACGGAGAGTACTTCGCCACATTTTGCCACTTACTATACGGATCGCGTGAAAATATCGACATGGGTTTTGTCGCGTTTTTTATATTTTTTTATATGGGAACTCAACGCTCCGGTTAAACGGAAAGAGTTCCGTTTCGAAAGACGGCGAAGGACGCGACCCGGAACATGTGGGACGTTGCTAAGGCCGTTTCCCAAGATCTGCGAGACACCCTGTACTACACGCAACTGCGTACTGATAGACCGAGGTTGATTTTGTCTGATATGAGGCAGTTACACCTCGCATAACACATGAAATCTGAACGGGAAGAGGACTGCTTGAATACTGAATGGACTATAAGACCTTCTGACTGTAATCTATAGGTCTCGGGTCGAGTAACCCCTCTAGATTAATAGCTCTTCTTTAAATCTGCAACACCGTGTATAAAAATTTTACTCACTAAAAGTCGGTGTCTCTCCAGAGAGCATCAGGCAGAATATGATGGTATATAACCTGACTGTTATCTATAGGTGCTGGGTCGTATAATCATTCTCGATTAATAATTCTGGTTTAAATCTGTAACACCCTGTATAAAAGATCAAATGGCAATCATATTGTTTAAGAGGGATTTGACTGGGTACTATATGGAGTATATGACCTCGCGATGGAATTTAATCCCAGGTCAGATAATCCTTCTAGATGCAAAAATTTTGATTGAATCTGCAACACCCAGTATAAAAGATCAAACGGCAATCATCATTATATTGTTTAATTGTGATTTGATTGGGTACTATATGGACTATATGACCTCGTGATGGAATTTTATCCCAGGTCGGATAATCCTTCTAGATTCATAAATTTTGATTAAATCTGCAACACCCTGTATAAAAGATGAAATGGCAATCATATTGTTTAAGAGGGGTCTGGATGGGTACTGTATGGATTATATGACCTCATGATGGAAATTGAACTCAGGTCGGATATTCCTGCAAATTTATAAATGTTGCGTAAATTTGGAACACTGTATAAAAGACCAAATGGTAAAATCTTAATTCAGAGGCGTTTCATTGTATATATGGGTTATATGACCTCTTGATGACCCAGGTCTTAATTTAATGACTTTCAGGACCCGATTCCATTGAAAGATGGGAAGAACGTTCTCAACAACACCCTCTCCCACCCTGCTTGCCTTCAGCAAAGGCCAATAATCGAGAACAACAACATGATGCTCACAAGCGTCAAAGGAGAAGAGGACTGTCTGTATGTCAGCGTCTACGCACCTGTGGTATGTATTTTATTTTCTCTTTTTCCATCTGTTTGACATGTTTGATTTCCAGACCGTCTTCTCCTTGAAAGACAAGCTGTTCCCCGTCATGGTGTTCATCCATGGTGGTGGATATATGTTCGGCTATCCCGAAGACTCTCCATCGCGCTTCACCGATGAAGACGTGATCGTAGTTTACATGACGTACAGGCTCGGACCGCTGGGCTTCATGGCTACTGGGGACGGTGTGATCCCGGCAAACGTTGGTTTGAAAGACCAGGCCTTGGCGCTCCAGTGGGTCCAAAGGTACATCAAGTCGTTCAATGGCGACCCAGACCAGGTGACCCTGGTCGGACAGAGTGCGGGTGCAGCGTGCGTTCACTACCACATGATGTCGCCAAGTTCCAACGGCACGTTCCAGAGGGCGATACTGCAGAGCGGATCGCTTTTCGCGCCCTGGGCTGCGACAACTATGGATGAGATGAAGGCGAAGACCTTCTTCCTCGCATCGAAGCTCGGCTGTCAAGGTGACAGCAATGACATCCTCAGCTGCATGCAGAACCTGGGAGCTGATGTTGTCGTCACCGCCCAGACCGTCTTCAACGTACAGTGATAGATTTACACCACCAAAAAACCCACTCTCTTCTAATAACTCTCACCTTTTCAGTTTTGGGACGTAGACCCTGTGACAATATTCGTGCCCGTTCTCACCGGAGAAACTCTTGTCGAGTCGAAGATGCCCATCCTAACCGGTGTCAACTCTTTGGAAGGAGGTTTAAAAGCATTCCGTAAGCACATAACAGCATAAAAAACCAGTATGATCATAACAATTTTTTTCTCGTCCCAGTCCTTAAAAACGCAAGCTCGGAAAAGATCGACGACTTCTTAGACAACAAGGAAGACTTCCTTCGCCGCATGATGTTTCTGGGAGAGGACGACGAGAGCATGAATACGGCCCGGGTCATTGTCGCGAAATACCTGAAGGACATCACAACGAAGAGGCAGCTCATTAAATCACTAGTGAATGTAAGCCAGCCATATTGCTACTAGTTTACATAATGTACATACTGACACCCTACCCTACGAGGTAGATATACCCTGAGTTATTAGGTCACCATTGGACACAGGGAAATCCTAGGAGTAATCCTTTCAACTTGGATGATTTTTTAAGATGTTCTTGTCTAATATGCTTTGGATGACCAAAACCAAAATTGGGAAGGAATATTTTCAACTCCAGTCTAGTGGTCTGGTTATTGAGTCACCAATGTACATAGGGAAACCCTAGTAATTACATTCTTACAATTTTTCATGCTCTTTTTTCATCCACATTTTGGATGACCAAAACCAGGAGATTTATAGAATATTTCTGACTATTATTACGTGTCTGGTAGTTATTTCACCAACGTAGCAAAAACCCAAGGGCTCCATCCTTCCCATTTGGGTGATTCTTTGTATGCTTTGGATATGCTTGCCAATATGCTTTGGATAACCAAAACCAAAATTTGCATGATTTTTAGCTGGGAGTAAAGTGGTCCGGTTGGTCGGTCAATAATGGACATATGGAAACCCCAGTAGTTACATGCTTAATTTGAGTGATTATTTGCCCAATATGTTTTGGGTGACCAAAATTGGTTGTAATATTTTCATTGGCCAGGATAGTAATCTGGCTGGTAAGTCCTGCATTAACGCCATGTTTTCAGTTTTACTCTGAAGTCTACTTCCTTGCGCCCGAGCTCGTGACGACAATGTACCATAAGGGCAAGATCTATGCGTACGTCTACGACTACAGGGGTAGAAGTTGTGACCTGAGGGACATCCAGCTCGACGGCCTGTGCGGCCTCCATTCCGAGGAGCTTTCAATGCTGTTCAGGAAGGATGATGGGCCGATGGAAGAGCCAGAGGACGAGTTCTACGCCGGACAGCTGGCCAAACTCTGGGTCGATTTTGTCAAAAATGGGTAAAATCATTTAAGAAGAAAGTAAGGAAAAAAAAACAACAAATGAAGTTATTTTTTTAGCGACCCTACACCAGGTGATGAGCCCAAATGGAACCCACTTGGCGAGAAGTTCGAATACCTGACGATGACCAAGGGCGGCTTCTCGATGAAGGAACGCTTCCTCAAAAAGGTCTGGGGCCTCACGAACTTCTTGTACAAATTCAATCGAAATTGAAATTTGATCGCCTCTCTGGCTGAACTCAATGTACAATAAAATCAACGATACTCAAATTTTACAATAATTTATAATTATTAGTATTTATTTTTTTATGATGTGTATTAATTGGTCTACTAGATTTTATTTTGTATTTTTCTTATACGAACTTTACTAATTGACCATAACAGGAGGAAAGAACAAATTGACACCAATAAAATCCATTTATTGGGGCGAATCAATAAAAAAATTATCTTGTTAATTTTTCAATTGTCTATTTATTTAAAAAAATCCTTTTGTACTGATAGATTTTAGTTCATTCACCAAAGACTGGAAAAAATTTAATTAATTTTTTTAATGGATTTGGGCCTTTTTGTTTAAAGTAAGTTTGGTTCAAAAATAATCCAACCATACGATTATTTTGAGCAAAAGGTACCCTCTAAAAAGGCTGAAAAACCTAACGTTCTGTATAACTTTTAGTTGATTTGGTAAAGCTCAGACAATTTAAGTCCCTCTCAGTGGATTTTGGACATTTTGGTCCAAATTAAAAATTATCAACCAAAAACAAACTGATTATTTAGGTAAACAAACCAAGAAAAATATGTCAAATTTGAAAGTTCTACTAGTAAATTTTCCATCGTCATTCGCTAAAGCCTGGAAATTTTTTGTTTTTTTCTAATGGATTCGAGCCTTTTGTTTAAAGAATCTGGCCAAAAATCCATCCGGACGATTATTTTGGTTGAATATCTGTGAAAAGACCAAAACCCTGATCATTGTGCATAATTTTTAGTTCACTCGGTAAAACTAGGAAAATTTTGGTCCCGCCCAGTGGATTTTGGCCTTTTCTGTCTAAATTAAAAATTATCAACCAAAAACAAACCAAGAAAATGATTGTTTAGATAAATAAACCCAGAAAAATATGACAAACCTAAACTTTCTACCAGCAAATTTTAGACATTTAGTAATGCTCAGGAAATTTTGGTCCCTCTAAGTAGATTTTGTTCTTTTATGTCTAAATTCAAAATTATCAACCAAATCTAACTAACCAACAACAACCCAAGAAACTGGTTATTTTTTTAATAGAAAAAATGTTTCAATTTTTCAATTTTCCCCCGCCAATTTCGGTCTTTTTCCATCCTGGAACCTGTAATCTTCCAAGTTTATAAAATTGAGAAGATAAAAAGTTATTTTTTATAATATAATTTTTACATTTTAAGTTCCATACCGCTGTTTTTTGAATCCACCCAAGCCGCCTTCAAACAGTTCTTATATGAGTTTCTTATTTCCTGACACACTTTTCCTTCCTTTTAATCCAGCTAATATCGTTTCTTTCACGACGTTTTTGAATGTAAAACAGAATTATTAGATTGATATAAACAAAACAAAACAAAAAAAGGTTTAATTATAAATAAAGGTAAAAAAAAGAAGTTCTATATCGTAAATTGTCATCTTGTCAGTTTCAGTGATGCTTTGTAGATGTCTTTCGTCACCGTGTCAACAGCGCTCACATGGATTTCATTGTTTCTGTTAAAAAGAAGAAAAAAAAAGAAGAAAATTTAAAAAATAAAAATAAAAATAAATAAAACTTACAATAACACTTTGATGTGGAATTCCACTTCTTTCGGACTGCTTTCCAACTCCATGCTCACCTGCAAGTTTTTATTAATTAAATAAAATAATTACTAATTATTAAGTTGCATTACCTCGCCTTGCAACTGTTCGTCTTGTTGGTTTTGAACTGCTTTCATTGTAACCGATGGGCTGTCGAGTACCATCATGAAGTAATCTGAAGTCGGCAGATAGTTTTTCTCGATTCTCACTTCTTTTTCGTTTACCTGAATCAAATTTGACATCGATTTTTTTTTTCTAAATTAGTTTTCAAAATCAGCTTACCTTTAAAGTGATGGGTTCGTTAAGGAATGGTATCTGTACTGTTGGCGACGACAGATCAGCTTTCTTAGGTAGTCCAGTCAGGAGGCCGGCTTGCTGGGCAGTGCCTGTCGCGTACACCTCGTCCGCGTTGAACGATGAGCAGGATTCGCACGAAAAGAAAGACGCGACGACAGACTTCAGCTTTGGTATCTTGAGCGTGCCGCCGCACAGCACAACCTTCGACACGTTGGAGCTGTTGACCCCGGCATCCCTCAGTGCCTCGGATATAGGGGCAGTGAATTTCGGGACAAGAGGCGTTATCAAAGCGTCGAGCCTAGCCCTCGAGACGGTAACATTGAAGTCGATACCGTCACAAACCGACTCGATGAACCTCGAACAGGACGGGAGGGTCGAAAGTGTGTGGAGGATCCCAGATGCGGCGATCTTTAACTTCCACATCGACTTTCTGCTCTCGGACGGTTCAAGATGAAATTTTCTTCACAATAAAAAAATAAAATAATTAAAAACAAAAAATTTATATCTGAACATTTTAACATTCTATTAATAGTATGTTTTCAAAATCATAAAATCATGACATGAGTCTTCTTTGTTAATTACACTTGTACCTCTAAATTATATTAGTTAGTTCCATGTCTGTAATAATAATCTTAATGTATGGCATGCAATGCCAATCACAACATACATTTGCACATCATTCCATATTATTACATACATACGCAGCTTTTTCTTAAACACACGGATAGAGTTGCAAAGTAGGTCCACTTGCAAAGAATTTACAAAATGACACATTATAATAATTGATTGATTGAAAATAGTTTGACAGAAGGTGATATAGAACAGGTTTTGATATCTAGTTATCCTTCATGGAGAGGCTAGGAGCCCGTTTAGGCTCCAGAAACAATTAAATTGTAAAGGAACTGAACAATTCAGGCATACAACCATCAGATCAGAAAATCAGATACCCATTGTTAGAAATGGGGACTGAGTACATGATCCCGGAAACAATCTTCACAACTTTCTATAATGTCTCAATGGACTATAAAGGAAAGCATCAGATACAATAATAAGGTACACAGATAGTTCCAAAACAAATGAAGGAACCGGACCAGGCATTTTCTGTACAAGCCCAAAACATGAGCAATCACTCATTAGGGAAGTACACTTCGGTCTTTCAAGCGGAAATACATGCCATCAATGCTTGTGCCCTGGAAAATCTTAGAAGAGGATCAGAAAACCAAACAGCTATTAAGGCATTAGCATGTAAAAGAATTAAATCAAAACTCTCCAAAACCTGGGGAAACACAACCTGATGTTATCTTGAGTGTCAGGCCACAGGGGAATTTTGGGTAACGAGAAAGCAGAGAGACTGGTCAGAGGAGGATCTGCAAGACCATTCGTAGACGCCGAGCCTATCCTTGGGATAACAAAAACAAACATAGAATCCTCCATCGCAGAATGGATCCAAACAAAACAAAACTAAACAAAAGGATAAACTCTAGTGGTGCTAGACATAGTAAACTTATGGTGAAACAACCCTCACCAAGATTGGCAGGAACACCGCTGCAATTGGAGAGGGTCAAACTCAGAGGAGTGGTAGGATTACAAACCGGTCACTGGTATCTGAGAAAGCATCAACACAACATGGGTACATATAGCGATGAACCCATCTGCAGATAATGTAATGAGAAGGAAGAAACAGCCACTCATATCATCTAAGAATGTGAAGCAACACCTCAATGGAGGTTTAACCTAACATATGGAAAAGACTCAGGAAACCAAATTGCAGCAATAACAGTGAATGACCTGATACTTCTAAGAAGAAGGATTGAGTCTATTGACAGAACTAAGGGACTAGGAAGGTACAATAAACCAGAAGGCTGTAGAATACAAACCCCGCTTCCTAGTATCCTTTCCACCATACCATAACCTTTGCGGGACATTGAACATAACTTATTTAAATTAATTAATCTTTATGTAAAATATTGGTTGAAATAAAAGAGCCAGTGTCAAGAGTGGGATTCGAACCCACGACCTTCAGCTAAATACTCTACCACTTGAGTTATCATGACTTTGATCCACTCGGGCTTCAACTTTCCATCTCAACCCCATCTTATGAGTTCTCCCTCTTTTGCCATTTCGTATCTTGCTGAAGGTCGTGGGTTCGAATCCATTTCGTGCCTTTAACTTTTTTCATCGCAAATAAAAACCTTAATTAATTGTCAATTAAAATAACTTTCCATCTTTATTGAGATCGCATTCAGGGTCTTGTATTTATAAAAATACGTTTAAAATGTACAAACTCCTGTGAAATATACACAATATTGAAATTTTAACTTTAACCGAAGAATTTGTACCCACTCAGGGTGCGTTTTCTGTGTAGATATGTCACGGTTGTGTGGAGTGTTGGTGAGATGTTAATTTTCTTTTTTGTTCATACAAGTTTGATTTTGAAGAAGTGGGGAAGGAAGTGGGGAAGGAAATAGGGAAATTCATTTTTCTATGAAGATTATATTTTTGAGGTATAAGGGAAAAAAGGGTTTATCGTTCCTTTCAGGAATATTAGGGAAAAGAAAGATAAATGGTTGGAGATTTTGTCTATGTAAAAATTGTTTGATGTGTAGAGTGTAATTGTGTGTGTGTATCTCTATTGGTGTAAATAATTTCTAAAATGTTACGTTTATGTTTATTCCAGTAGGTGTTTAATATTTTTGGACTGTTGAAATTGAAATTGTATAAGTGTTGAAAATGGTGGGTAGCCAGTACTGTAGAATGTTGCTCAAAATTTTTGAAATCATAGATACATTGTTTTACCCTCTTATCCAGATATTAGGATATTCCAATTAAGTTGCCGTAAAAATTATACGTGATACAATTTTGTAAATTACATCAGATTTATTTATTACAAGTACTGGGATCTTTAATTTCAGAATTGTTCCAAGTCATTGAAGGACATTCCCTCTCTTCATATTTTCCGATTTTCCGGTGTTCCTCAGGGTATCGTTCTGGCCCCTCATTACACCAGGTTTTCAGAGCTGACATGCCATCTCATCCCGAAACCAACACGCCCTGCCTCGAATGTCCCTTGTTTAAATTTGAGTAAAACCATCAAAAAGTTTATAAAATCCAGACTTTTTATTGTTTCTAATGTGAGAATGATGTGATTTCCGATGGTAATTCAATTTACAGTGTACAAGACGGAGGGTATGACAAATATGCAGCCATGGAAGACATTCGCTCCACTTGGGCTCGTATGTCTTCACTAATTGGATGGAAAAATAATTATACTAATCCTGTTCTAATTAACAAGAGGCCAACCGATATTAATAATCGGACCATTAGCCCGGAGTATTGAATTCAATTGAAAATCAGAGGGGGAAGAAGGATACACCTTTTATTTAAAATATAATATATAATTAAAACTTCTGTTTGCAGGGAGGATTTCTTCGAAGCAAGTTTATTCATTACTGTTGTAGAAAAAGATGTTTTATTTGACTTTAAATGCGTGTAAAAACTGAAATACATATTCCACAAACTCCATCGGTGTCTAAACAACATCGCAAGGAATTATGAGTACAGATAAACCTCAGGATTAACATCTTTTTTTAAAGATAGGATTAAACATGCTGAAATGAATCAGCCCTCAACTATCAGGTAGTCACGATTTGAAATCATTACGATGATTCAAGATGAACTCAATAAAAAGATCGAAACAGAAAATGAGGCTACACATTTAAAGTGTAAATCTATGTTGTTTGCAATCTTTAAAGTAAAAAATTATGTTATAAAAGGGGGTTTGAAGCATGAAATAATTGTTAAAATTTATTACCAATTTTAAAGTTGGACTAAAAGACTAAGACTAAAATGATTTTAAGTGTTGAAAATGTTGATGACATGATGCATGGTTTAAAGCATGAAATTTGGCAACATAAGACATGTTATGTTTTAATGCTAAAATGAACCGACATGAGTGTTTAAAAGTGTACATGGTTGAAATTTACCTTTTGAATTCTTCAGCCAGGTAATCAGTTAAAGATTTGACAATATCTTTCCCTCCAACATCACGATGCCGTACGTGGCTTAATATTGTCTGAAAGCCACACATGACTTTCAAGACGGTAGCATCGCAGCTTATGCCACCGAGGCGATACACGACGACCAACCTGGAAAAGTTTAGTTTTTAATGAATAAATATGAAAAGTAGGGAGAGAGGAAAACTAACGAATCGACGGGAGGTTTTTCAAAACCGATCTTGTAAGCAAGCAACGCAGCGGTTGGCTCGTTTATTATCTGCCTAACAACCCAGCCGGCAGCTGTGGCAGCGCGGCGCACAACGTCTCGACTTTCATTGTTCCAGTGCCGTGGAACGCACAGAACGCAATTAAGGCTCTTCTGTCCTGGTGCGGCACCAAGTCCGATTCCTATTCACAAAAAAAAAACCACTTATCTAAATAGAAAACAAAACAGTTAAAGCAGTAAGGAAAGAAAAAAATACCATAGAGTTTTTGAAATATAAGTGTAGCGACTTGCTCTGGCGTGTACACAAGCGGTTTTTTGTCTGTTTCAAATATGTTGTATGTCAAATCATCAAATATGTCACCTTCAATCTTGACCTGGCTGTTTGCTCGGCACGATGAGATCTCCTCAGCAGTCAGAGTTGAGTCGAGCAGCATCTTGTTGTTGCGCACCGTTAATGGGGCCAATGAGTATGATGTAGCACCTGCCACTGATCCGACGACCTAAAATAAAACATTTGGTTTACAAATACCAAGCTTTATAGTTTTAAATAATTAAATTGAAAAACGAACCTGCTCTTTGCTGTTGAGGATAACAACGGCAGCCGTGACCCGTTCGCCGGCCTCGTTGGCAAGTATTTCCACCTTTCCATCCTCCTGTTGAACACATGAAGAAAAATAATTTAAAAACACAGCCGCTTATGAAAGCTATATGTCACAAGATGAGTTATGCAGGTCGAGTACTGTCCAATAAGCTTGTATTCACCTTGCCTCAAGTATGACAAAACGGTATGTTCAGCAATAACAATTAACAATTTCAAAATCAATCAATTACAAAATATGTTTTAAAAGAAAAAATCAAATTTGTCTGAAACAATAGTGAGTAAGTTACACTTGGGTGGTTGACTCAGTCTAGAACAGTATGATGAGATGATCTATCGTCTTCTGTATACCAGGTCAGTACTTGCCAATGTGATGTGTGGATACACATGACAATAAAATATCCTCCAACTATTTTGTGGTTCACAAAATAATAGGAAGAATAATAATATAAAACGGACAATAAAATTACATAGAAAAATATCTAAGAAGAGTACCATGGCCGCATGACCTCGCTGTTGCCAGCAACTACCCACAAGTAAAGAAAAAAGAAAAAAAAAACTTACGCGAAATTGAGCAATGCTCGCGGTCGAGTTGCCGAAATACAGTCCAAAGTTGTTCGACATCAGGCTCAAAATGTCATAAAATACTGTGGGCACATATAAAAAGAACGGCCCACCTGCCTTAAGGAGGTAACTGCCAGGTTATCGAACCGGGTTTGTATATCTAAATGAGAGAATTAATTAAAACAAAAAAATTAAGAAGAAAAATAATAAAATTATTAAAGCCTAAAGGTAAAAAATTTACTTTAAATAACGAAATAAAAGTATTTATAATCTATTAAAAATACAAATAAAGAAAAAATAAAAATTCTTTAAAATAGTCACAATCGACGACGAAAAAATATAACACAACTTAAACAACCGATTTGAATAAAAATGAATATAAAATATAAACAAAAAAATAATAAAAACTAAGACAATCGTGACTTAAAAATTCAAAAAGTTGATCTTGTCACCAGTGAAAGACCGTTACACGCTCCCCGCTCGACAAGTCGCCATTAGTCCGCCGGCTCCGACTGAGTGAAGATCGTGTTCGTCCGTGCGTGGTAAAAACCGCTTATATCCAAGTTTTTTCGTAAATACGCGACGTTGAAACGATTAATTTTGTGTTTTTAATATGAATTATCTCTTAATCGTAAAATCCGGGCCTTTGAACCGTATTGCGTTTTTGTCTCACGGCTTTGTCCAATCCGCACGTTTCGAATAAACTCGTTCGATTTATCTTGACAAACTTTTTTTTTAGATTGTTCCAATGCGTGATAGTTCGTTATTTGAGTTAAATTGCGATTGATTGTTTTCAAGGATGGTTTTGATTTCGGTCGCCGAGTTTGACTTCCATAACCTAACATGGCGTCGTTAGGCAATGTTTTCGTCGTCCGTTCTTTTTTTTATTACATATAACAGCTCCATTCTTTGAAATGTTGAGCTTACAATCTGCGCTCCGTACATATTTATGTTGAGTTTATCATACGAGCTCTATTCTTCGGAATATTGAGCTATTTTCCAGTCGCCGCTAGCACGTGCTCTCCTCGCCCAAAATGGCGTCCTGATTTTTTTTCTCTCGAAGTTCGATTATTATTTGTGCTCCATTCTTTGAAATGTTGAGCATATATGCTGCGCTCCATACCTAGTTATGTTGAGTTTATCACACAAGCTCTATTCATTCGGAATATTGAGCTATTTTCCGGTCTGCGTAACACGTGCTCGCCTTACTAAAATGGCGTCCTGAATTGTTTTTTTCTCGAAATTTATTATTTCTGCTCCATTCTTTGAAATGTTG
>CM077110.1:7000907-7052978 GCA_039619505.1 Cimex hemipterus | reverse complement strand
TATATATATATATATATATATACATTATAAAAGCACATCCTTAAAGTAGAGATGCTTTTAAGGAACGACTATAAAGACAATAAAGTAACTACGTTCATTAGGCACGGCTACAAAATAAAGACGGTTCATTGGGTAGACCCAAAAAAGTAACGACAAATTGAAGGCGTTTTTAAAGCCGCGCCTGCTAGTAGAAACCTTTGGCAACAGCCGTGTCAAATGTTCATATGAGCCAAGTCAACAACACCTAAGCCCAAGCAGCTTTCCAATGTTGCTGGGAGACGTTTTAAAGACATGCCAACATCGCAAGATTTTAATAATTCCGGTCATAAGGAATTGATAGATAACAGCCACGCTATTAAAGCTTTTGCAATAGCCTTTGCCCAGCTTAAAGAAGGGTGTTTATAAAAGACGACTTGCATCTTAGCTATGCACATATTGTGCCTCGCCCACAAAACCAGTAACAGGGAAAAAACCGTGCCCCACATAATTAAATCCATAAGGCATTTCGACAACAGTCAACCCACGCTTAAAATTAATAAATTAACGTAAAGAAGTGCTAAGGCATGACAATAAACTTTGATCAAAATAATCACATCCTCCTTGTCTTGGAGATTATGAAAGCCAAGTAATCCACCACCACGTAAAACTCAAACCTACGGTCCGTTGATTTGTCCCTGTGAGCAAATGAAAAATCCCCTGCAGTCTGCGACGACGTCGGCGTAGAATCCACCTTTTACCTTCCCCTCGCAGCTGAAGTCCGGGTCCGGTTTCAGGCTGGGATCTATGGTCCTGATGGTAGTGGTAGTCGTCACCGGTTCCCTCAGGGTTCCTCTCACTCTCCCCCTAAACCGTGTCGTTGTCCTTTTTGGCACTTGAGTTTGAGCAAAGTCGGCCTGTGGAGAGTCCCTCGGCCTGTAGGTCGTTGTTTCCGGTCTCTGAGTCCGACCCTTGATTGTTTTCTCGTCGTTCTTGTTCGTCTTGGGGTCAAACTCGTAAACGGGCACGCCGTCTTGGTCGGGCCTGGGCGAGCTGTCAGGCTCTGGCGGGTTTTTAGACGTTTCATAATTAAATTTGAAGCTTTTCGCCTCGGGTCTGACGGTCGTCCTTTGGTTCCTTCTCACCTGGGCAACCCTTCTGTAAGGGACCGTCGTGAAATCTCCTTCGTCCACCTCTTCGAAGACGGGCTTGACGTTGGGGATCGTCGTCCTCGTCCCACTTCTCTGCCTCACCCTTGTCCTCTTCCCCGGCCTGTCTACGATTGCGACCTGCTTTTTTGAACCCCCGTTTTCGACGTACTCGACGTCTGTGACGTTCTCGTCGAACTTGCTGCTCCAGGTGTCTCGCTTTTTCCTCCCCAGGTTGAAATCCAGCGCGACCTCCTTGCTCATCTCTTCGTAGTGATTCTTCCACATCTTGCTTAGATGGTCGAGGTCGAACGTGTCCGATTCGTTTTTCATCCCGTTTTTGACGTCCTCCATGATGGCCTCACCGAGCTTGTTGCCGATCTTGTGGAGCATCCCGCCGCCTTTGTCCAGCTGGCTCTCCTCTCTGATGAAAAACGATACCATCTTCTCTCTGTCGTTTTCTTCCATGTCGATAGAGCCGAGGAGGTTTTTCAAGAATTCCTCCCTCGTCGGCGGGCTCTTCTCGTCGTATTTGTGATTCGAGTGGGCCGTGTCTTCATACTTTTGGTTAGCGTGGGTTGTCTCATACTTGTGGTTAGCGTGGGTTGTATCATACTTATGATTAGCGTGGGTTGTCTCATACTTGTGGTTAGCGTGTCTCACCTCATCTTCGTTGGACCTCTTCGACCTGATCTTGGGTACGTCTCGGAAGAACGGGTCTTCTAGGTCGTCCTGGTATTCGTCGTAGCCGGTCGGAAAATCAAGCGTGGCGTTCTTGGACGTTCTGACGCTCGTCGACGTACTCGTAGACGTCACCACGGACACAGCTTTTTGAACGGGCTCCTCGATCCTTCTCGAATGGAAGAACTGAAAGTTGTAAGGCTTTTCCAGGTCGAAGCTGTGTCCGAAGCTTGTGTCGCTGCTCTGGAAATGGTGGTAGTTGGACGTGGGTACTGGGGTTGTTGGCTGGTAGAAAGGCTTTTGCCTAGGCGGCTCGTGCAATCCGCTGTAGTCGTACCTTATTTTAACAGGTCTCTGAGTCGAGTACTGATGGTTTTGTGTCTGGGCGAAGGCGTTGTTGATCAGCCTTGGCGGCGGGGCTTTGACTTTAGAGTTTTCAAAGCTTTGCGTGAATGCGTTGTGGAGTGCCAAAAGGGCGGCTATCGTCTCGGGGCTCGAAGCCGGAAAACGAACTTTAGGAGGCAAAGTCGTCGTCGACGACGATGTCGTGGTTGTAGTCGTCGTTGTCGGCGGCTTAGGAGTCGTCGTTGTCACGCCTAAATCGTAATCCTCTTCTGTCGAACAATCCTCGCAGTCAAACTCGCTCTCTGGCTGGATCCTACTTCAACAACAAAATCGTGAAAAACTCAAACTTAAATTAAAACGTTAAAAAATACCCGACGTTGTTCCCGTAAAGCTCGAGGTTGAGGCCGAAAAAGTCTTCGGACTTGGAACAGTCCACCTCGTCGATCCTCTCGCATACTCGAGTCTCCTGGTCAAAGACGGTGCCATTGAGGCAGAGGAACTTAATATCCGTGACTTCAGCTGAAAAAGGAAAACAATTTCACAAAGAAAAAAAATTTCAAAAAGAAAGTAAACCAATTTAATGTGAACTAGAAAAATTCACAAGCATGAAAAGTAGTACTGGCCCTGTACCAAATAAGTCCCGTCACAATTTGGACATTAGATCAAGGACCAAAAATTGGCAAATGTGTTAAGTAGTAAGATTCAATTGAGAAAATGTTTGAGCGTGTAAAAATCTAAAATTCAAAGGTTTAGATGATTTGAAAACCAATCTTGACCAATTTTCGGCAATAGATGGAGGATCAAATGTCAACAAAACAAAAGTTGTGATGACAAATGTGATATGTTAAAAGAGGCGCACCTCCCAAATCGACCTTCAGGAGCGCTCGATAAACATGAAAATCGAATCGGATCAAATTTGGTCTTAGAGAACCAAAAGTCCAACACATCCACCAATTTTGATCCGTTTTGAAGAGAATATTTTTCAGAAGAGCTCTCCCACAAAACACTTTCAACCTCCTGCCTAGATTATTTTGAAATCCAATCTCGGCCGAATTTGGACAAAAGATGGAGTACCAAATCTAAACAAAATAAAGTTTAATTTGCTAGTGGGATATTATTAAATTGTTTTAATGTGTTAATAGGTGAAAGGTCTATTTATAGGTTACGTGCCTTTACCGATTTCCTATCATTCAATTTTGATAAAATTTGAGTATTAGACTAAGAACCAAAAGTCAAAAAGTTGAAAAATTTTAATAAATTCAGGTCGTTAAATAAAAGAAATTTTTTTTCTGAGCTCCCCGCCTGTAATCGTTTACTCAGCGCGACCAAATTCACATCAGACGATTTCGACCAAATTTGATATTAGATCTAGGTCCAAAAGTCCGACAAATCTACGGATTTTCATCGAAATCTGTTTATTAACGAACATTTTTTCTGGGGGGCCTCCCTCGAAAACATGTCGGACGCGTGTCCTTGTCCATATTGAAGATATTAAAATTCCCAAACTTCAAACAAATCGGACAATTTTGACTATTCCGCTGATTTAATTTAAAAAAATATTTTTGAGATGTGACGCCCTAATTCGAGACTTATCCTAGTGACTAAGTTGGAGATTTTGGGCCAATTTTGACGAATTTCGCCAAAATTTGCCTAAATCCTTCTGCCTCATAAAAAAAATGTTTCAATCTTTCTTGCTAAATGTAAAAGGCCGGTTCGTGTAGATAGCCCATATTTACAAACTCATTTAACCAGTTTCCTCCCTCTCCCAGCTACGTCCCATATTTTTACTTAACAGTTTTAACATTATGGTCATTTATTTTAATATTTAAAAAAAAAAGGATTGTGGTCTCAAATCCTGCCACTCGTACGTACATTTTTCCGAATTACCTTTTTGACCGATTGTGCAGACGTGGAACATCTGGCATCCGGTCTCCACATCGGCGTAGTAGCCGCCGATCACTTTGCCCTCGCATGAGAAATTCGTCTCGGGCAGGTTGTCGAAGTCCAAGTACTGGAAGAGAAAAAAGAAGAAGAAAAAGAAGGGAAGAAACTTAGAAAGAAAGAAAAAACTCATAAGTTTAAGGGGAGAAGGAAGAAGAGAAAAGGGTTATACTCACCCCTGGTTTTGTGGCTGAGGAACAGTCCGGATTTACGATTAGGCCGGTTACTAGCGCTGGATTATAAAAAAGGATAAATTAAAAAATATACGATGATAAATAAATATTGAACCATAAAATAATCTAAAGCCCAGCTTAAAATAAAAACCCTCCCTTCCAAAAAAAGGGTAAGGTAGCCTTTTAAACATTAAACTATATTGGATAATCCACCCGTCCATCTTGGATTAACGTATTAGATAATATTAGTATTTTAATCCACCTGCTATGTGACCATAAGTTTTTCGGGTGAAAATTGGAACTTCTGTCCCCCCCCCCCCGGAGGGCGTTTTTAACGTTCAAGGTCCGTGATGCTTGAGTACTCAAAAACTGGTCATTTGGCCGGCTTTCTTTATCAACCAACCTTGATGAAATTTTGACCGCAGAACGATAAATGAGTAAAAGTTGGTCGAATCCGGCCAACCAAATTCTGACGATGAGCTTTCGAAATGATTTCACCGGATTTTTGGAGACTAAGTGGATCTTTGTTATTTTTGAGTCTTGTTAACAAAGGATCAAAGGATTTTGACCTTAGTCCAAAAATCGAATTCGGTTGGTCAAATTGGGCCAATTGGCGACGAAAACCTGGCGATAAGCTTTGTAAATAAGTTGACCGGATTTTTAGGTGGGGCCACCCACCCACACAAAACGACGGCTGTCTTGGTCCCTGGTGTATGATCAAAGACCAAGTGACTGAAAAAGTTTCATTTTTTACATCTAAGGTTTTTTTTTTTTGGTTGGGATGAAAAATTAGTGATTCTAGTTGCCACTGATTGCTTGTTTGTGAGTTTCTTAACAATTGATCTAATTTTGGACAATAGTCCAATTATTGAAGTAGATCAAATCTGCCCAATATTCACTGTTTCTCGGAGGTGAGGGGCTATCTTTGCAATAACAAATTCTACCCAGCTGTATTCGATCTTGGACGGATCTTATCAAATTTTGGCCACTATTTCAAGATTGAACTGAGCCGAATTTGGCCAATATTCGACAAAATCTGAAGTACTTTTGAAATATTTTTTCTAGATTTTTCGGTGGGGCCACCCACAGAAACCACGTCTGGAATCGTTGATTTTACAATTTGAATTTACGATTCCCGATAATGCAAAAACGAGTCGTGTTTATTTATTTATTTTTTTTTTTTCACTTTCAGCCGATTTAGGATGAGTGCTTTTTTGAAGTAGGATTTTTTAAGTGCCATTAGGCCGAGGAGTAGAAATATTAAAACTTTTTTTTAAATGCAGGCCACCCCCGCGATTCCTTTCCCTCTGCAATTAAAACTCGTTGCACAATCCGGCCAGGGAGTGGGACAGAAAGCTCCGAGGACGGCGTGTGTCCCCCATACGCATACAAAAACCGGAACGCTTTCTCCGTTATGTCACTTTTTCTCTCTCCCCTGGAAAAATAAAGATTACAGTTCAAGTGCAGATCACGACTTCTTACCTCGTATATATCCAAAATTTTCATTGTTCAACTTTTGATAAAAAACGTCAGGCGTGTTTCCTTCCCAATTTTCCTATTCTTTTACGAGATAAAAAAAGTATCGAAAAAGCAAATAGGATTATAACAAATACGTAAAGGACCTTTCTTGCAGGACAAGCTGCAGAATACACGTTAGGCCTGGCCCAAAATGCTTTTTTAATAACTTCTGGATCATGTTTCATATTTGCTGGAGTGGCGGAAATGAAGAACAGAAAACCCTCCCTCCTCGTTTTCGATTAGATTACGTTTGTACTTTTCCCTCAGACCCCACAAATAAAGCTTTCCTTCTTTTAACCTGTTGACTTTCTAACATTTTACGCCCACAAGTTAAAAGAATTAAAATTTTTGTTTAGTTATTTAGACGCTTCGATTAATAATGGCCTTATTTTGAAGAACACAAGGCTTTGAAACCACGTTTTTTTTGTAATATGAAAACTTGTTCGCCATGCGTATAACTCATATTTAACTCTTGTTAAAGTATCTTGAATATTTATAAAAACAAATCATCCCTGTTTTTTAAAAAACAGACCCCAAATACTTGGTGAGTTTTCCAGGGAGTGTTTTATATATAATTTTAATTTCAAAAATACAATAAAAATTGAAAAAAAAAAAAAAAAAAAAACAGCAGAATAATTCGTCCTTCTTGATTGTAACATAATTTTTAAAGTTTCTTTACGAAATTTCAAACCGTGATGTCTTTCCAAGTTGGACGGATCTGCAAACAAGCACCTCCACAAAAGGCTAAGAACTAAAATAAAAGAAATCAATAAAAAAGTCGAGTACTTACAAAATATCAAGTGTGCCCAATACATTTCTTGTGCCTTGTCAGAGTCCCATTTTCTGAAACAATCGAAAGAGAAAAGAAAAACAGTGTTAAAGTGGTTGAGGGAAAAATACTGGGGCGAACATACCGCCCACTCTGGGACCCGTGTTTATTTGTTTTAATTTTATCTTTTTTTTTTAAATTAAAAAGCCCTTTAATGGTGAATTATGCTTGGTTATCAAGGTTTGGGTTCATTGGTAAGGCGAATATCGTCCATGGTAACATGAGACAAGTGACATCATAAGGTGTGAATATGAGCACTACTAGCCACCTTGAATCGGTATAAGGAAACATCTATGATGTCACATTGTACCAACCGGCTGTACAAGCCAAAAAATTAGGTAACAGACTTGGGGGTGACATCATATGATTTGACTATGTACCATAAACTATGACGTAATATGCACGCTAAACAGACTACCTTCTTAGTACTAATAATCAACCTCGTACTACGTACTTGCCTGAAATGCATGAAACACCTACACAAACCCAGTATTTATGACTTCATTATAGCTTCATTCGACATCATTTGTATTGTATTGTAACGGAAATTGGCCATTAGACTTAATATTCTGTGAATGCCAACACTAACCAACTTTATCCATTTTAAATAAGAAATACGTGTATGTACACTAAACAATCTATTTTTATCAGTACAACATGCCATCACAATGATGTCACATGTATGAGTTACATGTATGTACCTCAGGTAAAAACATAAATGATGTCATAGGTGTAATATTTGGACAGCTATCTTGATCTGTATAAGTTCCTTAAACATCTATGACCTAACCAGCCGGTCTTATTAGAAGCACCTCAGCCAGTACAAACGTATTTAGTATATAAATATTATTGGCCATATATGATATCATAAATGACGTTATCATCTCACATTGTCTATAATTATTCTCAGTTGCCTTGAATAACAAAAAGCTGCATAATATAAATTTCTTTCTTCCAAGTGCATATTTTGTTGCGGGAGGCCTTCGGGCGATACATAGCCGCCAAGAAGGTCGAATAGGGAGTGTAAAAAATTTTTTGTAGGTTCGCGAGGGTGTGGTGTAGAAAGTATGTCACAGTGCGGTTCGATACCGTCAATTATAATGCCTGAGGTCGTCATTAGTCCGCGATTGGGAATGGTAAACAAAGCTTCCTGGGCCGTTCTAATCTGTTTTCTGGGCTCGCCTTCGTTTCTTTAAATTGCTCGAAGGTTGGCACTTCCAAGTCCCTATGCTTTTCCGACTCCTTTCGCTCCCGTTTCGGGTTCCGTTATGTCACCGGTAGCGTGCCTGCGGATGGGGTGACGCAACCGTCCATTTCTCTCTGGACGGGCGACGGTGAAAGGGGCCTCGGCCGCCGTTCCACCCTGATCGGCTCGCCTCACTCGGCGACACTCCCGACACGACCTTTTTTTTACCCCGAATATCACGGCCAGCTCCTTTCTTTATTCAGCCGAGTTTAGCATTTCAGATCTTGACATTTACGACTGGTTTTGAAAATGTGAAAAAAAATCCATTGAAATCTCTCGATCTCACTGATAACTTAAAAGTCAACACTGCTCCTGGCAGTCGACATTTGTAAACCGCTGTGAAAAAACCTAAAAGAAGATTGCAAATAAAACCGTGTAGGAAACCTTTTGTACGGATTTGGAACTCTGCCTAGAATCCAACAAGAGCGACATCCAGTTCAGCCGATGGAAATGGCGAGAACCCATAGAAAAGATGTTTGAAAGTTAAACTTAAAAAGGGTGGTTTATTTCGGGAAAACCTATGAACAGATATAATGGTGAAAATTTCAGCAATGTGGGCCCTTAAAAAAGATGGACCAAACCTATGGAATGGCAAGTATTGTCAGGGGAGAAACCCAATTAACCGTTCTGAATATTTATCATTCCATTACAGGTCGATGGACAATGAATAAAGCCACGAGTTGGTCGGAACATAATTTGCATAACTAAAGTCTCAAGTGTTTGGACATTACGCTTTCTAGCCTGTTTCCTTCCTTAATGATCATCCATTACTGTGTACCGTGTCGATTGAAGCTGATGGAACCTCGAGATAAGGTCCATTGTCCGGTCCAACTTACAATAACCTAACCTTCCAACTTTTTTTGTTGGTTCCACTTCCCCTCCACGTTTTAATTTATCTGCGAAGGAGGGGGCATGATGATGTAAGTTTTAACTTCATTAAAGACAAACCATACGTATCATGCAATTTGGTACCGATGAAACCAAATACTTCAAGGTTGTTGGCGTTTTACCTATGAATCCTACAGCTCTTCAGTGAGGTCAGGTACTGATGACCTTACTGTCGAGTTTTTAAAACCTTTTTTCAATCCTCTGACTTTCAGTAAATTTTTTAATGGAATATCGCTTATTCATTCGTTTTCGGTGTTGCCTTGATTGAACCGTGACTGTCGTACGCAACTCGCTGGCCGAGTTGCAACGCCCTTTGAACCATATCCAGTCGATTTGAGTTAGGCGCCAAAGAAATTTCTCTTACTTTGCTTGTTGATTATTATAAAAAAGAAAAAAAAATCAATTCATTTTTATTCATTATTACAAAGCTCCCGTATACAGGACAACATTGCAAACATGGAACGTCTGAAAGTTGGTTCAGACTTGAGTTTGAAAGTTGATTTTAGTAGCATTTATAGTTTCTAGTATCGAGGGTAACATCGAAACGAAAAACGCCGAAAAAATACAAATATTGTAACAAAATTGAAAATATCTCTTTAGAAAAACATTTCACTTATAAGTTTTTCTAATTTGATACTACTATTTAATCTAATAAACAAAACAAAAATTTATAGAAAGCAAACATTTGTTTGATAGTCTGCACTCACTTATTGATGAAGTCGGTATGGGTGGGTGGTTTGGTTGTGTGAGGATGTCACCGTTACCTCAATGATCTATTAATCTCCCTGTCCAGCTTTAAACGGGAAAACGAGACTAGTAAGACCCAGTTTTTTTAAAAACCCTAAACACTCAAGGCTTGAAATAGGGTGATATTACAAAACTATTTTAGGTCTTTTATTCCAAGTTCTTCTTGAATATATCTAGCAAAATGCACATAAAACAATCCCAGTATGTATTTTATTTTCTGACATCCATGGAACGACAGGCGTTTATACCAAATACGTTCTGTCGACTGTAGTCATTGTAAGGGTGTATTAGTCTCCCTGTTAAACTTGAAATCGGAAAACAGGGAGACTAGTAAGACCCAGTTTTATTAAAATGAACCCTATACCCAAGGCTTGAGATATTTCTTGGGTGTTGTTATAAATATATTTTATGCCTTTTATTCTAAGCTCTTCTTAAATCTATCTAGCAAAATGCACATAAAACAATCCCAATATTTTATATTATATTTTATCTTTTGACATATCTATTGGTCGTCATATTGTACAATAGGTGTTTGCACCAGTTACGTCTGACGTCTCTATCCACTACAAGGGTCTATGGGGCTCCCTGACTAAGTGAACTTAAATATATGAAATTTTTAAACTTTTACCCGAAAAACCAGGAGACTAGTAAGGTGTATTGGATGCCGAAGGCTAATGTTACATTTCTTGGGGGTTGTTATAAACATATTTTACTCGTTTTATTCCAAGCTGTTCATATATACCTAACTAGCAAAATGCACATAAAACAATTCCAATATGTATTTTGTCAAAGGTTCTTAACTATTTGGTATACTGCAATCCCTTTGGATGGTGTTATTTTTATCTTTTTCAGACTTCTAAGCTGTACTTTTACCTAACTAGCCAATTGTTCCTAAAAAAAATCCCAATAATATTTCACCGTAACCCATCACTGTGGGCTTGAGGACATTTAACACATGCAATGGCTCATACTGTAACGTCAGTGATCACCATCTAGTTTTCTTGTATAATTGTAACCTAAAAACATGCAAGACCCAAATTTTTTAACTATACTTTTACATACACAATGGAAGTATGGCTTGTGATAGGCGTTATTAAATTTTGTTAAAGACACAAATGTTCCTAACCAACTCTATGTACCTAACTCCTACAACAACCTCCGTGGGTGATACTATTTTCCATTTTTCACCTTATATTCCATGATGTCTGATTTCGCCAGCAAGGTCCCATAAAACAATCCAAATATGTATTTCATCTTTAGCTGTCTTTAGGCTTATAGTATGATGTTGATCTATGCAAATGATCTCGTAGGTTGACTGAACGTCACTGATATTTATTTCTGTAGAAAGATCTTTGAAATGAGGTCTTACACAATTAACGAATTTAAGCATAGACATCACCACTGATAAAACAAGGGTCATCTAGTCTCCCTGTCCAACTTAAACCAAAAAACCTAATCTGTAAACCGAAAAACAGCGAGACTAGTAAACCCCCTCCCCCGGAAGGTTCTTAAATAAACACTATAAACGTACAGTAAATGAAAATGATGTGTGATAAAGACGTTTTAACATTTTTCATCCTTAATTCTAAATAGTTTTTTTTAAATAATCTAACTAGCTAATTGCACATAAAACAATCACAGTATTTCATCTTCTGCCATATCCATGGTCATTTTGTACGACAGGGTTTTACCCCAGTTATTTGGACGTTTATTTATTATATATAAGCTCTCTAGGCATAGCCTAAAAATGAGCAGTCACAAGCGTACAAAGACATAAGAATAAGCAGCATAATGTTCAAACACCTGCTAACCTATTAACGCTTCAAGGATCAATTAGTCTCCCTGTATAATTATAACCTTAAAACCAGCGAGACTAGTAAGACCCATAACAAAACACGCACAACACCTACGACAAACTCTGGGTGATTTTATACGACAGTCTTTCACAACAATTCCAAATTGTTATTTATTCTAACATCCCACATGCACATATAACAATCCCAGTATTTTTTTTCACCATAACACGTCGCTTTGGGCGTAAGCACAGTGATAGTTTACAACAGCTACGTATGATGATTGGACGTCACTGAGGTCAACTTGTCTCCTTGTCTTGTAACCCTAAAAACAGAGAGACTAGTAAGACCTTTCAGCCATCACCATCGGTTGTGTTATACCACTTATGTCTGTTAATGGCGGCTCAGTGTCTTTTCCTCAAGAAAGAACATTCTCCAACCCTATTCTAATTATGGCTGCTAGGAAGGAACTGCGAGACGTACCAGACACAAATCTAGATCAAGCAACATTTGAACTTTAATAATGCTGCCTTATCCAAACACATTACACAAAGATCGCGATTAGTGGAATGTTTTTAAGAAATGGATAATTTTAAAATGAATTCACTGATTATTTTCCTGTCCTGTTATCCTAAAAGCGAGTAACTGGATCCAAACATCAAACCATCAACCCAAATACAATCCTACGTAAGGTTTGTTCGTTCTCAATGACGAGCATCAGTATTGCCAATTTAATCGTTGAAATAAGCGAGGCAGGGAGAAGTTGGCTATCGCATAACCATTAACACTGACATAATCATTTTAGAAATCTTTGGAATTTTATGATTCAATAATTCAACAGCTTAACAATCATATTGTCTTTTATGATTCATGATTTTTGCATTATCATTTGCGAATAACGTGATTCTATCGAACCGTTGATCCATAACACTTTTAATGAAATAACTAATTGGCTGTAGCACATAATAACATAATCCATAGTCATGAGACGAATTTTTAATCAAGGCACTTACTACCATGTTTAATTAGCGAGTCTGATAGAACCCAAAGTTGCCAAATAAAACTGTCCATTTCTTAAAATTTACCGAACATTTCTCTCCCCCCCCGTTTCCAGAGAGTGCATTAATTGTGGTAGCTGTTTCCTAACTTCATAGTCATTTTTGTTTATCCCTCTCATGTTCCAGTTGGATACCCAGCTGCCTGTGATAACCAGGGTCATTTCCAATGAAGATAACCAATAAAGGAACCATAATTTGAAGTAGTGCTAGATTGCGACATGGTGTGGTTCCTCTGGCAGCTTGAATTTACCCGTTTCATTATCGCTCTTGAGTCAAATCCGAAATATTGGAAACATTCTACCATCCCATCTTTGTATACAATATCTGTCAAAGATGTCTAGTATACCTACTTAAAGGGTTTTCAGGGAATATTAAAAACTCAAAGTCAATCACTTGAATCCCCACAATTCTAATTTATCAATTAGTTTGTTCCTTATTGTTGTTCCTTGGGGTGGGTGGTTTCTATCCGTCAGAATCTGTACCACCAGGGTGGGCCTCCGAGTGGAGGAGTATTTCCTGGTGGATCAGTTGGGTTAAATACGGGCAAAATCCTCCTCGGTAAAAAAGATGGGACATGAGGCTGGTAGAGCCCAGGCCTTTGCTAACATTCTTGGTGTCCCTCCTATGGTGTCAATGGCAGGCCATGACATACTATAGTGCTGTGATAGGAATCTGAAGTTTTCCCTCATGACATTCTTTGCTACCAGTTACTAGTCATGCTAGTGATGCTACCAGACGTTGAATCTGTTGATGTGTGTGTTCTTCGCTTGTATAGCTCACGGTGTTCGCATGGGCTGGTAGATCCGCGCAAAATTGTTGCTCGTTAACGACGACCGAACTAGAGCTGTCAATGGTCGTGGTAGTTAAACTCACCCGACCCATGTATTTTTCACAAGAACTACAAATTATATTCAGGTCTATTAGTCTTTCTGTTCAACTCTAATGGGCAAAAATCGGCACGACCCAAAGGTTTTTAAAACACTATATGCCACATGACAATATGTTATTTACATTTCTTGATTGCTATAAAATATATTTTAGGCCTTTTATTCCAAATTGTAATTATCTAATTAGCAAAATGCACATAAAGCAATCCCAGTACGTATTTGAAAACCTGACCTATCCATGGTTTTTTATATGCCATTATATGCCCAAGACCGACTAAGTCCAAAGATATCTGTGTGATGATACATGAAATTTTTTCAATTTTATTCCAAATTGTTTTTTATTCTAACAAGCCAAAGTGTGTAAAAAAACAATCCTACTATTTCGCAATAACTCATCACTGTAGACACTGCGATATTTTATACCAGATACGTATTACGTTTGGACGTCAATGATCACCAGAAGGGTCAACTAGTTTCATGTCCAGCTATGACTGAAAAACAACGAAACTTATGCGATCCAAAGGGTGCCTTCATGCCACTATATGCCTAAATCCTTGGGTGACGTAATTTTATTACTTTTTGCCTATTTTCCAACTAGCTAATTGTACATAAAACAACCCCCCCCCGAATATGTCTTCCGTAGCAGTTGGCACGGGCGTATAACCAGGTCATACATATTATAATCACGGTTGTCGGACATCAGAAGTTACCTCGAGGGGTCAGTTAGTCTTCCTGTGCCAACATAACATGAAAGACAGCGAGACTAGCATGACTTGTCATCAGTATTCTCTATTTACAAATATTCTCATTTTATTCCTAATTGTTATTTATTGTAACAAGCCAAAGTGCACATAAAACAGTCCTAGTACGTTATTCACCATACTTCGCGCCTTGGGCATATGAATTAATTTGTACAACCACAAACGTCTCTCTGGCTAAATTATATACCTAAAAAACGACTCTTTGAATTACCTTCTGCCTTCAATCAAAAATGCTTGGGTGATACTAATAAACGGTCCATTTTAAATCGGATCAATATCTTTCTCTATCCTACAACTAGACGAACAGCAGTACGTTGAAAAACCCAGTATATATTTGGTCATCGTTGACGTGCATCGGTCGTCATTGCCATATCTGGGTATAAATCTTTATTTTCCAATGTATTTTCAAGTATTTTTTACCTTGCCTAATCACGACGTGCTTGAATTTGTTTCAAGACCTTTTCCAGCTCGTCTTGTTTCATTAAAAACCCCCCTGTAGGTTTAATTTGAGGAGTGAACTTAATTTTAACTTAAGAAAGATGCTTTTATGAAAGGTTTGTTGTTTGGTATATCACAAACCAAATTTACAAAGCCTGATCATATGCAAATATAGTTATGCAAAAATGGTTATAAATCAGCTGAAAACCTTCCTGAAAGAAAATTTACTAGATAGCCGTATTTCGTGTCATCTGCCATCGAACCCACTTTATTTCACCACAAGTAGTATTAAGCAGAATTTTTTATGCAATATTTTTCCTTTTGTGACTCTCCAGAGGACGTTTGAAAGAGGTTAGAACATTTTTATGCAATATGTCTGCTTCCACAGGGTCAAGTGGACAACAAGCTGACGTCGGTTGACACTGATTTGGGATTTAAGGCGATAAACATGGAAATAAAAGCATCAGGTTATTTATTTTGCGGTGACCGTGCCGCGATTGCTCTCTTTCTCTGCCTTGATGCTGACAAAGGTTTTTACCAAAAACTATCTCCCCTCCCCCAAAGACCTATGGCTTTGTGGGCGATGTTATTTCAACATTTCCCCTTCTTATTGAATTATGTCCTTTATTCTAACATCCCAAAGGGCACATAAAAAACAATACCAATATGTACCACCGAAACCAATCACCGTGTACATACGTTCGTACCACAATTCCATAACAAAACAGGCCCGAATGCTTTTGATGCCAATTGTTAGACGTGATACGCCACAAGGGTATACTAGTCCCCCTGTAAAACAAACAGTGAGGCTAGTAAGACTCAAATGTCTTTACCTAAACACTATGTTTTTCCAGTTTCCTTGAGTGATGTTTTCAACAAAATGCACATACAACAATGTCAATGTTCGACATAACCATTATGGTCCAGCGATGTTCTCTTTTGGTTAGACGTTTTTCATCAGTCCCAGTCACCCTATCTGATTTATAATTACTTATTATATGATTATTATTATTTCTTAACGAGTTAAAATAATGCCCATTAAATAACCCGATTTAAATTGTTTATTAATCCGGTCTGAAAGAGCTTTATTTTATGGACGATGATGTTTCATACATCCTTCTCCACCTAATAGCAGAATGGTCGTCTAATCTCCCTGTGTAATTATATCCTTAAAAACAGCGAGACTAGTAAGACCTAAAGGTTTTTAACTAAAAACAATAGGCACAAATCTTCAGATAAATCTTTTCTTGGCCATTTTAACAATACGTCTTTGACCTTTAATCCCAAGTTGTTCTTTAATCTAGTCTAGCCACAGTAAAACAATCCCCGTTCTAGTTTCTATTTTCTTCCATATCCATGGACATATTGTACGACAACAGTTACACCAATTTCGTTTTAAGTTTCGACTCTCTGCCCATCTTTTAATTCTAAAAACTTCGAAGATAAGAAAAAGGATTAAAATGGATCATCCCCGCTCCCGCCAATAGTACGTTTGCTTATCCTGATCCTATTCCTGATCGTCCGCTCAATTTTAAGCATAAAAAACTGCTTCGCTATCACGTGCGCGCTTGACCAAGCCTGATTTATGCACCCAGTCAAGCAACCAACTTCGCTCTACTATCCATATCCATGGTCATATTTTCCGATAGGGTTTTACCTTTTACGTTGGACCTAATGTCTCTACTTACAATCAACATGTGGATATTCTAATACCCTTATCCCACCTTACATTGAAGAAACAATGACATTCCTAGCCCGAAGGTTTTTCCTAAATTAAACGCTGAATGCCTGATTGATGTCAATTGGGTGATACATTAAACCAGTTTGACCGTTTATTCCAATATCTTCTTCGACCTAACTAGCACATAAAACAATGCTAGTATGTGTTGGGGGCATAGAATCAGTCTATGTCTAATATTTGAACGTATCAGGTCTACTTCTAGGTCACCACGAGGTCAACTAGTCTCTCTATTCAACTTCAAACCGAAAATCAGCATGATTAGTTAGACCCAAGGTTTTTCCAAAACTAAACTATGCCCACGTCTTACGATAAATTCATTATTTGAAGTATATACATGTTCGTTTTTTATTCAAAATTATTCTTCAATATGGCTAACGTACTCGCAAAACAATTCCAGTAAATATTCCTTCTTTAGCTGTAGACAAAGACAAATAGGATTATGCTCCTCAACAATAACTTAGTTGTCCGTTCGCCAAGAGGGTCCATTAGTCTCCCTGTGGGTTATTAATAAAACAAACAGCGAGACTGGTAAGACCGCCAATCGATTTATAGTAAACACTATGCTTTTTGCGTACGATAAACATTTTTGTCGATATGACGTGATGATTTTTTTACTTTTATTCTAAATTGTTCTTTATTCTAACAAGCCCAAGTGCACATAAAACAATCCCAGTATGTATTTTACCACAACCCAACACAGCATATGTAGACTGTTTACACCTGCTTGGAAGTCGGTGATCGCCAAAAGGGCCCACTAGTCTCTTTGACTCATTGTAACCCTAATGAATACAACGATACTAGTCAGACCCACGTATTTTTTGACATACATTTATAAAACATCAATGTTCGATTTATTTATTACTAAGTAATATTTTATATAAGTTATGAAGTAGCCAGGTTTAACGATATTTGAAATTATTGAAAATAACCTAGATTGTGACGGGTGTGAAATTACCACCTGATCGACTTGTACCAGGCCAAGGATTTTATGCATGTTTTCTCATATTTGTGCGTACCTATGTGTGTTTTGACATGTTCTGAAAACATACAGACATGTTTTTCCCCAAGATAAGGTGCAGAATCTTATAAAAATAACAAATCTTAATATTACTATATATATGTATATATATACGAAAAATACTGGGGTCGACGAATTCCTGTTCTGCACTCGGCGTGGTTGGTCGGAACGAGCGGCATCTTACGCAAATGGTCTTGACGCAATATCCGGCCACGAGGGCCTAATGCGGCCGCGTATGTGTTTTTCCTTCTTCTCGACTTTTAATAAGTCAAGCAATTAACTCTCGCTCTCTGAAGACGGCGTGTTGAGCGGAATGGAAACTGTTTAGAAAGGCCGATCCGAACCCCAAGAGTGGGAGCGGGAGCGACGTTCCTTGGTTATTATCCAACCGTTATTCAATAAATATTGTGTAAAATGCTAAAATGAACAAATGCACCAAGTTACGGCACGACGTCTTGATCTCATTCCGGACGGTTATTCTCCAATAATTTTATAATGATCAACATGAAGTGTCGATCACATATTTGCGTGCTGTTTTTTTGTGTCATGTGTCATCATAATAGTTAAATTTCGTACTGCCAACTAACTCTTCCTCTATCATGACATCGAGCAAATTTGTCGTAGGTTATGAATCGACCAAATTCCTGGGACTATGATGACGTCCTGGCAGAATAACGGCGCTTGCAGTGTTTTGAGGCAACTATAGGTGTTATCTCGTTCGCTCCTTAAAATATGACGCCAGATGGAATAGCGGAGGTATTTGTTGTGAGACAACCTCAGTTATTTTCCGACTCCACATTCCTGATATATTTCTTGTGACTTACGACGCCTCAAGGGCGTAAGTGAAGGTTGCATACTCGTTTGAAGCGACTTCTTGGATTTCTTTTTCCCTTGGAGGAGGATGATAATGTAATATCGCATACGGGGACGTTGTCTTTTAGCAACTCCAGTTTGCCTTAGATTCTATGATGACGTTTAAATTTGAGTTAGAGAAACACTCTTTTCTTTACTCTTTTCCTCCTATTTTTTGGTCTTAAAAACGTGATTCACGAGTAATCTTAAGGTATCTTATAATGTAAAAGAGATAATATTTTTATGGCTAAGGTTAACCTAACATATTTCCTATTAGTCGGACTATAATGACGTCATAATGTGTATAACCTAAGAAGGTTACAGTTATTTTGGAAGCACCCCCTCAGTTTTTCTCAGTCTGTGATGTCCTAAGAAAGATTAAGGGGGAGTGATAAGCTGTTCAACCCTTTTGATATACAATGTACTAGCATTTAACATTTCCTGTTATGGTGATACCATAAAAAGAGAATGGTATTTAAAAGAACCTTCCATTTTATACTCGCCAAATAGATATTTAACATGTTCCTTTTAATATATTTTCCTCCGTTTGCAATGACCCAGAATTGATCATAGATTTTTGAGTTTGTTTTTTCCGTCAACATTTAGAAATTATTATGAGGAAGGTTAATCAAAACTTATTCTGTTTTGTGACGTTAGTTTATTTATTTAGTTTTAGTTAGTTTTATTGGCTTTTATCAACCATAGGGAAATGATTCATCGCTTCTTAATCCATCACTTCAGTTTTTAACTACTATTAACGATGTTTTCTTATATTTCAACCTCAACAGTTTATCTTACGATTTTTCCTTCTTAAACGTGGGATAATTATCACGAAAAATCAGTCCTACTATTAAAAATATTAAAAATTGAAGCAAACATTTTCATTTTTTTTTTTAAAAATGCAACTGAATAAATTGAAGAACGCCAAGTTTTAAGCTATTCTTGATCTTCCAATGATTTTTTTCCATTTTCTTAAGAAATTTGAAATTTCTAAAAACGCCAATAAAATACTAACTTAAACCGGCCTATTGTTTTGTTTTATCATGAGGAGCAAATACAATCCAATTGTTTATGCGATTTTTACTATTTAAAAAAAATCCAATTTTATCCTCCTTCGGGAAAGTATAAATTGTTTTGTCCAGTTTCCTTGGACTATGGGGCTATCGACTAAAGGGAGGATAAAGGCCTTTTGAGACACGCTGGGCGCTCCGCACAATTATTCCTTGATCTCCCTTTTCTCTTTATTCATGTACTATATGCAAATTATCGTTCTATGTCGCCATTGTGATTTTGAATTAATTATTTTTAACAATCTATTGATATTGGTGAACCAACATAGATCACAGATATTTGAGTATTAGATTTTCATTTTTCTTCAATATTTTCCCAAGATTCTGATGACCCAGCGTTGATCACAGATTTTTGAGTATCATTTTATTCATGTTTTACATGTGAGCTTTTGTAGTACGAGTATTCATATAATTTCTCATTAATTATGGAGACGACATGCTAATAAAAGATTTGGTTACCTGGCTTAATTTTTCTTTGGATTTATTTATTAGCATTGAACAAAAGAAAATTCTCTCTCCCAGCTTTCTTAATTTGTAAGAACAATCAATAAACCAAGACTGAATGTTAAGGAGGAGAACAGTTCTGCTACTTGTACAAACCTGTGATGTATATTATAATGGAAAAATTACAGAACTGTTTCCTAATAAAGATTTCGTGATTTTATCGAATGTTTACAGCTGAATTAATGTTTTAATAAGAAACACTTCAACAGTATGGTAAAGGAGTGAAAAATAATTTATTACAAGCCCCGCAGTCGACCAATTTCTTTAAGATTTAGTCATCCATTTTTAAATGGTGGGGAGACGTTACGCCCCAACTTGTTATAATGAAGACGTTATTAAAATGGTAGTTAACGGTAGTCTTAGTTCATGCCTTAATTTGCCCTTCAATTTGTTTGAAAAAATGATATTTATTTTGTAAAGTTAATGAAAAACGTATTTGTTAACCAATTTCCGTGGTCTATGTTGACGTTAAAATGCTGATAAGGTTAAGGTAGGTTACAGTGGTTTGAGGTTGCATTCTTTTAATCCTAACGCTCGTTTTTCGAACAAATCCCCCCAAAAATGTCCCCTCCCCTTAGTTTGTTATACCAGTTAAAGCTCTTCGGCAGAGATTTCCAATTTCGTTAAAACTATGATAGTGTCATGGAAATTTTACTAGGGAGGTTACGTCCATTTGATTCCTGTGACTGATGACATAAAAGTGTTTATCGTAGGTTACGGTTGTATTGACACGTTAACCTAATAAACATAACATCATTATCGACTCAAAATTTTCCTTTATTCCACAAACCAAGGAAAGGAAGGGTTACCTTCCTGCTTGTGCTAAAGAATTATGTAAGTAAATGTGACAAACTGTTAATATTTTCGTACAATGCCGTCACGTGCATTGGATAAATGAAGGTTACTGTCACTGAAGACGCATCGACACGGAACCGTTATGAATCATTTTTTACATTTACACTTATTGACAAAAACATGGATTTTTTTACCTTCTAGTTTGCAGAGCTATTGAGAAATGTTATAGTAATTTGCTAATTTCCTCGGTCATTAATAGTGGTAGGTTACGACAGAGTTTAAGGTTGCAAAGACCCACCACTTAACCTTAGATTGATTATTTACCGTTTTAATGTTAGTAGTTTTATTTACCGTTCTTTGTACCTTATCCATGAACCTAAAACATTTTTATCTTCCCACCCAAGCTTTTTAAACAGTTAAATGTAATTCAAAACTTACTTGGAGTTAAAGAAGATAAATAATAAGAAATTTAAGAATATGAACATTCAATTGACATTTCAGGGGAGGATACGCTATGCTCAATCAGTTTACAAAGGAGTGAGTGATGACATACAATGTGGCTCGGGTAGGTTGTAGGTACACAGGTTGTACTGACACCATAACCACAACCTACCCTTGACTTATTTTTCGCTCCAACTTGCTTGTTTATAGGGGAGGTTCGCTCAACCGTTTCCTGGGAATTGTTTGTTGTTCGGGTAGGTTACGGTCGTTACAGTTTGTACAGATTATAACCTGCTCTTGAATTCTTTATCGCTTTACATTATTTGTATTTTCTAAAATCCACGAAAATGTTTACTCTCAACGTCAACAGTTATTGGTTTCGTTTTGCCTTGAAATTAATCGTTTTTTTAATGAACTAGAAAATTTATTTCCCTTCTACGTTGTTATACCAATAAAAAGAAAATAGACAGTAAGTTGATAACCAATTTCGATAAAAATATGTCATCATGCGAATTTGATTGGGAGATACAACGTTCATTTTCTGGGTCCATGACTACAACGTCATAGAAATGTTTAGAGTAGGCTATGATCCTGTAGGTTATACTAACACTTACTCTACTTACGTTAAAAGAATATAAGTTCTGTAGAGTTGTTGTATGTTGATGTTATGCTGATGAGGTTAGGATTAGGATTGGTTACTGTCGTTTTTAGGGCGCATCGTCAACATCCCATCATACCATTTCCGTTTATATTCCAAATTATCTTTTTTCCAAGTGTGTAGAAATATTAAAATCACTCACATGTCTTGCCTAATGTTTGTGTAGATTTGTTTCCTGATGAGGCCGGGTTGTTTTCCTTTGATTCCGTGGCCTCTCACCTTTGAAGATAGCACGTATGGTGGCCATGGATCCATGGTTGATTATTCGTAAATTGCCAATTATAAGCCTGACCTTTACGATTCCTCGTCCTTTATTTTCTGTAATTTTTTTATTTACTTGTGCTTTCGGTTACGTTCTGTTTCCGCGGCGTAACGGTACAACGACGGTTTCGTCCGGCCTTGAAAGTGAGAGTAGTACTCTTCAGAAATCGATTCGCCGGTTTTGTTGGTTTTCTCTCTTTTTCGGATCGGCATCACGCGTGTAAGAAAGAGAAAAAGAGGAAAAATTTTCCAAGTGTTTTTCCTGCTTTCTCCCGAAACCTTGTTTCCCAGGAGATGATGCTTTTTCATCTTTAGGCTCATTGATTATCAACTTGTGGTAACTAAAATTTTTAACAAAGCTGGAAAAATCGTAATTTATTTATTAATTAAATAAAATAGTTAATCATTCTCCGAGAACTCTTTTTCAAGCTGGAAATTTTATAAAACCGATTGTCCTGCCTTGTATTATATTGCTGTACCTTTTTATGGGGGTTAAAAATCTACTTTCAACTAGGACTGTCTAGGATGGAATGTGTTGGTTAAAAAGAGATCCGTGGTGGAGAAAAACCAACCGGACAGACTTTCCAAATTGCAAGGGGGTGCTTTCGAATTTTTCAAATTGAGCCAACGGGGCAAAATTGGAAAGACGTCAGTTTCGAAATCGCGATTCACTTTTCCCCATTTTTCCGAATTAAATTCACCCCTTTTCGTTTTATGACAAATATACGGATTTTTAACCGAAGCCCTGAGTTTTGGGATATTAGTCGGAGGTGTTTTCCCCTGTTTTTCCTTGGTAACACAAACCTGACGATATTTCGGCTATAAATGTTCCAACTGGAAGTTCAAACGTCTTTCTGAATTCTTTGCATATGTTAAACTAGCATTTAAACCAGATTTTGCCTGCAAGCTCCAGGTTACGGCACCTCTACCAAAATTTTCTATTTTAGAGATCCTTCCTATTTTTTACTATTCATTTTTAATTATGTCCCAGAATATATCGCCGGGCTGCTTTTTACGGGGCAACGCTGTTTACAACCCCGACCTTGCTGAGTCCGTTGAAATACACGAATTTTCTTCATCCATGTTTATTTCTTTTTAAAATGTAAAACAAATTGAATTATGGAAGAGATAAAATTAGGCAAATTCATAAAGAACTTGTAAAATTTTTTAAAATATCCCCAAAATATTTATACTATTCTGTGAATCCTGAAGGTAACACTTTTCTTGTATCGGCCGGCTTGTTTTTCTTTCCAAATTTCCGTGTGTTTTCAAATTTTGGTAAACAATAATTTTTACCTTACAAATTCTTTCTGCCTTGGAAATAGTCTAATCTAAATTTAACTGAGGAAGAAACGGGAATCTTTTTTTAATACATCGTTTGTTTGAAGCAACACTTTCTTTTCGATAAAGAGAAACAGCGTTCTTTTCTAGAACAAACAAAAATTTTTTTTGTTACTTTTGAATTTTCTTCCCTGGGGGGAATGCAAATGTCATACCAGATCTGTGCTAATTTCTCAAAACTTTTCGGAAAAAGAAAAAAATTTAGCGTGCAAATTTTCATCACTTCCCTCTCTCCGGGATCTTTTATAGGTGAAAAGTCCACGTGCTCTAATACACTTTCTCCGTTTTTACCACTTGGCTGCGATTTCAAATCGTAGAAAGCCTTGAAAGCATTAGTGTTTGTATTGTTTTTTCTGTTCAGTTCAGCCTAGGACTAGGACCGCAGGCGTCGTAATTGCACCATCTCTTCGGTCGAAGGACGCGTTGGCGGTCGGCCATTACTGCATTTCACATTTTACCGGACGGAACTGACATTTTTCATATTAAAAACCGCCCCGACATCACAATTTATTAAAAGGAAAAGTCTGATTTGGACATTTCGGGTGGTTTCCTGACAATCTCATTTCTAAGAACGACGAGTATATGATAATTGGGAACTGTATATGTATCTATGTTAGTCCAAGATAGATTCTTAGCATAGATCTCTGGGGGATCCCTACTGCTCTACCGTGCTCGTTCAAAGGTCCAGCACTTAGCTACCACATGCAGTCGAAGTTTTTCTTCACATCAGAGTAATGGCAAGGCAACTTTATCTATTTGGTGGCCGATCTATGTTGCAAACTCTATACCATGTCTTTTAATGGAATGTGTACTACTGAGCTCCGGCCGTGGGAGGGTGGAGGCCGGCACCCATGGACAGAATAAGTCTAGGGTTTTTCCAAGCACTAACAGAAATTATTGTTGGATGATTTGGAGTTTTCAAGAAAGCGCCACACCCTTCCTGCCGAAGGGAATGTATACAGTTGGCAGGCCATCCGCCATAAGCGTCTGGCTAAATCTCTTTTTCAAAGCCAAAATCTGCGATTAAAATTAGAGAGGTTACAGTTCTTTTCCTTGGAATGCAAAGTTGATTTGATAACGGGAAGGTTACAGAACTGTTTCCTTATAATTTATATATAACTTCATTTACCAACTTACTTTTGAAGAGTAAGAAGCTGGATTTTATGACATTGGAAGGGTTCGAACTTGGACATTTCGGCCAGTTCAGAGAGTGTAACATCCAAATTATAGGGAAGTTACAAGAGGTTCGAGGTTTTCATATTAAAATCGTCATGCAAAGAAATTATCATTTAGACAAAGTGCAAAATCTGATGATGTTAAAGGAAACGCAATTGCCCGTTCTTATAAAATATGAGACAAAAGGGTGGTAATGCAAAGGTTTGCATTTTAAGACTGATTTTTTCCGTAAACATTCTACTTAATTTAGATCAGGATAACAGAGGTTTCATTTTTTCGCCGATCAGGGTTTAAGCATTGAGATATATAGGTTACAAATCTGTTACCTTTTGACTGAGGAAAGGTTACAGGTCTGTCTATACATAAGTTTGAGTAATATTTGAGAAGGTTATTTGCTACAATAAATTGTAAGGATGGTTACATAATTTCGCAGAATCCTTTAAAGCTTGCTTAGCAGGGCTTATTTGTTTTGTTTACTTGTTGTTAAAGATGAGTTTCGTTGACCCAAGTGAAAGTTACAATAGTGTTACCTTCTTATCATTTTTAAGTACAAAGCTGAAAGAAGGGGAGGTTATAATGCAGTCTATACGATGCCCCAATTTTCTAGTATGTAGAGTAGGTTGCATCACTGCTAACTCAGGATTTGCGTTGAGTATATCAAAACTGAGGTTTTACTTACTACTCGTTTATCACATAATGTTACAATACTGTATCCTTATATTAACCCTTATAAAAAAAATAAGGCTGCTGTAATGTTACCTCCTCATAAATGAATCTCTATCAGACTGAAATGGAAAAAGGTTGCAGTGCTGTTTCTTATTTTTTTTCTGTGTTGTTAACTTATGCCATTTAAGTATTAATTCAAATTTTAAATTAACAACTAATAAAATAAGTTACTCTTTTAAGTAACCTTATTCAAGGGGAGGTTACAGAAGTTTCCTCGTTAAAATATTTTATCTATTGCGTGTCTCGCTTAAAAAAGTTGGTTACGATACTTCTATTTTTAAAAAAAATCTATGCAGTTTTTTTACTGTAACAGAAGGTGACGGATTTGTTAGCGCATAGTAATGTTTCCTATCAATTTTGGCTTGTTTCCATAAAACTTTATCCAGATTTACTCAGTTTTTCAGTACAGTACGTAGCTGATACGTCTAATACTTTTGCTTCGAATAATCAATCAATCATCTATGCTTATGATGGAAGGTTTTAAATAAATTTGTATATTCTGTTAAGAGTAAGGTTGTGTTTTGTTTTCATCGGGAAGTGTTACATGCCTTTCAATTGTACTAGGTTGTAGTACCGCTACCATGTTCAAAATAAGATGAGGTTACTGTTTTTATTCTTTCAAGCTTTTCGTGTAATGTCTAAACTTTCATCTTTAATGTGGCTAAGAGTTATTTTACCCTGAGAAGAAGGTTGTAAGTTTATATAGCGGTTTGTCAGTAGATAGGGTTAGGAAGCTGATTCGTATATGACTATTGTTTCGAATGTTGTGTTCTTTAACAATCCTTAAGACTGAGGCAGGGCTTAAAAATAGCCCAGTGTTTCAGGCCTTATTGGCCTTATGTAAACCCGATCTGGAGTTTCATAACAGCAGTATTTTTCCTCTCTTTTTTTACATAACTGTTTTAATTGTATCTGTTTAGAGGCTATGGGCGAGTATCTTAAAGACAATTTTTTCCCCAAAACCGGGTCGAACAAGAGGGGATGGATGTCCGTTGGATAACTGGGAAAATGCATGCTTTCTTCACCGATTCTCGATCCCACCTCGTGGAGTTAAAATGTACTTTCACTGTTTATATTCCCATCACGAGACATCCCAGGAAAGGTTCATCAAAGCCGGGTAACCGGGCTAAGTCCCCTCCGCCGTGTTTCTCGCAACCGTGTGCTCGGCGAGCTTTCCTAATTCACGAGCACACGGCTTTGTCAGATGCAAAACCCCCACGATGGCGGTTCCTAATTGACAATATATCCATATCATTTTAAAAGGTTATACGACCTGCTTAAATAAGTACGAAGTTGAATTTAAAAAAAGCCTCCGCTACTAACAAGTTTTGATATAACAAAAATACCTCATTATAATATAACAAGAATAATTCACCAAGAATAAAAGCACCATTTCAGTTGTAAAATACGGAATCCGGCCTGGAGGATCAAATGTTTTTATTCCAGACGCTCTAGTGAATGTGCCTGTTTTCACCCGTCGAAAGTGGGAACCTTTTATCTTTTGTTTCCTTTTCCCAGATTAATTGGTCGATCTTTATCACTGCTTCGATCCTTCCAATTTTCACTTCAAAAAAAAAAAAAAAAAAAAAAAAAAAATTGCTTTAAAAAGCCAATTTTTATAAAAATGTCCTTAGTCTAGATCATTTATTATTATATTCGTTATAGGTTTTATTTTGCTTCTTGACACTCAATATGAGTGGACAGACTCAAGGAATCGTAATCTGTTCATGACATTAATACAATGGTCCACCTGTCATTATTTGCTATTTTTGTAACCTTCGTTTTATTGTTATAAAACCTTACTTGTCAGATGGTTATAGAACGATTGTGGTCGATCGTTTTCAGCTATTCTCCTGTAATCTATTTCGTCTGGCAAATAAGATTGTTTTAGATATATCTTTTGCTTGAATTGTAATGCTTTATTTTTATTATTAGAAGAGAACGTTTCATACCAGTGTAGGTTTCAGCACCATTTTCCAAGTTAAATTAATATTAGCAGGCTACAGTGCTGGTAATTCAGAATGTAAAATTAGGGGGAATTCAGTAATTACTCTTCAAAATAAAACAGGTTACTTTTTAATTAATTGTTCATTTACTACGTAGTTGGTTCTCGTAGCTTATCCTCATAAACATTATAAAATATCTATCGTGCAATTTTTTTTTGTAAAATTAAATTTCCTAATTTAACCAAAATTTCACATTTGACGTATTTGTTTTAGATAGCCTTGTCGCTAATATTTCAGTCCATGGTTCTTCTCAGGTGAAATAAAGTTCTAGTGAATTTCCGGTTAAGATAAACCATTTCTAATGTTCGACGTCTTCGGTTCCAACATTAACTGTTGAGTTTTCATTACGTGTTGTGAATATAGATGAGATAGATTTTTTGTTCAAAACGTACCTATGTTCCCAGGAGGGGCGGAGCGTAAATGGTACTCAAGCAGTACAAAAGTTGACCTTGAGTACCTGCCAAGTTTTGAAAAAACTTAGGCGTTTGTTCTAAAGGCTCAATTTCAGACGTCTTTCTTGTTAAGTGTACCGGCTTTATAAAAAGTACCGATTTGTATTAAGGCAACTGATTGAAAGCCTTTCACTGTTAAGTCGTTTTACAAGAGTTGTAAATACCACTAATCAACAAGTTTTCAGTTTCAAGGTTTAAGCGGACGGTTAAGGTTCCGTTAAAGTACCTTTTTAAAAAACCTATTATGTTAAGAACAAGTATGTAGACGGAAGTCCCACTTAGTTTTTATGAAAAGAGTTGTGTTCCTTTAGAATTGTTTAAGCACTAAGTATCTTCGCTACTGGTACTTACTCGGAATCGTTTAATCCTAAATGAAACAAAAAATGTTCCATTAATTACCAGTTAGCAATTTATTTAAGTCGTTTAGCTAGTTAACGCTAAAACTAGTTACCTGCCTATATATGCAAATATTGGCTACAATACCAATAATTATCAGTGGGGGTTGTTAATTTTTCACTTACAAGTTACATTTGGGAAAAGCTTTATTGCACCATATACTATACGGTTAATATACCATCAATCCAATGAACCAAATAAACAACATATGATTGTGATAAGCGTATTTAAGTTCCACTCGCTTTTGTAATAAGTTACATCATTGTAATTATCACCGTGGGTTTGAAATTAACAAAGTATCGGCGGTTGATAAAGTCTCCCCAAATTCCAGTGGTAATTTACCATATATATATTTACCAATATCAGTTTACAAGTACCAACGACTCTTTTTGAAAGAACGTTGTCATGGCGAAGGGTTTAATTTTATTATTAAGTACCGATTGTTAATAGAATGGTTTACTTTTAAAAAACTAATATTTAATACTTCCCAGGCTTGTGAAAGATTACATATTGTCGTGTATGGTGTTGACAAAATTGAACATTCCATATACAACTTTTATATGATAGTGTACATTAATTACTGTTGGTTGTAACTCAAATTGTTTTACTATCTATTAAGTACCAGGTTCTTTTGAAAAGAGTACGCTATTGTATAAATGGATGTACATTTTAAGTTCCAGATTTGTATATAGACAGCTGTTTTAGAACAGGCTTTATTCACAAAGCGCACATGTTACATAAGAAGGCCAAAGTTCAAGTTCTTTTAAGTACCGGTTTGAGAAAAAACTTTGCTAGTTAAAAATAGGGGTATTTAACGGAATAAATGTAAGAACGTTTACGTTTAAATCCATTAAGTAGCCGCTATTTTGTCGGAATGGTGGTTGGGAAATATTTGGTTTCGAATCGAAGTTCCCATCATGGGGAAATTTGTTTGTTCGCATATTCCCTCTATCTGTTTGTGAAGTACTTCGGAACTGCGAAAACTTTATCGGTACTCACTAAGTTCGCCCCGATGTTCATTTCCTCCGCGTTGACCAATATGTCGCAATGTGAACGTCGATTCTGTTGTCCAATTCACTTTTTGGCCAAACGTATCGTACTCAGTCGCACTCAAAACTGCGAGACACCATACCGCGACCGTGGTTGCCACTGGACTGGCGACTTTCTCTCCGACAGCAACTCTGCCCGTCACACATCCCCACCGGTCCACGACTCGGTTCGACGTACATAAAAACCCCGTGGGGGACATCCGGCCCGGAGGACCCAAAAAGAATATTAATACTTTTAATTGCTCATCTTAGCCTAATTTTCGGTACATCTGACCCGGAGTATCAAAATTGCATCATAAATTTTATGAACGATAACAATTTGTTTGGTTTCTGAATACTTTTTATCTTGACACGTTTGTTACCTAGGGTAAAAAGCGGAAGGTTATATAGACCGGTTTTCGAATCTTCCGCACTGTAGGGCAATCAAAATTAAAAAATTACCAGATTGGGTAACAGTCCGTTAAAAGGTAGCATAACATGCTTAGTAGGTTAGGGATACTGTTATGAGGTTGCAAATATGTAAGATTATAAACGTTTGTCTTTTGGTTTATTTCCATTTATTGGGACACTCACGTAGCCTGACTTGAAAAGGTTTTAACCTACATTGCTGGTAGATTTTATATTTTAATAATGAGTATCTTGATTTCCTTAAGTAGATTGATTTTGTTGTTTTGCGTCTTATTATAACCAACCTATGTAGTTAGAGAGAGCTATTGGGAGGTTAAGAAGAGTTTGGCTTTTGTAACTTACTTTATTAGTCGTCACGTCGTCAATAAGCTTACCATATTGGTTTTATTGTGATTACCGGGCTAGGTCATAACCTTGTTTAAGCAATCCTGTGTTATTTACGTTTGGTCTTCTGGGCTGGAATGTTTTACAATGAAAATGTTAAGCTCTTTTATTTAAGCCAGTTATGCATCCAAGGTGCATCATCGTTCCCCGGCCCGGAGGACCAATTTTTTGTAAGTTTATTTTGTGTGTTATAGTATTATGGAAGGATTAGTTTGCAAATTAGGAAAATTTAGTCTTATTCGATGCGTTGTCTCTCAAAGACCCATGATGTTCTTCAACCAAGAAGTCCCAGGTCAATTTAATATAAAAATATTGACATTTAATATCCCCGAGGACCAAATTATTTTTCCCTTAATTACAGGGGCGCTCCCAGTCTTGCATCATCTTCAAAAATATTTCTCCCGTTGAATTTGTTTGTTTAGAATATGGATTTGAACCTTCTGTGGCATTCTGCATCCCTCTAAAAACATAAAGCCTAACGTGTTTATTGAAAAACAAAAAATTTTCAGTATAAGTTTTAAACCGTGGTTAAGCTTTGCATTGTTTCATTGGCCTGCTTATGGACTACTTATACTATCGTCCTGGAACAGACAGGTTTCGTTTTTAAATCGAAACGTCCAGGATCAAGGGTCAGTGTGGCATTGGGCGAGGCCGTCCTCGGCCCCAGAGGCTTTCTCAGTCCTTAACCTTTTACCAGGTGGTAGTTCTGGTTTTCAGCCTACGCCCCGATTCGAAAACAATCTGTTTCGAAAACTGAGTTTACAAACTTAAATTTAAGTTATAAACTATTTGTTGCCAGCACTATGACAAGATATGACCAGTCATAGTGGTTGCAACACCCTGTAAAGTAATTAAGTTTCCCCCAACAAAATCCTTTTAGTTTAAATAAACCTTCACCCTCACCTATTAATTCGCAATCGTTCTATTTGAATTAAACCTTTCCAATAAGTGGATTTAGTCTATTTCAAGGTAAAATAAAAGGGAGGCGAGACCGTATGACCAATCACGAGTCTTTTACCAAGCCTTACTGTAATTAACTTGGAGTGTGCTGGTTTAGATTAATTTACTTTATAAAAAAGCACAATGAAATCAGACGAGCTTACGTTCAAATTTTTTTCTAAGCGGGTCGCGTATGGCCTATTCTCTCTTGAGACACCCTCAAAAAAGTGATTCGTTGGGATCAGTTCGATCTCGCCTTGTCAATTCACAAACTGAAATATTGTGACCAGGTTAACAATTTGACAAAAATTTTCATGAGCAAAAAAAAGCATGAGAGCTTGATCATTATTGAAATTCAATCATGAATGATCATACTGAATCAAATCATTAAATAAAACATAATGTACAACTTGCATAATGAGACAATTTTTTAAAATTATCCATATCCAAATTTTAAATTTTATTCATTGCTTTTCTCTGGGTGTGACATCCTCAGACGCGGAAAATAATTCGGAAGAAACAAGTGGCTGAAAGTTTTCAGATGTGTCCCCACGATTTTCATTGGACCGAACTCAACCCGCCGGATAAGAAGCCATCATGATCTTGTAATATGATGAGTGTGATCATCCTTTGATCAGAAAAGATCGTGAATGATCGTACTGCGTTGAGACGATTATTTAAAATTATACAATTATTACTATTAATTTATCTTTTAAAGTGGCTGGGCCTTTTAGAAATATAAGATTTGTGTGGCCTATTCTTAAGTTGATCGCTGACAATTTACAAAAAAAAAAGTGGGCCAAATTGATAGGAGTACCCCTCTCCGTTATGTAGAAACCCGCCAGATAAGAAGCCATCATGATCGTGTAATTTTCAGAATGATCATTCTATGATTTGGAAAAACCCATAAATGATCATCCGTTGGGAATTTAACTGTTCATTGAGTACGGTTTTGCCTGTTGTATATAAAATGGCTTGGCATTTGTAAAGTATATGTTATATCTATATGGCCTATACCAGACCAGGAAAATTTCTAAAAAAAGGATAAAAGACGGAAGAGTAGACAAAATTTGACAGGAACCCTCCGCAGTTGTCACTGGTCACAATAGGATAGATCAATCCGTTAAGATAATGTACTATGATCATTCTATGATTATAAAAAATCAAGGATGATCATAATGCATTACCATTGTGTCAACGTGGCTTGGCACTTTGAAATTTATGTGGCATTTAGTTATGCCAAAATTTAATATTGGTCTTCCTTCCATGTTTTCACCATCGTACTGTTCATGCTGTGAACGCAATAAAATGGTAATTTAAATCATTGGATTAAATTAATTGTATGGTTTTAATTACCCTTTGCATAATGGCAATTGTGTTTTCATAATAAACGTCTCTTAACAGCGTGAAGTTTTTCCTGATAGTTTCGCAAAATTTAAAACTGATTGAAATATAATATTTGTGTGTGTATGTACGCGCGGTTTTTATGTTAAATAGAAACAAACAACTATTGGAATTAATTTTGGATCCAATCCAAGTCTCTAAATATCAGAATGCGTTTAAAAATGTGTAGAATGTATTGGGATACTCCCGATTTCATGACGATCTGTAGTAGGAGCTAATCACAAATGAGAGCACTATTATGAGATAACCGCCACGAAAATTTAGGATGTCCTCTAACCAGTTAAAGGTGTGGCCCTGATGTAGATGTAATTGATTTCTGATATTTTATCAACGTTAGTACAAGTGTTTCATGTTCTGTCGGTTTAATACCTTGTATTTGTGTGTACCGTTGAGATAAATAATAGTTAAAAATGTTGAGTTAGTAGGGCTATTGTTATACAATGTACACCGTCATCCTTGGGATGCAACTTAGTCAGGATGATAGAACAGTGGTGAAAAATTATACTAAAAACCACTTGCAGAAGGTCAGGATGTAGATTGAGAAGATTTGAAAAATATCCAGGCAATTAGGATACGTCTGAGCGTATTCTCGGGCCTAGAAATTACAGGTCTTAGGATGTACCCCTGTGGTAGTCAGGACGTAGCAGGGCACATTGAAGTTATGGCCAGGTATCGCTAGTAACTTCCTTAGGGGCATTAACGGTTCTAAAAATGTACGGTCCTAAGATGTTCCTTGTATAGTTTCTTCCGGATGAGGGTGTGTTGGTCTAGTTCTAGACTTTCGAAAAAAAAAAAAAACTGCTTATATTTTACTTTAAAAAAACAAGACAAATGTACATAAAACTGGCTAAAATTCTTCCATTTTTTGGCGGCTTTCTTTGGTGATGTTGAGCAGCTAGGCCTGAAAGAATGCGAAAGGTTTTATTTATTTATTTTTATTTTGTCTTTGTTTTTTCTTTTCTTTGTAGGGGGCTTATTACGTTTTTCATGGCGAGTATAATCTTGCCGATCGGCTGTTTAGTTTTAAACATCTCAACTGCTTCGTTGACCTGCTCGAGCGGGAAGGTTGCCGCGATGGTCGGCTGAGCTAAGCCCTGGTCGTGCATGTCGAGCACATCAGTCACGGCTTGCCTTCAATTTGAAAATATTTAATTAAAGGATTAATTAATTATTTTGACAATGCTGACCTGTAGATATCAAAGGCATGTTTCCTGTAGCTTGTAAGGGAGGCGCCGCTCAAGTTAAAAGGGGGCAGAGCGAGCAGATGCGAGATCTTTACCAACGGCAAGTCCTGTAACGTGTAGCCGGCTATGATCACGCTGCCCTCATACGCTACGCTTAAAATAAAATAAAAACATAATAATAAGACCATAATTTGTTCGTGGTTTTTATGAGTACCATTTGAGGCAGGTTTTGAGGACGTCACCGCCAAGTGTGTCGTATATGACGTCGACACCTTTATTCTTGGTCAGTTTGTTGACCGCATTGACCATCTCCTGCGGGTCGTAGGACATGGCCGTCCAAGCTCCACGATCCCTGAGGAGCTGTGTATCGATCTCGTTCATGCACACTGCTATTACCTTTGACAACGATTGACCAATTATACACGGGAAAAATTGAAAATTCTAAATACTAAAAGGATTAGCTGCCTGAGTACGTAAGAACGACTTGGAAGAACGCTGGTACTGCGACTGATACTTAAAAAAAGAGGTGAAAAACCAGCGCTCTCCCTTGGGCAGTACCAAAAAGGCAAGCTAGCTGATAAACACTAATTTATTCCGTTTTATCTCCTTCATTTTTCACCAGAAAAAGTTTTGTACTTATCACATATACATGCTTCTAAAATTTAGCCTAGTTGTTAATTTAACAAAAATTCAGGTTTTTTTCTTGAATTAAGCGTCTTATACGGCGAAACAAAGCGGGCCGTTTTTTGTTTGTTGGTTCGGTCAAAAGCCATGTTCTGACTCCACCTTCTTTATGGGTTATATGTATGGTTTTATGAGTGAGTACCTTGGTTTTGTAGACGTTGGCCGCTAACTCGAGCTGAGCGAACCCGTGCCCGGGAGCTAGGGTGACTAGTACCGTCTTTTTTTCCGAAAGGTGTCCCCTGTAGACCAACCCGATGATGGCGGTGCCAAATGCGTCCGCAATGGCCGCGCCCTTCTCGAAGTCCAAATTTGACGGGAGTAGCCAGACGTCCTGCAATATAAACATTTAAATCCGGCACAATTTCGAGAATTTTTCTGCTTACGTTTTCGTCTGCAATGCATTCGGTCGAGAAGCCTCCCAGTGTGTCCTTGCTAAGTGCGACGACCCGGTCTCCTTCTCGTACAGTCTTGCAGTCCTTCGCCTCCTTGACGACTCCACTCACCTCGTAGCCCGGCACGATCGGCAGCTTGAATTTGCCCGGGTTGCTCCCCTGGCTCAGGAGGAAGTCTGACGCGTTCAAAGAACAATTGTGTACGTCGATCTTTACCTAGACAAAACCAAGAAAACATTTTAAAAATTCAACTCCCAACTTTTACTGCTCAGTTCTATATATGCATATGCAACGCCAAGGTGATAGCTTACGATAAACCCTTATAAATTTTTGCAACGTAATTGACAAATAAGGTACGAATACAGCATAATCAGATGAAAATGAAAGAAGCGAGAGTTCCTTAAGTTTTTCTTGTCTCTTTAAAGAAACATTTGACGACGATATGTTGAAAAGCTAAAAGAAATGTGGAAAAGAGGCTTAATTTTGGGTTAATATTGTTTCTTTTAAGTAAGTCTCCGGTTGATTACCAAGGTTGAAATTGTACGTAAACAATTGTTTTACAATAAACCGCATTATTTGCTAAACCCGTTTTTTGGCGTGACATTCGCCTTTTGAAGTTAAAAAATGAGAATAAGAAGCTTTTGTCTTAATATTTTGGGTTAATATTGCTTAGTTTTGGTTGTGACAGACGGCAAAGGTTGGAATTATGCGGAAGAGCCTTTTGAATTCCAAAAGTCTGAACATTATTAGTCGAAATCGTTACTTTTAGGCTAAAAAACCTATTTTTCTTACCAATATTGCTTTGGTCATCTGCTGAATACCAAAAATACGCATAAAGTGCCTGTTTTTTGTATTGAACACAGAGGACAGACGGATAGATAGATATACTGTTAGTAAATAATTGGCTGGACATCATGGCGTAAAATAGTTCTTTTTCGATGATACTCAATTTTCAAACTTCAAAAAATCTGAAGATAACAGGTTATTAATTGATTGTTTAAACTTAAAAAGCCCATTTTTTGTATTTATAGGTACCAAGTGTAATTTTGGATAGGATAAAATTTTACTTAGTAGTTGTGATTCATTTGATTTGAGGAAAAGAAGTTTTTTCCTATGTTGTCCAGCTTTAAAACACATTTTTCTATTTAAAAATAGATGACCAAGGGATGGGGATGAAATTGTAAGAAAAATACTGCTTTTTTTCTACCAAAATTTTAGATATTATTGAATAAAATTGTCCTATTTCTATCATATTCACTTTCTAAATTTTAAAAACCCGAGGAAAACGTGTTTTTGCTTCATTGTTTAAGCTTAAAGCTCTATTTTTGTATTTTACAAGGTCACCAGGGGTGGTAAATTTCATTAGATAAAGAGATCAATCCTACCAAACCCTCGAAAAATACTAGGTGAAATTCGTCGATTCAGGAAAAGACAAAGCAATTTTCAATGAAAAGTGAAAATTTTTTTATAGAAATTTTAAATGAAAAAAAAAAAAAAAAACATTTTTCGTTTTGGTTAGGTTGACAAGGGTTGAATTGTCTCAATTTTTTTGATCAATCGAAAACTGATTTTAGGTAAAATGTTTCTTTTTCGATAATCTCAGTTTTCCTCCAAGAGCTGAGTGTGAGAGAAAATGGATTTTCGTTTGTTATTTTTTGGATATAATTACCAATTTATGGGTTTTCTTGGATGAATAATCGTTAAACCGGCTTTCTGAATGTAAAATGTATATAGAGGCTTTTTGTCTTACTGTTTTGTCGTAAAATTGCCTATTGAAGGTTATTGTTAGATTGCCAAGGTTGGAATTGAAGGGTATAGAATATATTAGACTAATATGTATATATAGAAGTAAAAAATTGTGTATATATATATATATATATATATACCGTATACGATTGACAAAGTTAGAGAATGGAGCTTTTACGTACGAAAAACATCTATATCATTAGTAAATCAGTTTTTTTGCAGAGGATAATAGGCTCCTAAAGGCTGAAAAGTGAGGAAAAGAATCGTTTTGAGTTTAATTTATTTTCCTTCTGGGTTGTTGCCGTTAAGATTGCCGTGGTTGAAATTGTTACAAAAAGAGGAAATCCTACCAATATTCTGAATATTGTTTGGTAAATCCTTTTTTATATGATATTCGTTTCTAACAGCTTGAAAAGTTAAAAGAAAATGCGTTTAAGAGTAAAATTAAAGGCATTGATCTATAAATAGTCTGGATATTAATTATTCTTTGACTATGCCATCTTCCATGATGTTATTATTTACAATAGTGCTTATGCTAAAAACATAAGGAAAAAAGGGTTTATTTTATTGATATTTTTGGTTCCCAGCAGATTGCCAAGGTTAGAATTTGTTCGGAATTGACTGATCTATCAACATCTGGATTTTTAGTAGCAAAAATCGTCTTGGGATGATAGATAATACCAAAAAATTCAGAAAGAAGTGGGGTTTTCCCCTTGGTTTTAGACCATACCTACTATTTTTGGGCTCTTGTTTAATTATCACATTGAAATTGTTGGGCAACGTGGCTTTTTATTTATTTATAGTATGGATATTATTAGCTAAAAGTGTTGTTTTTAGATCAAATTCGCTTTCTATTCGCTTTCTTTCGAGGAAAAAGGACATTTTGTTTTGATATTTTGGGTTTTAATTGGTTCTTTTGGGCTGTTAAGAATGGCAAGGGAAAAATCTTAGAAAATGAATTTTTCATCTGCCAAAAACCCTTAATTATTAAGGTAAAATTGACCTTTTCAGGAATTGTGTTTTAAAGTTACCAAGTTGTTGCTTAGCCAAGTGGCTTGTTAAAAGTGCCTATTTTTGACCTATAATGAAAGTCATGTTGGTGTGACGAACGACGACGAAAAGTGTTTTTTTAATATATTGGAATGTTAATTGCTTTTTTGTGCTGTTTTGTCTGGTCAGGTGGTTCTGCATACTAAAAGCTGTGGCAAAGAAGCAAGTTATGCTGTTTTTAGGGTCAAGATAGCCCTTTTTTACCTTGACCGATGACAAATGTTTTTTTTCTTCGATTAAACTCTGTTAAAGCTACAAAATGTGTTGAAAAGTGTTTTTTTTTATTTGATATTTTCGGTTTTAATTGGTTCTTTTGGGCTGTTAGATTGTCAAGGCTGAAATTGTTCGGAAAAGAAACTTTCATTGACCAAAACTAATAATAATGATAATTGATAAAATAGTTCTTTTTGTAATATTGACTTTTTGCGTAAAACAGTGAGGAATACTGAAATTTTGTCATGATATTTTCCGTTAAAATTAATTATTTTCGGTGTCTTTTTGATATTGTGAAACTACTTTGAAAAGATGTTTTCATCCTGCCAGCATCTTGACTATTTAAGCAAATTTGAAAAGATGTTTTTTGCTTCGTTTTTTCCCTGTTAATTTCACTACACTTGCTCTTTCAGATATTGATAAGCATGACATTGTTTTGAAAACAGTTCTTTGTCTATAAAAGCCTGAATCGTTTGGCTGTAACTGTATTTGTTTGTATTGGCTATAACTGTACATATTGTACTATATTTGCTTTCTAAAGTAAACACAGCAAATAATTATAAGCTTTTAATTTAGTCCATATACTACTATACTATTTCCCCCAAACATAGAGTGTAAAGAAGAGTCTTTTTTATCCATGAAAGCCTTTTATCTAAGATCTTCTAGGCTGGTACGTTTTGCTTCCAAAGGACTAGGGAATAAAGAAGAATGGATTCCAACCCATGTAATTAGTCCATTTTTAGATTCAAATCCCAAAGGATAAAATTTGTAAAGAAATTGTCCTTCATAGAGTATGAAGTAAAGTGGTACGAGGCGTTAATCACAGAGAGCGCGGTGTGCCCTCCTCAGTGGTGGATTTCTAAAATACATCTTTTATAAATTTCCTCCTTTATTAAAGATGAATTTTAACTATTCGGTCCATCATTCATCTCAAACCTAAGGGCTTTAAAATTGTTGAAAATCTTTTCAGATAAAAGAAACGCATAAGATAATTAGAGAAGCCTGTTAGCAAAACTTTGGACAATATCCAAAATTCAACTGGAATTTAAAATATTTTTTTCTTAATTTCATACACTTTTCCAATTTGGCATTAGAGCATAATAAAATATAAATAAAGCACATTTGGATAGTTTTCAAAATGACTTCGTTAAGTAACATTAAAAGAACGCTCCTTATATGCACTGGAATTTAGTGGTGATAAAAATTAATTTAACTATTTTGAAAGAGACTAATTTAAAAGATTCCATAGAATCCATTTTTAATTACATGCATACTCAAAAGAACTAAAAAAGAAAAACTAAAGAGCATAATTTTTCTCAGAATTCAAGAATTTTCATATTTTTTATTTTAATATTTTAGGCACACAATGACAAAAGAGATATCGTTTGTAACAGTTCAATTATTTGATACAAAAGATCCTCGTCCTGAATGATTTTTAAAAATTGTCCCTTCCCCCGCATAAAGTGTGATCTTATGGTGGAACTTTTGCTTGCGCAGAGAGCTTTGTTCCCGCCTGTTCCTATAATAATAAGACCACCGATATGGTGATCCAAAAAAATAATTTTATTTAATTAGAATTCATTTCGGTTCAAAGAGATCTACATTGATCCGAAATGCAATTCGTAATGAAATTGGTAGCAAAATCAGGCCTGCCAACACATATCAACGTTCATACGGAAGCGAAATGCAATAAACCGGGGGGTCAAAATGGTGGGCCTATCAACATATAAATCAGGCTTAGTAACATTACTTTGCTTATGTGCAAAACGTGTCTGCCATCATAACAATCGTCAGGTCTGCCACAATAACGTCCGCAATAAATCATGTACAGGTCTACCAACATAAAAATAAAGATCAGTTTTTTTATCATTGAAGAAGAAGAAAAAAACAAGTAGGGTGAAAATATAAATAATACAATTAAGTTCAAAATAATTAATGTTAGGGATGGTTAGGGTTACTGTACCTTAATGTACCTAAAGATCAGGTTCCATCTGGTATGGAGAAAATTTGAACGATCCCGTTCCGATTAAAACGGTTGTCGTAATTAATATATTAATTGTTAATATATTATTTTCAATTAATAAGTGCTTACCTGTCCGGGCCCAGTTTTGGCCGTGTTGACGTTCTCCAGGTCGAGCGGCTGGCCAATCTTTTCGAGACGGGCTGCGAGGACGGCGGCACTCCTTTTGACACAGGTGTGGCCTACCTTATGACGAATAAACAAGGCCAATCCTCGCCGAAAAGACATCTCGGCCGAAAAAAGGTGAAAGAGGAAAAAATGATACAAGGAAGGATATAAGGCGTGACTCGTGAGCCGGTTGTAACGATTGATCGCGGTAGGTTGCATACGGTCGGCTGTCTCGTGGTGACGTCATGAGCCGGGAGTGAAAAACCTGCCATTCGCGGAACAAAATAATTTTATATTCGGTAAATTACACTAATAATTGTTTAAGAGTTTGTTTTTTAAATTAAATTACTAAAATAGTTTCTTCACTTGTGCCCTTAGAGTCAAAATTGGGCTTACCAACCTAAAATCTCACAATCAGGCCTACCACAGCCACGGACGTGGTGAGAAAACAGGCATACCAACTATCAATCAGGCTAACCAAATCTACTTTGTTTGCGTATTAACAAGTATCAGCCTGGCCTGGCTTTGCCTTGGTGCAAAAACTGGTAATATCAAGTTGGGTAAAAAAAAAGAAGCCCTACCACCAACTAAAAAACACCGGCACTACTTTGCTACCGTCCTATCTGCAAACTCTGCTTGCTGCAAAAGGGAGGAGACCTAGCAATGTAAGTCCGTTTTGTTTGAAGTTGATTTCGAACCATTTTTTTAACCTTTAACCTTCTTTTATGAACAACGCTTTTTTTAATTGAAACCTACTATACAAGCAATCGAAATATTACTTAAATATGTAAAATAGACTAATGAAAAAATAGACGAACATAAATCAAAGAAACGTTTTCCTGGATTTTCACTCCACTCACTGCTAATTGAGAAAGAATTTGAAATTGGCATCCAGTGAGCCGAGCACTGGTGGAGCTTTGTCTTTTCATAAAAGAATAAATAAAATGAACAATTGGAGTTTAATTCCATCATAATTCCCGTATTGTGACGTCACAGGAAATCTCGAGTGGATAGTTCTATCATGACGTCACAAAAAGGGAAATAATAAAATAAAATTTAATTAATTTCAATTTTTGTTGAAACAGTTTTTAAATTATGAAATTTCAGATTTTCCATCTTTAACGTTGGATTTTAATTTCAATCTTTGTAGCCACCTAATTGAGTTTATTCCATAAGTTAGGCGTTTTAAAAAGTGGAAATATCTAGAAAATAAAACCCATTTTGACTTTGGTATTTTATCTGTTTGGCATTCCAAACCAACATTTTCAGCTCCGGCAACGCTACAGAATCAGCGATAATTTACACTTCTTTGTAGGTTTTCAAGATGGATGAATGGTTTAAAAAAATGTTATTCTCCGTACGCCCCGAGACTTTTCCAAGGTGTCCAGGGCCCAGTTTTAATGTATCAATTTTATTCAAAATAAGGAATCTTTTGTTGATTATCCCTGATCAAAAGTCGATTTGGCATTGTTTTTTAATCGAATAAAGATAAAAGTATCTTTCGTTTGTTTGCTGATTTTTCTTATGGCGACTCACCAATTTTTGCAGAAGTGTTAACAAAAGATCCGGTCCCCGTTGTGCAAATGATTTTGCGTTAGGGTTGTAATATTTTTTCTTTTTTGTCCATTTTGCAACCCGTTCCGACCATTGTTACAAGACGCCATGTCGGAAAAATAACCCAATTAAAAACACACAAAAAAAGCGCGTTAATTATCACAGGGCGTTTATGCGTCGGTCCGACTTGTGAAACTGCTCAAGTGGCGTAACGCAGCCGACCTGGGAAAAAAGAACGGGATCTACGCTATTTCTTCCTTTCATATAAAGAAGAGATTGAATTTTGTTAAATTCTCTTGCGCGGAAAAGGCTAATAATTACAAAAATTGTCTATTTTTTATATTTTTCGCCTTTTCTTAGCCATCAATCACCAAATTCATCCCCATCGCCCAGCCATCGCTGGTTTTGTTTAGATCCTTTAGGTTATCTTTCCACAAGGAGAACAGGACAAAAAAAAAACGAATTTTATTTCATCAATGAACTAAACATTTCGCTAAGGTTTCTCACAATAACAGTTAGTGGTGTTCTGGCAATACTTTTGTTCAGTTTAATTAGATCACCAGTTAAAGTAAAAATGACAAATATTGGCTCAAGGAAATTAAAAACCTATAGAATTTTGTGAATGGTGTAAAATTTGGCGGGTGTAGCCTATTTTAGCATTTATTAAACACACTTCCCCACAAAAATAACCCGTTTAAAACCCTGTTTCACATCTCAAGAGAAAATGTGGATTATATTTTTTTGAACAGAAAAGGCGAAAATTTGACATGTAATGATGCCAATAATTTTTTCTCCAGGCCTCTTCGAGAATGAACTGTGAAATCTGTTGGCAAAAAATCAAAATTTCTCCCGTTCTTCTCGATTATTTACCTTCTTGTCTTGTATTTCTATGGGTTATGTTACGCATATGAAGAAAAACCCAATATCCGCTGGAAGGAAGGAAAATAGTCCAAGCTTTCAATGAACTAAAATTTAATTTTAATTTTCTTTGTCTCACCACAGGCTTTTTACCTGTCAATAGCACAAAATAATCTTCTGGCAGCCCTCGTTTTGATTAGACTGTATTTCTACTAAATCCATAATGCCACAATTTTCACGAAGAAATTAAAAATAAATGGATGTTAGGCATTGGAGGAAATTTTTCTTGTTGGAGCCGATAATGGCCGTTATGTTTCTTGGAAGTAGAAAATCTGCTTCAAGAAATGTAACATATGCAGGCTTTGAAACTTAACTAAAAATACGATAAATTTAACAAGACGCCGATTTTTAAATATCTTCTTATCTTCCAAATTTTTGGGCCTATTCGTTGGATTTCTTTCAACGAGAAAAGACTCAATCCACTTTTCTTGAAATCTGGTTTTCGATTTTAACGAATGTGAAATGAAATTCATTTTTTTGTCCACATCGTTCTCACCTCTCGCTGCTTCAAATAATCTGGCAGCCCTACTTTTGTTTAGTCGATTAGAATCGTCATCCCTTAAAGTCAAAACGGCCAGTATTGGCTCTAAGAAATTGAATATCTAAAGAAATTAGTGAAAAGTTTAACATTTAGTTGATGCAGCCTATTTTAGCCTGTTTTAAACACTCGTTTCGTTTCATTCAAAACCTTTAAATTTCTTTTTTTGAATTATATTTTCTTTAAACAGAAAAAAATTTACTGCAAAAAAAATTCACCAGACATCCTCTTTGAGAATGAACTGGTGACTGAATGAACTGAAATGAATTGATAGAAAGTTCAGATTGCACCTGTCATTCTAGGTTTATTTACCTAAACAATCAGCTTCTCGGCTTTTATTTGCCTGGATATCCTGAATTATTTTCCTCATAAGCAGAAAAATCCGTAATCCGTTGTAATAAAAACTTCTAGGATTTCGAGAATGAACTAAAATTTAATATATGTTCAGTGTTTTACCATTTTGTTTTACCTATTAATCGCTCAAAATAATCTTCTGGCAGTCCTCGTTTTGATTAGATTCTTTGGACTGACTTCGTTTTCAAACCGAAAAAGCCAATTTCTTAAGGAAGAAATTAAAGATACAGACACTTCCGTGAGTATACTTTTATATTTGCGGCTGATTTTAGCTTTTTTTCAAATTTCACACAAAGATAACCAAAAATGCCAGTTTTAATTGATACATTCTGTAGATTATCTTTCATTAAAACGAAAATGTGTTGGAATAGGTTATATTTTCATCGATGAAAATGAACAATTGTTTATTTGTATTTTCTCTCGATAAATACGACAAAATGATTTTTTTTATTGTTATTTTTCTTTGAGGCAGAAAATTGTAAAATCTGCTCGAAGAAATATTAACATCTTTAGGCAGAATGAACTAACATTTTTAAAAATACTTCTCATCTTTCGATGCTTGATCTTCTGGCAACCCTAGTTTTAACAAAAGTTCAGTTGATTAGAATTAGCCACCCACCCCTTAAATTAAAAACTAGTCAACATTCAAAAGAGAGAGTAAAGAGATTAAAAATCTTTGGTGATGGTTAGAAATAGAAGATTAGAAATACATAGTTCTATCGGTAGAAAGTCCACATTTCTCCTGTTTTTCTCGGTTTATTTTTCTCAATTAGCTTTTGTGTGGATTTATTGGATCTAATTTTTCTTTTATGTCAAAACGGACCAGTTTTCCTGCGACAAAACCTAATTTCAAGATTTTCCTAAATGGACTAAAGGATTAGTTGGAAGATGTCGATTTTGATAGTTTTCCTCATTTCTAATTGTAACCCAAAAAAATCCAACATCAGCCTTCTTTTTCAGATCTTGTGGAGTAAGCTTCTATACAGAAAAAAAGGAAAGCTAATGGAAGAAATTTAACATTTTAGAGAAACGGCTAAGATTCGGACTCAATGACCGGTTTTTAGCCTTTTTGTCTGTTATTGAACCCACGAAAACAATACCAGTTTCCCCAGATTTTGGTTGAAACTTATTTGTTACAAGTTGGAAATGCAATATTCCTGAATAAATAAGAATATATCAGGTTTTCTTGAATGGACTAAGATCTATTCATCGAACTTCTACTTATCTGCAGTTCATGATTTATTTTTACAAGAATAAAACATTTTCCATCCCTCTTTCTTTGTGGATTCAGTAGATTTATGTATTTAAAAAAATAAAAGTCAAAAACGCCTTGGTGAAAATAAAAAATTACCAGGTTTAATTAATAATAAATTAAAAATTTAACTGGCAGTTGACTTCCTTTCTCAGTTGATACGCGTACAAAAATAATCAATCCCCTGCTGCCTTGATTTTGGATAGTTTTGTTGGATTGTTTTACATCCAAGCTGAAAAGTCAAATTTTACGTGCATCGTTAGGTTTTTTTTGCCTTTTTCTCAAATGCGTCCAAAATAATCCTTTGATAGTTCACGTTTTGATCAATTTTGTTGGAACGGTTTTGGCTTTTACGTACAAAAAGGCCAAAAGGCAGGAAAAAATGGGTGATATGGAGTTTTAAGCAGGCTATTATTTTGACGGATGAAACCAATTTTTAGCCTTTTTCATTATCATCGAAAATACGTTGACCCATGGCTGATTTTATCTTAGTACATTTACATATTCAGTACATTTTCTCTTTATTCGATCAAAAAGATCAAATTCTGTTGTAATAAAGAAAACTTCCCGAGCTTCAGGAAATGAACTAAAATCAGCAGGCAGGACGTCCACATTTCACCCACTTCTATATTTATTAATTGATCGAAGTCAGGCTTTTTTTTGTGGATTTGTTGGATTGTGTTTCCTTTTGTTGGAGAACACCGAAAATGCACACGGATGAACTAATCCCCCTCCCCCCGAGTTTTACACTTTTTAAAAAGTTTTTGTTTGAACTGATTTTGCATAAATGAGAAGCAAATTTTATAAAAACTTTTAAATCCTTTTGAATTTTTGGGCAATCGTCCATCATAGTCTCTCATTATTCTGTTCTCTACTGTTTGGGTTTGTAAACGGAAGTTTTAAAAAAAATGTATATTGAATGAAAATTCACCTTTGGTGGTCTGAATTTTAAGAAAAAAATATTCAACAGACCTAACCCCCAGAATTAATTTTGACATTTTTGCAAACAGACGTTTTACCATCCTCTCCCATCCTATCTATTTGAGGAGATGATCCCCCTTGGATAAACGGCGATATCCTGTACAGATTTGAAATGCCAAGGGCGGCCCGGATGAAAAAACAAAATCTTATTTTTTCTTTCTAAAATTATCCACATTATAGTTGGAAATCCGCTGTTAAAATATAAATCACGTAACGCTAAGCACTTTCTAATGTTGTAGGCCCCGAGGGAGGAGGGCTTTACGCATGCATATTCCAGCGTAAATCGTAACTTGACTCTTCTAGTTTTTGTTTTTTCTCTTCCGCTCTCTTGGATACACAATGGATTTCCCCGTTGCTAACTTTTTTTAACATGTACTATAATATTTAAAAACCCAAACAATGATTTTTCCTTTCGTGTTAAAATTTTACTCCCTGAAAACGTTACAATTTTGTAGATCAGTAGATTTCGAAATTAATTTTCCAAAGAAAAACCAGTTCCAATGAGAAGAATCAGCATATTTTACTGAAATAGATGGAAACTGATCGCAGAATGTTTTAGGTTGTTCCTGAACGACCTCTTAACATAGTTCCTTACCAAATGTATTGAGCGTATGGTGCTAGATGTTGGTTTCCAGATATGTCGCAATAAAGGCCATCAAACCCTACATAAAAAGCATATTATGAAAAAGCCAGGAGCGTGGGTGCAGAAGTGTAGGTCGTTTCTAAATGATCTTAAAGACCTCTTAAGCATGTAGCAGTTTCCTGCCCAATGGAAAATAAAAATAACCTTATGATGCCTGGGTGTTGATTATGTGATCATACCTCAGTAAAGGCCATCAGACACAACTTATAAAGCATATTTGCTGAAATAGCGTCGAAACTCTATGAAGAATTATTTTGGTCTTTTTGGAATTGTTATAAATAATCTCTGAAGAACGTAGTATCCTGTTAAATGGATTTAATTTTATCGCGCTTTATTCCTCAATAAAGATCCAGCATAATCAGCATATATAGTGAAATAGCCTGGAAACTGATTTTGATGAACTTTGAACCTTTGATTTTCAACCTATGTACTCTGCTATCCAGTACAAACGATTAAATAATTTTAACTTTTTATAAACTAAAGCCTGTTTTTATTTATTTTATTTTTTTAAATACAAGCTCAACCGTCGACCTGCGTAACTTCCGAGGGTTCTTATGAGTAAGATATCGTCAATCCTTCTGTACCTTGTTTCGTCGAACGCTTCCTGATTCCTACGGCCTGAGTGATGTGCGAGGTTCATCAGTTACGACATGTCACTTTCTAAATATTCAAAAGACCCGTGGGACTTGGGGAGGAAGGTCGAAAAAAGGCCCTCGTTCAAATCGACGAGGTATGATCTCATCTGGCCTTTTATGGAAAAAACATTACAGTTATGCCATTTCGAATAGGAAGAATCAAGCCGATTATTTATTAATTTTTCCTTCTCTTTTAATTTTCTGTTAAATTGAAAAAACAAAAAAAGATGGGAACTGTTGATTTTTTTTTTTTTTTAAGTTATTTATTTATAACAACTACAGCATATCGACCGAGCCAACGTGACTTGCGCACGATAAGCTAAATTATCTCTTTAGAAAGATAATAGTTTTTTTAAATAGCCTTATTTTTCCGATCGGAAATCTGCGATTTTTAATTAAAAAAAAAAAAAAAAAATTACTATAGTGTACCATCCCTAACCATATATATATAGGAAGATCTCTGACCCAAAAGTTGCGTATTCTAATTGGCGTGATGTTCTAATCTATGTCTAATTTCTGCCGTCTAGTGTGCTATCTAGACGGCAGTGGTGCGCTGTGTGCGCGCGCACGGACACACACACTCACTCTCACTTATTTTAAGGCCAGAAAAACTTGATAAAATATTTAAAACAAAAATAGTAAAAATCACAAGTTTTGACTTGTGATTTTTATTTTCCGAATTCAAGAAATTTCATAGAATCTCTGGTATTGGTCGAGTTCATTCATTAGCTTTTGACCACTCGTATCATTGAATGTTGGCAAGCTGTGGATGTTATGGGTAATTTTACGATCAGAACTTTTTCTATCCTTGAAATGTGAAGGATTCATTTGGAAAAATCTTCACTGAGTTTTTTAACCTAACTCAATAGAGTATAAACGTTGTTTTATACTGCCGATCTTCTAGGCAGTTGTTTTTTCTCTTTAAATTAAGTTTTAACAAATTTGATGGATATTATTGGATCTCCTCAATTAGTTCATTTGGGAACCTTTTTCCTTTTTTATCTCCAGAACTGGGAAGAATAAATTTTATATGATATTGACGATCTATGAGGCACTGGATTTTTTTGGTCTAGTTTGATGACCAATTTTCTTGGATTGAACTCTCTATTAGCTTATTTGGGAAAGCATTTACTCAATTTCCACCCAAACTGGGTTGAGTAAACGTTTTTTTAAACTGATGATTTGTTATGAGACTGTGGAGATCGTATGTAAAAAAATGACCGAGTTTGACGACCAAAATTTGAGTGATTTTCTTTGGTTCAGCTTTATTAGTTGATTTTGAAAACTTTTTACATCAATTTTATATTCTATAAAAAATATATTATTTAATTACATTTTTATCTATACCAACTCAAGCTGTGAATTTATTTTTTTTCACAGTTTTAGAAGATCAAATATGATGAATTTTGTTGGATTTCGTTCTTTAGAAATTTTAAGTAATGTTGATGATCTATTAAGCAGTGAGTTGTCTTTGGATTTTTCTAGTATGACGATAAAATTTGATAACGTTTCTCAGATTGAACTTCATTAATTATTTTGGAAAACATTTACTCAATTTCCAATCAAACTTGATTGTTTAGACTTTTTTTCTGACCAAGCAATCAATGATAACATTTGCATATGTTATGCTTTTTTTTTTTATGTAAATATTTTTCGCTAATTTTGACCGATCAACTTAGATCAATTTAGTTGATTGATGAAATTAGTTTATTAGGTAAACATTTACCTAATTTCCACCTTTCATTTCGTTTCCCCCGAAACCGGGTTTAGATAGACCCGACATATAGACGTACAATTTATTATTGATGATCTATGTGGCAGTATGTTTCAATTTTTTGGCGAACCTTGACGTCCAAAATTTGATGGATTTTCCTGTGTTTTATTAGTCCATTTAGGATAAAGCGTACTCAATTTCTACTCGGCCTTGGTAGAGTAAACATTCAATAGTGCATTTGATTGGCCGTGGATTAGTTTTTTTTCTTTTCACCAAGATTGAGGACGAAATTTGATGAATTTGAATTAATAAAATATTTCCTCTCCCAGACATTCGGAAATCACCAAAATTTGTGCCAAAACTGGGTTGAATATTTTTTACAACAACCGCTCAAAATTTGATTGATTTTTTTCCGGATTGAGCTTCATTAGTTCAGTACTAAAAACGTTTACTCAATTTTCCATTGAAATTGAGTAAACGTTTTTTAATACTGACGATCTACAAGGCAGTGGATTTTTTTCAATGTTTGACGACCAAAATAGGTTTGATCATTTCAGCAAACTACGTTGGATTTAACTTATATTCTATTTAAAATTAATAAGGCAGTAGATTTTAATATAAAATGTGTATATTTTATATAGTTATTTGTGTTTAAATTGATCAATGATATTTGTTGAGTTTAGTGTATTAAGCTTGATTAGTTCATTTGGGAACGTTAGTTTTTCCTGATTAAACCAGGATTATACGCCTGGACATTTTTCCTTAGCAAAGCGAAGACATTTTTTCATATAGAAGGCCGTGATGAGAAAAGCTACTAAAAGCTTAAAGGTGTTTTTCTGATCACGGTGGTCGTAGTAAAATTACTCTTGCTAAATTTTGTTTTTACTAGGCATACATTTTCATATCATTCTACTTCAAATATTTTCTGATATAGGTATATTTTGTGCCTCTTTCAAGCCAAATTTAGTGGACAAATTTTATAAATCATCCAAAGACGATGTAGATTTATTAGTGAAAGAGTTAAGACATCAAGTATCAGCATTTTATATTTAAAATGCAGAGCATATTGGTCTAGAACGGCTGGCTATTTTTTTTAAAACAGTTTTCTCCAATTTCAATGGACATAGTTTGTAATAATAATAATAATAAATAATAAATGAAAAGTGAGTTACTCGTGAAAGGGATTGATCAGGTATTTGCTATCAAAAAGGCAGTGGTGGTGTATTTTTGCTCTTGAAAGGCCATTCGTTTTTAAACAGTTGGTTCCTACTGACAGTAAATTGTATTACAACAATCCGGATTTCAAATAAGAAAAAAAGGCGTGGCCATTTTTCGTACCGTTTCTAGCCAAATTTAGTGAACAAATTTTCTACCTAACCGAAGCGTTCCTAACCTATATTTTAATTATGTTTTCGCTGTTATGGTTTAAAAGGCAGTGGGGGAATTATTCACTTGTGGATGACAGGGTATGTTACCAATAATAGAATAAATATTGTTTATTATTGGTTAAATGTCGAATAAATCCAACACTTTATAACGACAAAATTGGAATAACTGGCTGATTTTTCACTTTTTTTTATTTTAATAATTTAATATGTTGCCCGATCCTTTTGTCCAAACTTTGTGTCCCCAGTTATACTTGCGTACGTCTATTCTTGTGGTTTTAAATATTGTTAGAAAAGAATAGGATAATAAGGAAACAACTTAATATATGGATACTGGTGTTCATTTCGCTTATCAATCTGTATCAAGTTTCTAGCATGAGTTAGAAGAATTAAGCTTTGTGTTATATTATATATATTGTTATATTATATATTATATATTTTATATATATTATATATTTTGATGGAAACAGCTGATTTTGAGCCCAGTTTGGAGCGATCTTAATTCTCATCATTTTGCCATGTTTCTTATATCTCGCTTCTTCCACACAAGGATAAATTGTTCCTATTGATAGTTGTATGCTGTAGACCACAGTTGTGCTTGTCATTTCTTCATTTGATTATTCAATTTTATGATTTACATTTACTTTCTTGCTGCGAGGGTATATAAAGAAATGTATATAAAGATGTATATGTATATAAAGAAATGACAAATGGAATAAGTGCTCTATTCCAAGAGAAGCTAAAACCGTTTTATTTTTCTCTTTTTACGATTCCTCTTGTTTTCTTACTTTTCAAAGTGTATTATCACGAAATCAACTGCAAATAAAAATTTTACCACAAAAGAACTTAATAAGAATTGGAGTACGTATTAAATTTGACTGACGAATTGATAGATTTGGTCCCACTGTTTATTATTATCTCTAAATTATGTATTTCAAGATATCTTTTTATAAATAAATACGCAAATATCAAAAAGAAAGAATCGAAAGATTTTCTTTTTACTTTCTTGTTGGTACGTCAGCCTTAGTAGTTGTAAAAATTATGAACTGATAATAAATAAGCTACAAAATAAGGTTGTTCCAGACACAATCATAACTATTTCTAATGTTTAATTTTCATGTCTAGCTATTAAAATGAAAAAAGAAGTTTGCTAGCTGCCGAAATTGATACTTTTCATTTAGACAATCAAATACAATTGTACAAAATTATCCAAGATGTCGAATGTTTTGTTTTGCGGTTTAATCTTCTGCCCGATCCTTTTGCTTAAAAATTTGTGTCCCAACTTGCTTATGTCAATTCTTGTAGTTTTCAACATGTTCGGAAGAGAAATATAATGTGGTGTTACAGATTTAATAAAAGCTGGATACTGGGTGGTCATTTCACATATCCAAATGTTTATAAACTTTTTAGCCTGAATTAGAATGAAGCTAGCTTGGCATCGTGCATCTGTGCTATGTTGATATGTCAATGGATATATGAATGGAGCGATCTTCTTTTTCATTAAATTCATTTCTTGTTTCTCAGATCTCACCTCTTCTACGGTAGGAGAAATTGGTGGTTGTATCATGTAGACCATAGTCGTGCTTATCATTTTTTCTAAATCGACAGGTACGACTTTACGACTCCATTTGGCAACCGCCTTTCTTATTTGATTTAACCGCAGAAATAAATTGATGGTTTTTGGAATTTGGTGCTTTTCATGAATGCAATCGGGATCCACAATGTAAATCGTCGAATAAATTTTAAAAATAGTACTGCAAGTATAGAATTGAAACATGCTTACCTTTACCTGTTTGGTTTTGGGTTTTCCACACCAGAAAAACCCCATTGTGAGTGCAAATGATAACTGTCAGACTAGTTTGAACAAGACAATAATTAGTTTACATAGAAAATATACAAAAAACTCTGATTGAATTTAAAGTTCAATTTAAGATATTTAGAGTGGACACATTTGTGTAAAATCTTAGTCCAAGACAGGGACCAAATCTTAGTGGGAGAAAGGAGATGAAACGTCTCCAAGCAAGCAGACATTCTATAAATGGACTAATTGAACATGATGTTTACCGTGGCTTGAGAGAATCCTTTTATCTAAAAATTTGTTTCCCGTCTTGCTTATGTCAATTCTTCTGGTTTTGAAAGCGTTCGAAAGAGAAAAATAATGTAGTGATATATTCTTAATAAAAGCTGGATACTGGGTGGACATTTCACTTATCAAAATCTGTATAAACTTTTCAGCATGAATCAGAATAAAGCTAGGTCGGCATTGTGCATCTCTGCTGTGTTGATATTTTGATGGATAAAACGTGAGTTTGAGCCCAGTTTGTTGGAGCGATAATCGTTTTCATTGAATTTATTTCGTGCTTCTTAGCCCTCACCTCGTCTACGGCAGGAGAAATTGGTGGTTGTCTGCTGTAGTCCATTTCTTCAATTGCATTTGTAAATAGTTAGGGCAATCAATCAATCGTGATTTAAAAGGCATTGGCGTGTCATATTAACTTATTTATCGATCGAGTAGGGTTTTTTCTAGCCCTATAGGTACGTTTTTTACTCCCTTCAACCAAACTTTAGTTGATAAATTTGAAAAATGAAATTTTTCTAGAAAAAAGCTAATTTGTTGGAGTTTTTATTTCGGGGGGGGGCACATCTTAGG
>CM077110.1:6925956-7000807 GCA_039619505.1 Cimex hemipterus | reverse complement strand
TGATTATACTTTACTCCTTATGGCATTCACTTAATACCGATATAATTTGTTAGGGCCATTTGTTGCGTACAATTTAAAGTCTTTAATTGTGAACATTTAAGAACAAAAGTTGTACAACCAAAATCAACACATGGTGACTAGATACCAGTTTCATATCATGTAGGGCTGTGGATTCTCATTATATAAAATCAAATAAATAAACAAAACAAAAAACTTTAGACGTGTACAGTTTTACAATACTTTTTTTTTTTTAATTTTTGCAGTAAATCTTGATTATGATGTTTTCCAACTCGCAAGAAAAAAACGTAACTTTTCAGTTTTTTCTTTTTCCCGTTTTACGATCATGGCGGCATTGTAAGATTGAGGAGGCACCGGCTCAACGGTGGAAACTCTCAGTCTTCGGACTCGCTTCGTACCGCGCGCACGTGTTTTTGTGCATCTCATCACGAATGATGAAAGAATCAATCATATCTGCCAATTATCATGACAATGAATCATTTTTCATACTTTATTGATCAATTTACGTCGTTTATACATCCGGAGGGCTTAAAGCCACGTGGGCCTTATTGTGCTATCGGTGAGCCGTGCTACATTCAAATCGACAACGATCTGTCCTCCGGAATTTTTTTTCTTCTTTGAATTTCTGTTCTTGAGATTATGTAGTAGAAAATACGGCCTGACGACTTAGGAGGAATTTTTTGTATTTTTAAACTCAGCTGAATTTGATTTTTTTGATAATTGTTTTGTTTTAACATTTATCTTGCCTAATTCTTCTGTTGTAAGGTTTATTTTTTGTTTATTAAACCAAGTCATTTTGTGGGACTTTGCTCACTGAAGATGCACCTTTTTTTATAACTTTGCTGCGTTTTTATCTCTCTCATCCATGCATTTTCATACTTATGGCTGTCCGTGTTTTATTTTTGAGTCCCTTTTTTTTCGCAACGGCCTGCACCTGTAACAAGCCCGTTGTATGATAATGAACCCGGCAATTAAGCCCTCCTCTCCAGTCGGTTGGGAAAGAACGAAGACGAGTCCCTTCCGAGTCAAGGACGGCTTCTTACACAAGACACATTCACTTGTGGAATGCGCACGATCCCAGTTGGAAAGTGATAGATGGGCGACCATTCCGCATTCGATGAGGGATGAGCGATCATCTCTGACCTTTTTAACAGGCCGTGATTCACATGATTTCTGCATAAGTGCAAAAGAGCTCCTGACTAAGAATTATTCAATAAATCTATCAGTATGACAGACAATACATAAAGATCTCCTGATACTACTCCTTCCTCTCGATTTTATAAAGCAAAAACTCAAAAATATGCGTGATCGCAAGGTTTGTAGTTAAGAAGACCGAAATAGTCTACTCGTACTGCTAGAAATCCTTTTATACAATGCTGTTATCAACTCGTCCGTTCATTCATATATCAAGATGATATAAAGCATCATTCGTTGTTCTGTTCTCCTGATGTCAAACCTCCCTTTCAGAGATAAATCAAATAACTCGAAAGTAAGCCTGATCGTATGCTTTCTAGTATCAGGCCCGGATGACCAAAAATGGTTTAGTTTACTCGTACTGCTAGAACCCCTTTTATACATAAAATGCTATCGTGAGCTCCGTTGATCATTGTATGAAGATGGCAAAACATTAGTTGATCTGTTCTAATACCTCTCACAGTATAAAGCTAATAATCTCGAAAGTAAGCATGATCGTATGCTCGTAGCCAGCGCGGACGACCGAAATTGTTTTACTACTGCTAGAAGTATTTTGTTCCAATGCTATCTTGACCTACCCAGCCGTTGATCGATAAATATACCAGGATGACAATAAAGCTCCATTCTGTTTTACTGTTATCTCGATTCCTTCGCTAACTTCCACACTGATCCTAAACACACACTTTATCTTTAGGGAAGCTATCGTTAAGCTTTATCGTTACCATTTTATCCTCCTAAACTCGAAGGCGTAATTTTTTAAATGTTTGACATATACAGCCCGGAGGACCAATAGGTTGCGAGGGGCTGCAGTGCTACTTCTAACACCTCTTCATCCGACATTAAAAATCTCTACATAAATTTAAAAAGTTCCATATAAATAATATGGTGATAATTGCCAAAATAAGGCTAATCATACTTTTGGTATCCAAACATAATAACGTCTGCTAGGGTACTTGTTATGCACTCCTGTCACACTGTTCCTAGCGCAACACCTCTCTTAAAGAACTTATTTCATTATATATATATTTTTATATAGTCATCAAAGGGTGTTGTCGTCAGCTTTTTACCTGGGCATCTATCGATCTGTCAGGATAAAGGTCCAATCTGTTTTATAATTCTTCTGCACCTTCAATCTCCTTACGATTTATATGTAGTAATTATGGTAAATTTAGTTAGCCTCCAGGAGGTTACACTGCACGTTATAGTTAGCTGAATTTTCACCTGTAAGTGTTTATAAAACCGTGTACGTTCGTGTCCACAACACTGATGAAGGTTTAAAGTGACGTCATTAACCTACTGGGAGGTTCCAATATTTTTGGTTGTGTTTATAAGCACTTTAAAACGAACGCCAACTATAGTCACTATGTATACATTTATTTATTAAATTGAATTCCTGGTCGGTTTTAAACCAGGAATACAACAGACTATTGCAATAAAACAACAACACAAATTGAAGATAACGGATTGTAAAGCTTTATAAATAAATATCCCTTGCCGTTTTGTCTGAGCTTTGGAAGATGGCATCATTACTATTTTTCAAAGTTCAGTCTTCAAAAAAAAAAAAAAATGTTACCCTGGATTCAGATAACGCCTGTCTTATTTACATCTGTCGTTATCTGTTCTTATTGAAGTATGCTCCGGTCTACTCTGATACAGGTGCTTCGAATGCTAACCTGCTGTTTTTGAACCTCCTACTTCAGCTGGTAACCTTAGGAGCTTGAACTTCAGATTATACTTATTTCTTGGTACTTCTTTATTGGTTTTTCCTAATAGAACAGCATTTTCAAACTTCAGCCGTTATTGCCTAGCTTTTAATAATGTTCCTGACTTCAACGAACCTATCATGTTCAGCCCAGTAGAAGAATGTTTAATATTGGCTGTTTATTATATACACCTCTTCTTAAAGCTCCTGCTTAGGAGAGAATTGTCTGGTTTATCCTGATGCAGGAGCTTCTAATTCTAACCTCGAACCTCCTGCCTTGGGCTCGCCATTTTCCAATAGCTTTCTTGGAAGCTTGTCTTTCCACATCTTTCTTGGTTCTACGTTAAATGACATTTTCCGTTAATTTAGATTTTTTAATCAATTCTTTTCTCATCGTACCAACCAAATCCTGGAATATTGTTTTGAGCTCGCTCGCTTGCTCACATTTATTTATTTTTAACTGGCGGTCTTGACCTACAATGATGTTCATCTTTTTTTCGGCGGAACACCTAATGTTTTACTGGTTTTTCGCTGCCCAAAACTGTTAGATAACAAAAGTATGAATCGTTGGAGGAACGGTTTTACCTTTCTAAACGTCCCGAACACTTTTTGATCTTTTCATAACAAATCGAAATACATTTTTTGCTAGAGCTTTCAATAGCCAAAATCCTTCTTTCTTAAAATGGAACTGTTTTCGTCCCTTAAAATAATTCCTGTCGCTGCCTTGGTGTTTGTACGATTTCTTTCGGAGAGGTTTTAAAGGTCCTTTTGGGGAAAAGGGCCTTTTCATTGCACGATATGTTGAAAAATTAAAATTCCGCATAATTTGAAACATGGTAATATAAAACAGTCTCGGTGTGTCTAGCACCAGATATTTTACCCATACAAAAAAAAAAATATTTTTTTGTGTGAGTATTGTTAAGAAAATCACTCGAAAATCATCAAAATCAGTTACACGATGAGAAAAAAATGTACACTATCCAATTACAGCCTTACGAAATAAATGTGCAATCATTTTTCTATCGTTATCTTCATCGTGTCCTGTCACAACTATTATAACCTGAGCTCCTGAAACCTTGCGCTCATTCCTGAATTAAATCGAATTCCCTGAAACTTTGGGTTTCCACAACTCCTGAATTAAACAGAGCTCCTTAAGTAAACTGAACAGCTGTCTTCGCAACCTCCTGTATCCTGATAACATCATACCAAATTTAACCTCATATGTTGATTTGTAAATGTCCCGAGATAGTTACCTCTTGCAAGTAAGTAATGCTTCTAATTTAACCTGAGCTCCAGCTCCTGTTCCTTCAGCTCTGTTTGTTTCAGGAAGTTATATCCTGATATAAAACAAAATATAACTGAAATCCTTTAAACCCACGTGAATAACTGACGGCTCCATTATTACCCTTGGCGTACTAACTCTTAAAACCCGTTATATTTTCCAAATTATTACGGGAACTCGTTCAATACTCATAAGTCCTACTAGAAAAATCTAGTAATTAAAGTATTAAGTAAGTAAAAAAAATACTAGAAAAAATCTCAACTCCTGTTAGAGAAGCAAAGAGAACTCACGACATAAATTGAACGTTACTCTCATTAAAATAATACAAAAGTATAATTTTGTCCTAATATAAACCGCAGTCCTATAATTCCAAATATTAATATAAGTAGACCTACCTTATATGATCCTGATAAGCGCATCTGGTAGATTCCTTTATCAGGGGCAACAGTTTTTTTCCCACCGAAGTCTTCATAAAATTGGAGTTGATAAAACTTGTTTACTCCTGTTATAAAAGTTTATGTCCTTGAACCAACTCCTACAATTGAGTAAACTACAATTTTTAAAATCCTGATCGTAGGGTGGTTTCTCAACAAAAAACCCTCTGATTTCTATGACTTCTTTCAAATACTCTTGAGAGCTTCCTTCGATTTATTACTCCCGATATTAATGAGCTCTTTAACCACAAACTCCTGATTTTTAAGGCTTCCTACAACTTCCAACTCTCTCGGCTTCCAGTCTTAGTGTTTCCCTTATTTATAATTATTCGACTACGTGGTGGCTTATAAACTCTTAGAAAAACGATTCAGGTTCAAACACCTAATAGAATAGCCTAAACCTGTCGGTGATTCCCCTGATAGCGAGAGCTCTTTTTGTTAACTTATAATAAATCCTTTCTCCCGAAACCCCCTTGGTAAAAGAATATGCAATATTGTGTAAAACCTTCCAGTTTAACGTGTTGTATTTCTTTGGAAAAGCCTTCTTTCATACTCATGATATTCAGCTTTTCAGTGAGAACTCTTCATCCTTTTAAGCTTTTCGTCAGTTCAACCTGAACTTCTAATCGCCATCAGTGCTAATTCCTACGTTTCTGTATCCAAGCTCTTGGTAAAGAGCGCTTGTTCGATACTTCCTGATGAGTTCCTGGTGCCATCAGGAGGATTTCGAGTTTTAAGTATTAAGGTCGCCTACATGGTCCGATCAAAACAATGAATTTTTTCACGAGCCCTAACAAAGCTAATTTTTCAGGTTTACAGTTCTCAAGTTATGTGTTTATTATGATAAATGTTAGGATTATGTAGAACTGAATATAGAATTATTTCGTTATCGAATGTGTTGGGCTTTTTCAACTTTCTTTCGTAGCCCCGGGTGTTGCGCAAAAGCTCTCCACGGCTTTTGTTTTACCCACGGTTATATTCTAATTGGGAGCGATTGTGGGTAAAACTGTACTTGATTAATTGGGCGTCGCGTGGGAGGATTTTTTGCCCCTTCTCGGTCCGTCCCTTTGCGAAATTGGGTTGTGCAACGGCCTTCCGCCTGAAAAGAGGCGCTCTCGTCGTCCAGGAAGTCGAGTCTTGGATTTTTTTTTTTGGTCCAATAAAAAGAAGAAAAAAAACGAACTTTTAACCAAGAGGGCGGCAAATCTTGTGAATAATTGGAACGTAATTGCCTCGGGTCACGAACAGCAGGATCTTCGCATCCTTGGCCTTTAAACCTCGTCAGCCGCGCGCGCACTCTCTTTAATTGGCCAATCGGCCCGAGATAAGAAGAGCTTGATTTCATCTTTTCCAAAGACAACACGTTAAACTCGAAGGTTTTACACAGTATTGCACCTTTCTCTAGAAATTCCTCATCAACTTTTGATCAGTAGATATACTCAGAATAATTGCCTGTCTTCTTACTGTATCTGGTTTATTCTGGATATTCCTCGTCAACTCCTGATCAGGAGTTATCTTATACTGCGTATAAAATTTAAACTTTATCTGGAGATGACTGGTCGTAAGAGCTGATCTCGATACCACCTCCTTATTCCCGATTTCGTGTTATATATCCATCCTAACTTTATTTGAAGATTCCTGACCGAACGAACTCCTGAAAACAGACTCTGGGTTAGGCGATCTCCTTTACGCCTCCCGATTACTTCTGCTGATCGAGACCACCTCCAATACTCGCGTATACGTGTTATATCCTAACATTTGTGAAGTTTCCTGACCAAAAGAGAGGTCCTACAAAGACTCCTGATGACATGATCTCTACTCCCGAATAACCTGCCATATTCGAACTTAATTCATTAAGAGCTCTTGCAAAGAAACTCGTGACAGGAGGCTTCTTCGACTTGACGAACTCCGGATCACGTTACCTTTACTCCCGGTAGATAACCTGTTACAATCGAATTTCAACCCGATTTCATTTTATTTCATTCCATTCCTTGTTTCTTAAACCCCTGATATCAAGAGCGCTCGCAACTATAATTTATATGACCTTCAACTTCATCAGGGGATTGCTAGTTATGATAAATACTTCCTGAGAGGTATTAAAGTACAACACCTCGCGCAAACTTGCTATGAGGTGAAAATATCACCAGAAAACCTGATAACCTAGTACCATTACCGCCGTGACTTTGCGCTAAAAACACCTGCAAATTGTGTTATGATACACACATGAGATAAGTGCTGTGATGTGTTCGTTTTCTCTAGATTTACTTTATAGCGATACACCTGGCAATGACAGATTCTAGTCTCCTAATAACAATGATATAGTCTTAAAAGTTTCCGACATTTTAATATCTGAGAGGAGACTCCTGTTCAGTAGAGTGTTCCCCTATTACATGGATATTTTGATGTAGCAGCTAGAGAGCTCCTAACTCGTAAGATAAGCTTCCTATAAGTTTAAAGTAAAACCTAAAAATGAGTGCTCCTAAAACGTCTTGATCAAGACTCCTGATAACGTACTGACAAGTGCTGTCATCCGTCGGTAGGTCTTATTACAAAATGAGTATTTTAATATATAAGCTTCGTCAATAAATAGTACTGACTAAGTTCATGTACCTTTCAAACGAGACTCCTGATCAGGGAAGATCCTATCCTTGAAGTGGTGAGCTCCTGATCATGAAAGCTTCGATACTCTTGATAACTTGCGCATCTCTAACACAAATTTGGTTGCACACAAACAAATATAAGTTTTTCGTTTGTTTATCCAGATCACTAGTATGAGTATGCAAGTATTAGATGTTATCTCTTTTTTAATAATTAATCTTTTATAAAATGGACCGAGACTCCCGATCAGGAGAGCTCCTACACTCTTGATACTCTCCTACACTCTACACTCCACTCTCCATAATTTGTTCTCTTCCAATAAATGTATATTATTACATATAATATATGTAATTTCCCTATGAACATGTTTCATGAGTTTCACAAGGACGCCCGTTGCCACTTCTGCTATTTAAAGTAAAGAAATGCAAGTTGTAGTTTCCATTTATGACAGATTAGATTATGATAGCTATGAAGGCATGCCAATCTGGGCTCCTGACCAGGAGAACTTCTTAGTCGAGGCTCCTGATCAGAGTGCTGTTCACTACTGATAAACTATTGCATTATATTGCAGCTGTTATATTTTACCATAATAAAAGGGATATAAATAATATTAAAAAAACGAATTCGTCATTTTCTCCCTTTCATGGTCCACAATTTGTGGTATTGCGGTATTCTTTTACATGAAGTCATCGTTGGCTCACAATTAATCATTTTTCCGTTTTCCCAAATGAGCTCATGGTACACAATTTTCTAGTTTAAAAAAAAACGTTTTTGATGAACTCCCCTCAATCGCTTGGCACCTTGATTGTAAGGTGAAAAACTAGTTATTTGTTTTTCTATCTATTTCTCCTCTTGAGAAGAATTCTAATGAATTTTGACTGTAGCTGATGTGCTATAAATTTTTTACATACTAAAGTTAGATTTTAAAAACACCTGAGATGGGTGCCCCAATGAATCAATGATGCTCCTGTAATTGTCTATCGAGTGTCTTGATCAAGACTGCTTAATAAACGCAAATCTACTTCTTCAAATCAACCCTCTACCTTCCTTGCCTAGAGTTTATAAAATTTTATAAATAACTTAATGTTCTAAAATCCTGATGACTTCTCGCGTTTCGTGTTGATTGGATGTTTTAAAATAATTCTCTGAGAACCCTGATTATGAGTGTTCCTACACTTCTGCTCAATATAATAATATCTTAAATATCTGATAAGTGAATTCTGAAACCAGCTTCTTGATCATGAGTGTTTCTATACTATTAATTAAATCGTGACTCCTCATCTTAGGGGCTATCTTACAACATGATGCTCTTGATCATAGGAGCTCTCTAACAAATTTATGCTCCCGATCTTGGTGCTCTCCTATTTGTGCTACAGATTTCGCTAGTCTACCTTATTCATCAAATCCTCTACTCTCGCTTTTTCCACTTGGATGTATTTAAAAAAATCTTCCGTAGTATAAACATTTGAATAAACATCCACTGGTTGATGAGATTGACGGGACGCAAGATATCAGGCACGTGTTTATCTTAAAGCTGTTACGAAATGTTCTTCCGAAATTTTTAATTCAGCTTTTATTATTAATTCTCCGAGAAACGCGCCTTTTAACTCGTCCTCGGATGATACGACTTTCACCCAGGGCTCAATGAAGGCTCAAGGATCAATCTCATCTCGAAAAACGTTTCTGATATTTTTTCTTTATTATTAATTACAACGCAAAACAAAATGCTGGTTGTGAGTAGATCTCAAGAAATCGATAGGCTCGATTTTGTTTCATTGAACGGAAAATATTTTTTCTATTTCGTGCAAAGGACACATAATGGGACAACAAACAATACAATTTCTGTATTATTTTTTCTTTCTTTCCAAACTAAGTAGGAAAACACTTTCGGGCTTCAATATGCTGTGGTAGCTTGACAAAGCCCATAAAGTTACGTAAAATTTGGACAAAACTATCTTCGTTTCGGGTCGTAAAACACCTATTTCCTATCTTCCATTTTAGCCATTTAAGATATACACCGCTCTTGATTATGTCTCAACCTAAACGAAGCCCGGGATGGTTGAATTAATTTCTCAAAATACAAGAATCCAGGGCACAACTGCGTTTATTCTGTAGTGGGCAGGTTTTTGGGAACAAATCTACAGAATAAGCGCGGTTCCTTTTATAGTAAATCCCTATAATAGTGTTAAAAATTTTTTCTCAATCAAATTACAATAAGTTTCGGGTGCTCAGCAAAATACATCAAGTCCCATGAGGTGTAACATTTGTTAATCGAGTTTATTCGAATCAAGTCCGGTTTTTATAAAAACCACAACACAATATCTACAGATAACATATGAGACAATTCAGTTGTCAATATCGCTATGAATAGCTGTAAATGAATTTCGTCGAGTTCCGCTAAAAGAGTGTCTTTTTTTCAACAGACTATTTTCTAGCAGAACCACCCTTTAAGGCGAGCTTATCATTTATGATCAAGAGTGCTCCTAAAACTTCTGATCAGAAGATCCTAATAATTGAAGATTCATAACTCCTGATTTAGGGCTCCTGTAATCATGCTAAGGTACTCCTGCTTGTGCTGCTGCCGTGATTTTATATCTAGAATCTACATCGAGGAGCTCCTGTACTGAGATTCCTACTAAACCTTTTAAAATTACGATGAAGGATGCTCCTGTGGATTTACGTAAAGTTTATTTATCAACGGAGAACCTGTAATTTTTAATCTGAGACTCCTGATCATGATAGCTCCTGAAACATCTTAGTCGAAGCCTCGTGATCAGGAAATCTCCAGGAGAGTAAACTCTCCTGATGCACATTCGTAATTTTACATCTCGACTGTTTATCTGTTGTATTTTCGCTCCAAGAAAGAATAAGTCATCACAGAAGTCATACCTTTATTAAAAAGTAATTATGCTCAATCTATATTTTTAATGGGTGACGTTCCAAATGAGCTCATGGTACACAATTTTCTTAGAATTTTAACATTTTGATCAATGCCTCATGGCGATAAACCTTTGATAGGTTCAAGGTGAAAAAAAAATTTTTCTTTCTTCTCTTAAGCAGAATGCTAATAAAATTTAACCTTTGACTGTTGATCAAGGGGGAAAATCTAAAAATTTTTTATATATTCTATTGGAACTCATGACCAAGTATTATGCTCCCGTTACGCTGATCATAAGATTTACTCCGGATCAGGGTGCTTCTCGAATTGAAGTTCAAGACTCAACCGGCCATCATGTTTTTCGATTCCTGAACACGGTTGCTCCTGTAATTTTTGTCTAATACTCTTAACAAAGAATTTTACACAATTTTAATTTTACTGGCTAGTTTCCTAAATGAGCTCATGGTACACAATTCTTATTTTTTTACGCTTTGATTATGTGTGTCTTGACAATTTTGACGGTTAAAAGGCGACAAATGCACTAGTTTTGTTTTTCTATTTCTTCACTCGAGAGAAATTTTTAAATTTGGCCCTTCCTCAAAAGTTTTTTTAAACATCATTTGTAACTATTGACGAAAGGTGCAAATTTGGACCCTGGTTCCTGATCGATTCCACTTAAAAATTGTCAGTCAAAAGTTAATCCAGAGAGCTACTTTATCATTAGATTGGACACTGGATGAAAACCCGTCAAGACTCCTGATCAGAAGAGTTCGTTAAATTTCAGAGATATTAACTCTTACTTAATCTCGAGATTCGTTCGATTTGTTTTCCTTAGAATCAAAAGATTTCTGCCCGAAAATTGAATACCACAAGGTAACAAGAACTAAAATGAGACTTCTGATCACTATACCTCCTAAATATTACCGAACACGATATTTCCTAAAACCTCTGATCACAAGAGTGCTCATACTCCTATTATCTTAAGATTCTGTAAATTGAAATATAGATTCCTGGTCATATAAACTTATAAAACTCTTGAGGCATGTCTCCCGATCCCTGTTATAACATATTATATTAGCACATATTTAAAAATGTAGGATGGGTACATTAATCTTTTTCGGTTGTTCAATTTCTGCCACTTTAAAGAACTAATTGACGGAACGATTTTTCAACAGAGAAAATCAAAAATCAAGTTGAAGAAATACGTGTTTAATCATAATAAATTATATCCTCCCCTGATCAAGGCAGTCCGTATAACCGTCTGGATCAGGAGTTTTTTCTCTATGAACTTCCAAGATATGGCCAATAAACTTTCTATTTGATTTTTCAGTTTTATATACGGAAATCCCATGATAATCTTCCTATTAGGAACCTATTGCTATAACCTTGAAAGCACGTTAAGCCTTCTTGATCACATCTTTAATCTTCCATGATGGCACCGTATAACCGATGTGATAGGTTTGCAACCTTCCTAGATGGTACCGTATAATATACTTTCCAGAAGTGAAAAGTTTTACAACCTTTTTAATTTTTAATTCATTCAGAAATAAAAAATAATAGTATACTCACCCACCCCTTTTATATCCCACGTTCCTTCCCGACCATGAAAATGATAGAGCAGATTTTTACACTTTTTAACAATGCGCTTATTCATGATTTTCTTGTATTTGACATTATTACATCAACCAATCAGATGGAACGTGACGTCTGCCAAACATCATCAATTTTCACACCAATTCTCCACTCAAGTCGAACCACTACCTACCCTTATTTCAAACCTGACAAAGTATATTATTTTAAAAACTTCCCAACAAAGACAGCGGCAATATTTGAGGAAATAATTTCTTTAGAGAACACGCCTTGTTCAAAGTCTAGGAAAACTAAGCCGTACATCCTTTACGATATATTATCCTATTATATTATCCTCCGAGGCGGATGTCACGTATTACTCTCGATGTTTCTACATCTACCCTTGATTTCGGTAATTTCTCTCTCCTAACTCTCTACCCTTGCTCCTGATTCTAAAACCACACTCATCTCACATGCCATTTCCTACTTGTTATATTATTTGGCCGGAGGCTCCTGAACAGGAGAACATTTAACCACCAAAAATCCTGGTCCGAATGCCTTTGAAAGAGATCTTTAAGACGAGTCTCTTGATCAGGAGAAGCTCCAGTGTTCTTGGGCAAAACATTATACAGAGTTTGGAGATTCCTGATCTGACTGCCGATAACTGAGCTCCTTGATGGTTTTATCACGGGATTCTTTATCAGGAGAGCACCTGTTAAAATCCTGTCTGAATAAAGCTGTTCGTCAATTTATCTCCCAAAAATTATGATTGAGTTCCTGATAATTAAAGTTTTATATTAGATCAAAGCGTCTACATTCATGTGAGCTCTTCTAAACTTATCTTGAGGTCCTCGCCACGACGTGACTACGTGACTAAGCGAGCTAATACACTACTGATGTAAAGGTTCACTATACTTTTTTTCTACAAAATATTAATTTTGAAAACTACAGGCCTGAGATGTCATATAAGCTTATTAATAAAAAAAAGTCTTATTATAATTTCTATAATTTTTCACAAATTCTTTTACTCTTCATTTTTGTAGACTTTCCCACGAATGGTTGGTTATTTTTCTGTAGTTGTTCTTTTAAATTAGCTTATTACGCACAATTTTTAAACAGTTTTTTAATAAAAACAAAAGCAAAACTTATTTCTTCATACTTCTAAATCTAGAAGTTTGTAAGGTTTCGTCCCTTGGCACTTTTGGTCTTCGCAAATTAAATATTTGTCTTTGTAATCCCTTTTTGACAGAGCTTTTGTAAATATGTAAGGAAGTCCTTGTTTAGGAAGGTTTTCTAAAACATTGCAATCAAGGTTGATCAGGATCAGTAAATCTCCATTACTACTGATGAATTTTCATGAACCTTATGAATCTTGAATGAGTAAATACATAAACACTTTAATTTTCCAAATGAGCTCATCGTACACAATTTTTGCAATGGTTTTTTCATTAAAAATAACCTTTTTTTTAATACTTCTAACTTTAGAAGTTTGGTAAGCGTATTTATAAATAATTTTGCGGCATATTTTTTAGGCGTATTACTTCCGATGGACATCCCGAGTCTTTTTTTCGTGTCTCTGCAAGGTTTAAAAAGCGTATTAAAAAATGACACTTAATTTTCCAGGTGATCTCGTGGTACACGATTTTCGAAATCTTTACAAAACAAAAACTGATTTTTTCCCTACTTCTACATCTACAAGTTAGAAAAATTTCGTCCTTTGACACTTTTTCTGTTCGTAAAACGTAATGCATTATTGTCAACATTTGGTTTTGACAGATTTTAAAGTTTGGAACGAAATTTTTGATCAGGAGAACTCTTAAAACGTCAGGAGAGCTCCTAAAACATTTCAGTCTAGCCCTCCTGGTCAGGAGAGCTGGTTATTCCTGATGAATTTCCCTTTTCCTTATTATCCTATACCTTATCATCATCTTGCATTCAAGCAAAATAAGATTTAAAAAAAAAAAATTTTTCATATTTTGTACATCTAGGAGATAGTGCATTGGCACTTCTGCTTTTCGTGAAATGAAACAGTGTCCTGTTTGTCAAAGCTATTTTAAATGTGGAATCGAGATTCTTGATCAGGAGAGTTCAGTTTAAAATTCAAATACACCTGATTTACTTGTGAGACCATTTTGTCGTGTGTACACTAAAATATATACTTTTCCAAATGAGCTCATGGTGCACAATTTTCTAAATTTTACCAGCAAAAAATGGATTATTTTGTACTTGTACTACTAAGAATTGTTTATAGTTGTACATGTTTTACTTTCTTAGAGATTTCTTAAATATGGACAGAGACTCTTGATCAGGAGAGTTCCAAAACACACTTTTCAGTCGAAGCTCCTGATCAGGAGTGCTCAATTACTCCTGTCGAACTTCCATGATCCTTCTTCATGTCTCTGCTTCATTAAAACATAAATAAAGTTTTTATTTAAATAAACAATTTTCCAAATGAGCTCATGGTGTACAATTTTCTTAATCTTTACAACAACAAAAATTGTTTTTATTTTTTTCATACTAAAAGGTTGTCAATTGGCATTTTTGCTTTTCGCAAAATGAAAAATGCACCATGTAAATATTTTTTTCTTAAACTAAACATTACTACTACTAACTACTAAACATTTATTGTTATAGATGTAGAAAATCCCAGTTTGTACACTTTTGGGCTCGTTTAAATTTTATCCCTAGATTCCTGACTATGAGAACTCGTTCTATGTGAGATGATTTATTTCAAAACTCCTGTTCATGAGTGCTCCTAAAATTGAAACTTATCATGAAAGGTTCTGTAACAATTTCATTCGAAGCCTCCTCATCAGGAAGTGTGCTCGTTTAACATTGGGTAGATAATCCTCAACTTGTACAGTTACTTACTTTTGTGGGCTCCTGTAATGTCGAGACCTCCTGATCATGAGTTCAAGTCAAACCTTATATGAGATTCCTGATCATGAGCTTTGATCGTGCAATTTTCAGCAGGTAAACATGAACAGTTCGGACACGTTTGTGGACTTTTATAAATATATGCCAAAACTCCTGATCATGAGTGCTCTTACAAATTTCGTCGAGATTCCTGTTTATGGGATCTCCTAAAATATTCTTAATCAAGACAACATTATAGAGCTCATACTTTTTTAAATTCGGCTTCTGATCGTAGTCCTATTAAAGCCTTATAATTCCATTCTTATTGCGTTTCTTATTGGAGAATTCGCAAGGGCAATTATTATAACGCTGTTATTTTTTGCAATGTCTTCTTAACTTACGGTACATTATTCAGACTTTATCTTTCTTGCAAACCTCCCGTGTGTGATTGGACGTAACTTTTTGAATCAGGTGATTATTATTGGTGGAAGAGCCGCAGGTCCTTGGCTCTTTTAAGGAATTCACGTAAGAACCAGCTGATAAACATGCTTTTCTTTTTTCCCCGTTCTCCCTTGTCTGTTTAGTTATTTCTTATCCATTAATGCTTAATCCTTCTCGACAGCTCGTTATAAAAAGCTTGTCATAATCTGACCCCCGGGGGTCAGGAGTGGGTGGGAGCAGATAGGATGAGAGGATTCCCATTTGGTGGCCCGCGCGCTCTCGCTCCTTCCCCTCTCGGCGGCCCTCGTGACCGGTGAAAGTCGTGGGAACGTCTTCGTCGCGACCCGTAAGGGGGGACCCGTCGTGATCACGACCTCGGACAAGGTTAGAACGGAGCAGACCCCCGTCTATTTTTCTTTAACGTCCTTTCTAGAAACGACGAAACCTAGAAGGGGGCAAAGAAGCGGCAGTCCTTCGGGTTTCATTTCTTAAAATATACAAACAAAATATAATACCACACATATGCTTAAAGCGCCGAGTCATTGGACGATGAAATAGTACAAAATTGTTGAAAATAAAAATATCTGTCAAGACTGGTGATTAGTCCACAAGCAAATATAGATCGACTATGGACAACCTGAACGATCGGGTATGGTATAAGGCTATATGTAATTAATTTTTTCTGTTGAAAATGAATGGACAAATATTGGAAGATTCCATCCATTTTCAGTTGGAGAATAGCTGATCAACAGCAAATATAATACAATGATAGATCAATCTTTCTGTTGGTAAAACTCTATAGCCGAAACTCCTAATAAGGAGAGCTTTTACACCCCTGGTTAATTAATTAAGCTTCCTGTCGCTTCATTTCGAGATCCTTGTCATGAGATCTCCTGGTACAACCAACTCGACGCCCCTGATACAACCAACTCAACGCTCATGATCAGATCACCTATTATTTGTTTGAGCAAATATTTTATAAAAAGAATCCTGATCGTGAGAGATCCTACAATACCTAATAAATTAAGCAATGCGGAATGAATGTCAAATAATATTTCACCGACTAAAAAGCAGAAGTCCTCGTCAGCCGTCATACCTTGTCAAGAGGAGCTCGTGATCCTACTCTCATGATCCGGTGATTAATTAAAGATCAGATTATTACAATCCATTAAAACTCGTGTTGCCTTAGATTCCTTGTCATGAGAGCACCTGGTTAGACCGAACTCTCATGACCAGGAAATGGACCCATAACTAAGAAGTTCATTCCTGATCTCTAATAGAAATTTTTTGCTTATTTTCTCCTGGATTTCTGTTGAAACACATCCATCAATGATCCATCAATTTGTCATGGCGGCTTTATGTGCGATGAACATTATCATTTCGAATTAAGTATTGGATCACTATCGTCAAATGAATCACTAGGAAATGGATGGCCCCTTTTCAAATCTATTCAATATATTTTTCACTATTTTCCATTGGAAATGGATGTATGTGCCACGTTAAACCTTTTAAAAGCTAACTTGCCTTTTACTCTATAAAACCGTGTTATTCCATTTGTAGATTAATGGCGTCATCATTTTTGCTGAGAAGGTGATGACGTAAGTCACCAGTTGAACGAAAAGTAATAGTGCATTTACTACTGGTCCGAACGTACCGTCCACCTTATCAATATTGATTACTTTTAAGTTGATTTAAGTGAGCTTGTATGATTGAATACTTAGATTCTAGATCGTTATTATAATTTGATTTTTTGTACGGGCGCTTTTTCAACCGTAGGCGCGGTCGAAGAAACGGGCCGGACATACCGCCCACCAACGTTTTTTTAAATTTTACGCCTTACATTCAAATTAGCCTATCTTCCCAAATTGATTGCATTACTTCGAGGTTTTCTCTCTTGTCTCGATTTTTAACAACACAGTTTTTTTCTCTTCTAACCTTCTTTTGACCCCCCTCACCTAATTAGATACGCTTTTTTTATTTTGTTATTGTGCCGATTTTTTCTTGTTTAACAATATCTTTTTCTCTCTTCTTTTTCAATAAAATACACCAATTTTCAATTAAACTATTTATTTTAAGGAAGTGCGGATTTGTTAAAATCAGTTAACGTACCCCTCCCTACCAGATCTGTGTGCGATCCAATAAGCCATCCCCACATCATCAGGTATGAAGAGAGGCGGATGATTGTACTAACACTATAGGACAACATCCATTAATGACGTCACATGTTTTGAATAATCGATTATAACAACGGTTCAATCAATAATCAAGTACTACTAGATGTTCGGTTGTGTTAGCTAATCGACTGTAGACTATTATAACTTACAGTGATTTTGACCTGGCACAATTCTAACCTCAAAAATCGAGAATTACAAACTTCTTACGTACAACAATAGTAATATCGATTGTACAATCGATTATAGTTATTACTGCTCAGCTGATTTCTGCCGGATTCATTATTGATGATATCCATTGAATTATCCAATATCGATTGTATTATCGATTATTATTATAATTCTATTCTCAGCATATTCAGACTCCCGGATACTCATCGATTATATCTAAAATAAAACTTAATTCGACTGCTACCGATGCACAATTTAATCTATGGTTTTTCTTATGCAGCTTGTAAATGGTAGTAACATCTTCCTACTTTTAACCTCCCCCACCAAGATATTCCATACTGATAACCTTGGTTCAACGTTCCCGTCACTAACAGGCCTAGAACCAAGGATCATGCCCAGTAAAGGGAGTTAATATCAGTGGTGTAACCTGTCTGCGTAAACAATAAAAAAAGTATCTTAATTATCAGCTAGTAAGAAGACGATACCGGTTATTATTATAACCTATCTAGGTCCATTAAAATTTATCAATTTATCCATTAAAATAACCCTAATTCAAAATCGAGGTAAACCAAGGAAGTATCAGATTTCAATATAGCTGGCACCTATGGGTGTTTATTCCGTGTAAACTATGATGTAGCCTCCCGCCATTCAACATATTTCAAACTTCAAATACTTTTAGTCATATAACCTCTCGATCTTTCCAATTTCAATTGGATTTTTAAGAAAAAAAAAGGCATGTTTTAAGCTAAGAGGCGAAAAAAGCTACTTGCATTAACATCTGTCAATATTATCAACCGTGTCTGATGGATGATAATAATGGTTAATATGAAGTGACAGACTTGCGCCAACGAATTTATAACCACCTTATCCCCCACTAAGGCACGAAATATGAATTTGATTTAAATATTAGTCAACATAACCGCTTACCATAAAGGCATGATGATACTAATATTAACCTTGGTTTAACCTACCTACGACATCATTGCAAAAAGTGACTTAATAGCAATTAACCAAGGTGTACCATACCTCTATTAATACTCCAAAACTCAAATTTGATGAGATGACATAATAGGTTATTACTACGGTTATTACTTCACCAAAGACAACCTTAGGTCATAACCTTCTTTTTACACGTCCTGTGTTTCCATATTCCGTTCGTCAGTACCACCGTCTCATTCCTGTGGGTGTTCATAGAATTTATATAGGTTAAACCTTGAAAGCTCAAGATATTTCTGGTTAACCATGGTGTAACCTTCGTCAATACGGCAAACCGTTTCCCAATATCAAAATGCTATGTAAGAGAACTAAATAGTTAATTTCCGGTTAGACCATGGTAAATCTTTCTTCCATCACGATAGTGTCATAACCTTCAGTTAATAAGGCAAATCTGTGGCATGTTCTTTATTACTTTCCATAAGCCTAGTTTTCAATCTAGTGATAGAGCGGCCTGTTAATAAAAAAATAAATAAAGTCTCAACACTAATGTTTGGAAGAATGCTCTATAAACGTTTTTGTTTAAAACACGTATAACATCTTTTTTTTTAATATAAATTGTATTTAGTAAAAGAATATTATAGTACCTTTAAGTGTAAAACCTTTATAAATATGAATTCATAACCACCACAATACGGTTGGAAGTATGTTATATATATGTAACCTTCCTTTTAAAATTTACTGTTGTTAGTTAAAACTTAATATAAAGCTACCATAGGAATACGAAAGCTTTACGCAAGTCTTTCAACAACTCCGCAATTTGGAAGTATGTAACAACCAGCACAGATTAAGTCGTGCTCGTGTTAACCTTGAAAATAACCTACCTTCCAAATATAAATTCTTTTTACAAGCTAGTTATTTTCATAATCGCAACATTTTTGGAGAATGTATAACTAGCGGGTAATTATCACATTTCCTTTCTTTTTTTCATTACACACCTAATATTTCATTTTTAGTCAAGAGACACACGTTGCGAAGGAAGTTATAACCTTTCTTTAAATCAATCTTTAATATATGAACTTCCTCAAAGATGGCATAATATTATATATCATATCCCTAAAATACAGTAACAGTGATGTAACCTGCTTTTATCCCTTAAATTATGATTTCTACGAAAAACACATAAGTTATGATCATAGTTGGAATGGAACTATTGGTTGGACGTTCGCCTATTACGCCATTTGAAACATAATTAGTAACTAATAATAACTAAATAACTAATTGGTGTTTACAACATTGTTGTAACCTATCCACCCTCGGCTGATCTTAATAATACAGTCCATATTCTTCCTAGTAAGAATAATTTTGCTGAGTCGATGTTAACTTGAAAGTTAATTGATTCAGCCTGAATTGTTTTTCTGTAAAGGTCTCTTATTATTATAGCTTTCTTGAGATGTTTTTAGCATTGCTAGGGTGTTATTACAGTATTTATTCCAACCGCCCACACCTGACATGTTAAAGTGTAACCTTCCTTAAGCAAAGCCCGAAACGACAAAATATTAATGAACGTCTAGGTAAACAGAACCTGTAACATTGTGCTGAAAATAGTAAATATTGATTAACCTTGGTGTAACCTACCTTAGTCAACACAGTGTCGTAATATCATAATGTGAGTCAAATGATAACGTTCATGGTATAACCCAATTCTTCATTTAGAAAGATTACGTTATAGTCATGACATAACCTTTTCTTATTGCATTTATTTCATTTACTCTCGGGTGCCAGGTGCCTTCGCCAAATTTCTTAACATAACGAATATACAACGGGATCGGCAAGGTATAACCGTGTTTTAACCTTGCTATACTAAAATCCGAAACGACCAAATAATAATGCTCAATATAAACATTATCTACCTGGTTGTAACCTGCCTTGCCAACGTGGTCTCTCCATACTACAGCGCATAAATTGAAAATTAATGTACCAAAACTTCACTGTTTAAACCCTTGATGTTTATAATTAATTTTAATTAATACATACGTCTGATATTTTTTATAATATAAGAAACATAACATCAATATTTGGAGGTATGTTATAATAAGCGTTTAACCACTTTAAAAAAAATTAAATCTTTGTTAGTGAAAACATGATATAACCTTCAAACTTAATGCATGTTAGTTAATCCCATAACCAGCACAATACGGTTGGAAGTATGTTATATACTATGTAACCTTTCTTTTATAATTTAATATTTCTCGTAAAAACCACGGTATAACCTCTCAAGAAATGGATAGCTTTATACAAGCCTTTTATAATAGCCTCCTCAAGTAGTTAAGAAGCATGTAATAACCTGCGCGTAAACTGTACCGTAAGACACACTTCTTAAAACCTTCTCTAGAAATTTGAGTTCTTCATACTAGCTAGTTATTCTCATAACCCCAAAATACGATTGGAGGTCATGTTATAACTAGCGTGTAGCCTTGCTTTAATATAAATAAAGTATAAATCTTACATCTTAAAACTAACATGTAAATTTCCTTGTGAAATTTTAATTTTAACAGTGTTCAAAGAACCCCATTGTAGTACTTGATTGAAAATGTCTTTGGTTAAAACCTTTATTTAATCTTTTTCCTCCCGATTAAATAAAAATTAACCTCTTTCCGTCCTCTACCTGGTTGTAGTATCCTGTAGTGCGGGCACCTACTTAGCAATGTAGCCCGCGTCCCATGTCCAATCCTGTGTCGCGCAGACTATACCAGATCCGTTTCTTCCGGTGGGTGTTTCTTAACAGATCCATATGGCCATAGGCAATGGCCAGCGAGGTCCTCAAAGCAGAAGGGTGAAAAAGTCGGTATAAAGTCTCGCCAGATATTTCACGCCGAGGTACCTAAGCGTCCCTTCTACGCCACATTCCTCGATATCTCAATAAAGGTGTAAACATAATTTATCATTGTAGCAGCATGATAATGCTGGTTAACCAATTATGTAACGTACAATCGTTTTTACTACAGTTTTTATAGCTAAGAAAACTATAAACTCAACTACAACCGCGACATAACCTCATCTCTTTACGTTTGGATAACTATATCGGTCAGACCATCGTGCAACCCTACAAACGTAGTTATAACCTTATCATAACTTAATATGATATTCGATTTACATAATAGATCCCTTAGATCGTGTTACCTTATACAAAAAAGTTCACAATTTAAAAACAATCAGTCATTCCATCACAGAATATATTCGGTTTGAAATAATGAATTTTTGCAATACGAGAGTGCCGCCCACCTATTTTTCACTCTAATGTTAGTTCTTAAGAAAAATCTGTTTTTTCTATTATTATATTTTTCACCTGACTTTTACTTTAACATAGAATACTTTAAAATATTCTGACTCTCCTTTTTGAAGGTTTTTCTGGTGAATACTTGTTTTTTATTTTTATTTTTTTTTCCACCTGGGGGTACACTTTGCGAAGTGTTTTTATAAGTTTGAAAACTTTGTTATGTGTATGTGTCGATACTGCTCATCTTTAATCGTGTCTTGCCTTTTGATTCAGTACATTCTGACCCCCGAGGGGGGGACGAGTGAAAGTCCCCCAGGGGTCGAGCAGGGCCCTCTTACCCAACCGTTGCCCAACAATGTGGGGAACATCTTCTAAGTGATATAAGCCTTTTTGAAGATTTTTTCTCTCTCTTTTGTTCTTTTTCGGTTTGTGCGAGGAGGAGGTTACGCAATTAAACACGGTAGGCCTGGATATTAAGGGCCCGATGAAACTAGGAAAATGCTTCGTCGATTTTTACGTTTTTCAGGCCTGATAACGTCGAAGTCCGCAAACAAACATACAAAATAAATCTTCACTCATCCAAAAAGTTTCAAACATGAGATATCCAATTAGCCTGGGTAGCTGCCTCAAAAATTTGTACGCTTAAACCACTGTATAAAGTCCATTGGACCCTTTAATCTAATCCCTATTTAAAATCAGAAATTTAAAAAAAATTAAAATTTAAAGTCAGAGAAAAGGACAAGCTTAAATTTTATCCCGTATATTAGTATTGTTGATAACCCATTCGATTCATCCATTATCCTAAACGTTTGGGACCGAAAAAAAACAGTGAGAACCTAAGGTAAATCCGATAAAAGGGCATTCAAAAATTACTGCTTGTGGACTCTGCACCCGTATTTTGTCCAAAATTTCTAAACTGGCCCCCCAATTTGGTCTCCTATAATCCTTTCTCCAAAATTCCTAAGTAGCAATTTAAACAAGAGTTTTGGTTAGAGCAAAACCTAAGGAATTCAATTTTTTGACTTGATGCTCAGTATTTTGTTAAACAATATCCAACTGGGCAGGGTCAGTTTTTGATCTCATAATCCTTTTTCCAAAAATCACAAGTTTCAAGAGAAGAAAGAATTTTGGATGGAGTGAAACATAAGAAAATTCAGAATAAAAGGATTTTTGGAATATACCAACTTTTTGTTTATATAGCCCCATTTTGTTCAAAATTGCTGAGCCAGGTCAGTTTTGCTCTCATATAAGCACTTTACCCAAAAATCATAGGTTACAAGTTGTACAAGAGTTTTGAATTATTGAAAATTGACACTTTCGTAATAACATATGGGATAATGGGAATCAGAGGAATGCCAGTATGACACAGGAATGGTGGTCCAATTTTTAAATCTCCATCTTCTTCTATTTTCTCCAAAATTTCTAACCTGAGCAATCATACGTTTCGTCTCTTATAGGCCCTTTGTCCAAAATGTACAATGTACCCTTTTGGAATAAGGGAAAGGAAGGAAGCCAAATTGTCCTAAATTGCTACTCAGATCCAATTTCGTCTCTGAAACATTTTTTACAAAATGCAGTTTCGAAGTTGAACAACGTTTCGGATAGAGCAAATCCAAGGAAAGTCAGAATAAGCGTGACATTATAAAATTCCAATTTGTGGACTTTATACCTATATTTATCCCAAAATTGTTAACCTGAGACCGACTCATTTTGGTCGCATATATATGTCCGCCGACCACAGCACAATTTTCATGTATGAAGGGTGAGTCGGAAAGAAGGAAACCAAACTAATGTCATTGCGATGGGAATATTTGAAAACTATAATTTGTGGTCTTTCTTTCTGTATTTTGTCCAAAATTTGTAACCTAAACTCAGACCCCTTTTGTTCTCATATAAGCCCTCTATCGAAAATTTACAACTTCAAGGTTTACAACACGTTTTGGATAGAGGGAAAACCATGGAATGGTCAGTATGAGTGGGAATCGTAAAAATATAATTTGTCCAAATTCTATTATTTTACCTGGGCTGCTAGTCTGCCTGTTTTAAAACAAACACTTTTTGTCAGATGTGTGCAATTTTGTAAAACAAATCACTCGTTTCTTGAATTTCCCCGTCCCTTACGAACAACCTGTACTTCGTCTAGTATCAACCCCCACCGTTTACACAAAATGCCCCCTCTATTTCTTGAACCTCCCACTTTTTTTTCATTTATGCTGCTACCACGTGTTCTAATGTGTATCTGTTCTTCCTCTGCCTCTACTTCAAAACCTATTTAATACTACTGCCTATATAGTGATTGGACAACACGACACTTCATTAATTATTTGGACACCCCAACTACTTCTCATGAGCTCCTTGGTCCTCTACACTACTTCTTAAATACTCCCACTTCATCGCTTATTTTTGCTGTACCTCAACTTGTTCTCGTCCTCCTTTTTTCCCTTTGTATACTTCTTAATTTTCCCACTACTGCTTACATTGTATCTGACAACACCCCACATCATCAATTTTTTCTTACCTCCAACTACTCCGCTTATTCGCCTACTCCGCTTCTTACTTCCCCCACTACTATTTTCGACTGACGCCCTTCTCTTGATCGATATAATTGTTTGTACCCACCCCTACTACTTCTCATGTCCTCCTGTTCCCGTACATCACTTCTTAAATTCTCCTCACTATTGCTTATCTCGAGTCAACGCCCCCCCCCACACTTCATAATTGTAATTGTATGTTCCCCCACCCCTAAACCATTTGCATTTCCTTATAATATTTCTGTATTTCATTTAAATTACTGGTTTAAAAAAATACCTGTGATCTTTGTACATATTGCCTCATAGGCATACCTAAACGTTATTTTTTTAGAAGGAAAATTATAATGCCCTCAATTCATGTACCAAACATTTTTTTTTTTAATTTACCAGTATTGAAACTAGGCTATTCACTGTAGGGTTCTACAGTTTTAGGGAACACTATATCTTTAGGATTCTCAGACTGACAAAATTATTTACATTATTTAACTATTCGTTTTCCTTCACGGACGAAATCTTTTCAGCAGCATATTTACTATTGTTCATTTCTGTATTACGACTCCGAGCTTGCTATTCGTTTGTGCTTTGATGTCTTTTAAGACACGTGAGTCGGCCGATTGTATAGAAAGAGCCACAGAGGGTTAGGACCCTTTCACCTTGCGGTTTATAAAGGTCGATTCTTCCTTGCAGCCTTTTGCATATCAGTTTTAAGAGTAAAGAATTAAGAGAAAGAGAAGAAAAGCCCCCCCTTCGGACAACTTTCTTCAGAATGTAAGACGAGACATAAAAGTTCTCTACTTTTTTCAGTTTATATATAAGGCTGTGTATGTTTCCCCCAAAAGATTTGAGTTACATTCATTTGACACTGATTGCTTTAATAAACGTGGGGTAAAAAAAAAAAACATGTTTCTTGGAATTGGTCGGCTCCTCTCACCTTCGACCAAGATGGTAACAGGAGCCGATCGAATTAATTTAATGAAAAGAATATTCATGCTTTGTGTGACTAGAAGGACCTAAGGTTGTCCCATGCGCTCACCTCCTGATTGACTCACCTCACGCTCTGGACTCTATCGGCGGCAACATTTGGCTGTTGTCAAGAGTGCTTTTTATATGTTCATTTCAAATTGGCCTTTAAAGTGAGCCATCCCACGTTTAGAAACGTTCGAAATAACCATATTGTCATACGATTCGAAGAGAACAGGCGTATTTCAATATTTTTCCTGCTTCCTGCTTGTGAATTTTCTTTTCGAATCGACACTCCATCCTGGGGGAAAGGGTACAGTTCCGATTTTTCGCCAACTCCATACATAGCCCTTGTATCTTAGGATTTTACCCCTTTTTTGATGGAAAATAATTGAGCTCCTTTTTCTTTAGAATCCTGGACTTTAATCGGGGAAAGGACCTTTTAATGGTTCGTTATCATCATAGTCGGTTTGTTTTATTAAAGGGTTTTCAACCAGTCTAGGCCGTGAAACACGTCCATATTCGGAAGTAGGGTCCGCGGGGTCTCGCATAGCAAAAACAGGGAAGACGCGCCTTTGCGCAACACGTGGCCCGTAGGCATCACAGGGGTGACGCAACCCATCTTATTACCAGACTTATTTTTTAAATTATTTTCCCATCTTATGTTTTTATTTTTTTATGTAACAGGGTTCATACGCCGCCATTGCGCACGCGGCGGAAGCCTTGTGGTCTGGGGAAATTATCTTTTATCCAAATAAAAAGCCCCGGATTAAAAGATAATCCTTTCTCTTGTCGGGGTCATAATCATTTGACCCAGGAAGACTTAAAACAACTCGAAAGGCAAAATTTACTTCTTAATCAGAAAAACACACTCTATCTTACCAATTCAACGTTTAAGAAGAATCGGCTTCCGACTTGAACCATGACATAACCTCACTCTCGTCGAGGCAAACCAAAAAAATATCCTTTTCTCACTAATGCCTTAAAAAAGTTAACCCTATTGGCAGAATCAAATGCCAATATAGCGCTGATAATACCAAGGTGAATTTTTACTGGCAATCAATGACTTAACCTCCATCAACCATATTCCAAAATTATTACCGTTTTAATCGTACATAGTATGAACCCCGATCAAATAGTTTGAATTGAAATTTTAAAGATATAAGACATCCGACTCAGTCCCCGTGGCCTAACATTGTCCTCGCCGAGACAAACCAAAATTATAACTCGCCATAACCTTTTCTCATTAAGTCTCTAAACATTCAGATTTTTGTTTGAAAAATTCTGAAATAATGCCAAAATTAACAACTGTGTCCCGCACACTTGTGACAATACTGTTTAACTTAACTGCGTGCCAAAATGCCCGCTCAATTCGATTGTCGAATAACTAAACGGACAGTTATACCGTGTTGTAAACGTTTCAACTACGTGAAGAAAATAAAAATCAAAATTAATAACCTTGTCATAACCTCCTTTTACAAAGCCCTCTCATCCTTAAACAAATAAATCGGAGTGGCAAATGTCAATAGAACCGTAACTCCAAGGGGAGTTTCTGCTGGAAATATTGATGTAACCTCCCGTCCTAAACTTGTTCACTCACTTTTTAATTGTATTGTATTAACTCCAATCATTCCAATTTAAATAGGTGTTAAAAATTAAAAAAAAACCTTTGACTTTGCACCGTGGCATATCCTGGGATGTACATTTTATATAACCTCCATTCCAATCTATTTTCTTTCTATTTATATCATAAAATTTATAATTGTAACCATGACATAGCCTAGCTGCTATTGTACTAAAAATAACATTGATGTAACTCCATGCTGTATGTTGTTTTACTTTCATTTCTATCTAATTGTTCTAACTCATAACCATGAGTCATGACCTTGATATAACATGGGTTCCTAAATACGTCTTTTCTTTATACCTTAGTGTAACCTCCATTTCATAACTTTCTGTTGGTCCTTCTGCCGTCTGTTCATAAGTTTTTCTCTTGAACAAAGTCTATTCTAACTCCATTGTATTATCTACCTCCTGAAGCTAGCCTTTTCTAAAGTTTTTTAAGTTATATAACTTTTTCATAAATATCTTATTTGTTCTATGTATGGCATAACTCATTTTTCTTATTTATGCATGTTATATTCTAATTCTTATTATATATAGGTAATAAAAGAATTATTCCTATTCTATCAAATAACCTGATCTTTCTAACGAGAGGTCTATTTTCAGTCATACCCATTGTATAACCTAAATTTTAGCTGTACTGGCTTCCTGCCTTATTCTTTAGATTACGACAAATTTCTTCGATGCATATTATATGAATGATATGTATATGTAACACCAAAAACCTTCCCAATTTTGAAACCATAGCATAAATTCCGCCTAGTTTATTTAGTTTTAGTTCAAAACCAAAACGAAACATCCGGACCAAATGCTTTCTTATTACTATTACTACTTGAACCCATGACATAACCTTCGCCTAGTATTTATATAACATCTATTATAACTTGGGAATTGATCTAGGTCTTAACGTCCGTTTAGCTTTTAGAACAGACTGGCAAGTTTACGTTTAAAAGTAACCTCCGTCTAGTTTATTTAGTCATAACTATAAAACTAAAACTTAACATCCCTTTTCTCCTTTATTAGCGTACAAATGCTAAGTTTTGAATCCATGGCATTTCCGTTAGTTTTTACAGCTATTAAAGGAAGTTAAAACATTGAATTTTACCGTGAAGTTACCTCCTAATTTGTATAAACAGTTTTAATTATGGAAACAATACGTAACTTCCCATCCTCTTTTCTGATTAATAGTACAGATGACACCTCAAATCTTGAATCGTATCATTAACCTTGGCCGATGCTTAAACGGCGAGGCCCAAAAAAAAAAAAAAATCATTAACCTTTGTCTAATTTTATGAAACACTATCGAACTAAGTTAGTTAACATTTAAATGTAACCATGTCATAACCTCCGTCTAGTTTTTTAATTTCTTGATTATAAAGCCAATATGTCACATCTCATCCTTCTTAACGTACCGGTGCTACTGCAAATCTGGCATAACCATCGTTTAGTTTTTATTTTATTTCTAATTTTTTTTAAATATATAAATATAAAAGCAGTAGTTTGTTGGTGGTCATTTAGGGACAAGGACGTTTTCATCCTGGTGGATACTAATCTTCTGATTTTCCCATTCTTCATCCTTGAGATTTTTCAACTTCTTGTTTTGTTTTTTTAACTCATTTCGTCTTGAATGTAGATTATCCAATCCGACCTGCAACGTGTAATAATTGCGTCTAGGAAGAAGCCGTGCCTTTTTTCTTTTTTTTTTCCGCCTCTTTGGTGTCAAATCAGCAAGTGTTCTTCCTTGATTATACTTTTTTCAGGTCTCATTCCAACTGTCAGTTTTCACGGACTCACGGGTCATCAGTGTGTTTTGCAAGACGTAGGGCCGCAGGCATTATTCGCCCGGTGGGAAGGTCACGACCTCCTACGTGCCATCTTTCATATTAAAAAACCTAATTTCGACCCCAAACAGCACGAGATCATTGCCTAGAACTAACCGTACAAAGGGGCTGCAACTTTATTTAAAAAAATAAAATAAACCAGATTTCCCTTTACAACTTAAACAGTTTCATATTAGATTTTTTTCTGTAAAAATCGGTCACGTTCTCCCGGCGAAGGTTAAATTTAAATCGTTTTTTAAATGATTTACTTAACATTTAAACGCCGACTTATAATTAATGTCTTAACTTCAAACGACCCTGACCGGGTGAAAAGATGAAATTTCAATAAAGAAAATTGCAAAGGTAAATTTCGATGACTTTTGTAATCTTCCGGGTCGAAAAATGCTGTCCCAAGAAAGAAACACAGGGGTTAATACAATTCATTCAAGTTCATACAATTACCAATAAGGACATATAACGGTCTTACAACTTTGCTTGAATATTTACCTCTGTAGTTTCTTCTTTATGTTAATGTACGGCGGTCTGTATAAAAAGTCTGTAAAGTAAAGCGCAGATTATACTTAGCTGTACTGTTATACTCTGTGTCTTGAAGATAAGGATCCTATCATATGCTATGCCAAGACAATATTTACAATATAAAGGTTATAACAGCTCTGCATAGGTTGACGATGGACATGCTAGCTGTTATAACCTTTCCTTTAAAAAAAGGTATACTTGTTTCGCGACCTATCGCTTAGAAAGGAATAAATTGAGATTACTTATTTTATATATAACTTGTAAGGTTATACTCCTCTTATAACCTTTCCGCTGAAAGGTAACACTCCATTGAGTTTATAATATAACATCTATGGTGTTTATTTCACTTTAAGACTATTACACAAATACTTACTGTAGTATACTAATTAGAAGAAAACCTTGTTTAAATAGATATTAAAGCAACTGAAAGAATATGTGTTACACTAGCTGTCATAACCTTCATGTCCAGAAAGTTATTTTGCCTCTCGGTTATAGCAGCTAGGTTCCTTCCACGTTTATTTAATACGAGCGTAATTTCGTAACGTTTAAAATTTAATTTTACTTTTTGTCCATACCTCATAGTATGAAGAGTAGTGTCCATTGAAGACTTCCTAAAAGCAAATGATTCAGTTTCAACAAATTATTTAAAGGCTACAATAACTACAAGAAGATTACACCAATTATAATAACCTTTTGTGGGTGAAGGTTATTTTCCTTTTGGTTGTTTTCGCTTATAGTAAAAAGGTGAAGTAATCTGTTTAATATGTTATCAATCCAAATGTTTCAGTTTCAACAAAGAAATGAATATTATAATAATTTAATAACAAAAAGGTTACACAAGTTATTCGCTGTGAGAAGGTAGATTTCCTTGAGGTTACTACATCCCCAATTGCATTTAAAATCATTTCCTAACTTTGAAATTTAATTAATTAACAGGAAGTTTTACATTTCAGGCAGAAAATGTTCAAAACCTTATTCATCCAATGCTACAGTTCTCACAAAAAAATTAACAATGCTTTACTGTAAATCACAAGAAGGTTACACTAGCTGTTATAACCTTTCGTGCTAAGAATATAATTTTCTGTAAGGTTATAACAGCCCATGTTGCTTTTAAATTGCCTTAATGTCTTTCAAAGGTCATAGGTTTCCCGGTGCATAGGTCAAAGTATACCTGGAAGTACCTGTTGTAACGTTTTAAAACAACTGAGAGGTTATGATTCCGTTTCTTGTTTCCTAGTTGAAAACACCCGGCTATAAAGAATAAACATAATTATTTTCTCTTTATCGCTATAAGGTTACGCTCCTACTTGTACCCTCCTCCATCTATAGGAAATAATTTAATTACATACATTAAATAGTTAACAGTTCAGCATAGGTCCACGAAAACTGAAAGGTTTTCTCCTGTTAAGGAAATAAGTAAATATATATTGAATCGTATACTTATGTTTCTTTTAACTAAAATTATTTTTTTAAAGGAATAATACAATATATAGTGTTAGTATGTCATTGTATATATTTTTTATTTTTTGCTAGAAGGTTGTAAGGTACCAGTGAGTTCAAAGTCAATTATTATTGAACGCACCAAAGTTTCTTTTTATATAGAATACCTATACTCCTAGTCGCAAATACACGAAATTATTCACATATGTTATGAAGAGGAAGGTTACACTCATGTTATAGTCTTAATTGCAAAATACTACAACTGTATTGTAACCTCTACTTTTTTGAAGAAGAAAGCCGGAACAAGTACATCGTTTTTTTGCTCATGAGGTTACACCACACCAAAGTTATACCGTTTTTGAGGAAACCGTTATTTTTTATTCATGCTATACACGATTTTATAACGTATTCAACTCCTATTTTGCCCTTGGGTGACATGTTTCTGCGTTGTTGTGAAACCTTTCATATTTTACGTACGTTGTATAACCTCGCTGTTTAAATACACCAGGTAGGTTTTGTATAACCTACCATATCACTTTTCCTTTCCGTTCTCTATCACATCGCGTATTTTTCTTTCTCACAAATGAATCATGACTTTGTTTACCAAATATCTTAGAAATGTCAGCTATCCTAATAACAAGTTGTTCTTCAATATTTTTTTCATTATTTTCTTAGTGGTTAACTTTGAGGTAACCTCCTAAGGAAACCAAGGGGCCGCTTAATCATGGCATAACCTTCTACCTAATAGCCGAATGGCGGACGGTTACGTCACACTTGCTTAGATTTTTTTTGAAAAGAACAACTTTTTATACTCGAGTACTTTCATTTGACTACGAACAGGACTACTGTATAAATAGAATACACCGCATACATTGTTTTTGTTGTGCTTGATCTACTTTAAAAAAGTACCGACGACATAATCAACCTTCCATCAAGCCAAAAGTATCAAAGTCTATCGCCCTCTGATTTAAATTAGGCCATGAAACCATGTCGTAACCTCGCATTTCCAATGTAGATTCTTTGATCGAATTGAGTCGGAAAACATGGTAGGTATAAACATCCTGAAACCTTCTCGAGTTTTTGTTTGACGATGGTAGTAGACAGAAAGTGGAATGGCATAAACTTCTTTTTCTATAGTAAACCTCTTCGGCCGAAATTCGTTTGCAACAACCCGTGCATAGCCTCCCTTTCCTTTTTAGATATTTCGCTTTAGTTGTGAAGCTGCCGCTTGTCCTTATTATTTTACTATTTATTTATTCTGAGGTGTCTGCTCAAACCTTGAAAAAAATTATATAACCTTCTAATGGTATATGTTTGTTTTTTGTTGGTGAGCTAACCTTAAATTGGCAGCCTTGACCATAGCATAACCATCGCTGCGTTAATTTCATAATAAAAGAAGACAAAGACGTAACCGCTATTTTTCTATTTTCTAGGACTATTTTTCCCCCAACCTACAAGTATAACCTTCGTATATACTTCGTTATTTCTACTGCAGAATGCATGCATATCAACCGTTGATCTTAAAACCATTACGCAGCATTCATTCTCATGCATCTAATAGCTGAACATTTCTCCGACTTATACCTCAGAGAGATAATGGACTTCGCAGTTTTCTCATACGTATAATTGAAGTGAGTTAACTTTATAAATACCTAAACTTTGGCTTTGTTGATGCAATGAGATTAATTTGAAAGAATTCCCGAACCAATATCTGTGTACCTTCTAGTTTTTATTTCTTTTGTAGTCACGTGGAGCATAAATAGCCATTAAACTTGAAACAACCTCGAAACCTTCGCCTCATAGTTTTCACAGTTGAGTTAACCCAAGAATATGAAACTAAGACAAATCCTCCTAATTTTTTATTTCCTTTGTACAGCCATACTAAAGATATTATCCGAAAGCTTTAAACCATGATGTAAACACATTTCAATTTACAAGCGGGCGGGTAATATTTGGGCACTTACGTTTCGTTTTAAAATGTTGAATGTTCCATCGGATTTAACTAAAGACTTTACCTGCCTTTGAAACTCCTTTGTCCACCTCATTGAACACAAACTATAATATAACCTTCGCCTGTTTACTGATGTTAAACGTAAATTATTGGTTTTACTTTGGAACTGTTGTGATCTCCCATTTCTTCGGCTGTCTTCGTTGTTTTACGCTAAAAGATCATTAATTGTAAAACTACGGCGAAACCTTGGCCTCTCGTTTTCTGCACGTCTTCTACTATAAAATCCCAAACCTTATAACCACGGAGTAAACTGCACCTCTCCTTTGGGAGGTAGTATATTGCAGGTTCAATAATCCATGAATTACAGCCAAGGTGTGTATTCTTCACCTCGTGGTTTTTAGTGTTTATTCGAGGTTCAAAACTTAGGTGTACCCTTCTCCTCTTCTGTCCGTTTTGCTGCAACATTTTATGAAAGCAGCCATAAAACTCGGAGGCACGGCACAACCTTCTCCTTTTTTTCTACTGTAGAAATTTCGAGCTTAACAGCCACAAACCTTCATTCTTTCTACAGTAGAATATATGCGACATTTCTTTTATAACCTTCATCATATTGCGGTTGATTAATAAAATATATAACTCCCACCGTTAAAAATGTGTTTTAGTTTTTTTTATAACATTTTATAAATTTCAAAGTTGCGTTTAATATCAGATTCTGTTGATTTTTTTGATCCGTTGTCTGGCATCAATCAATCCAAATTTTCAAAATTGCAGTTTTTGTTTATTAATATAATTAGTGGGCAATTTTCGTCGTAGACATCGCACTTTTCTTAATCTTGGTCGGAGGTTAGGTCCGAAATAGCTTGCGTTTTTCTATACTGCCGTACACTTCGTTATCAAGTTTTGGACGAAAGAAAGGCCCCTCCGTTATCCAATATCACCTCCTTAACAGCCCATGAGAGAGACTCTGATGGGTCCGTTGGGAAACGGCGATGACCCCTGCAAACCTGTTGCACAATCCTCAGATGAACTTTGCTGATGATGCGGCGGGGGTAGAAAGAGGGGTCCCACATCCCTTCCATATACCGGGGCGAGTGAAAGTGTACGCCAGCCTTATCCCGGCCAGTTGCTTCAGTCTGTTCCCGACGGCTGACACACTCTGGACTACCACAAGCAAGGTAAGAAAAGGGGCGATTTCATTGTACACGTCTCCGGGGGGTGGGTGGTAGCTACCGTTTCGCTTAGCCTTCCAGCTTTGCACCCACCCCTCTGCGGTCCGTTCCGTCTCGCCCGATTCAGACCGTTTTCTCGCTCGGCCGAGCGTGTAATCAATTTTTTCACACTCGGTGATTTTTTATTAACCTGTCCAATTGTCTTCGTAGCAGAATCACGTCTTCGCCTTTCTTCTACTTTCCTTTAACAATTAAAACGAATTAATATGAAGAGAGTGAAAAATGGGGAAAGCCCAGATTATCTAAGGAACAATTTAAATCGAAAACCCCTACCTATAACGAGCAGGTTCTATTTATTTTTTCCTTCACACTTAAACTCTACTGAACGCAGCATAAACCCCCACAATGTATATAAGTCGATTGTTTCCATCAATGACAAGGTTTGTTCGGATTAGGATAATTTCATATGCACGTTTTTCTGGTAAAATTTCGTCGTATTTCATAAGTTAGCGGCAGATCGTTTGTAATAATGAAAATGTCGCATATTTTTTCAAATCATCGGGATATCAATATTCCCTAACCATCCCTAAACAATTCACAAATGATAATTATAAGAGGCGTATTTCATAAGCTTCCAAAAATTCACACTTTTATGAATCTATTATTTCAAAAGTAAGCAATTTTGATAGTTTTAATTATTTTTCACGAATTTGGGCGATAGCGCCCTCATTATAAGCAAATTATTTTCATGGTTCTTCTACAATCAATTCACTAAAGATATTTTTATAAATGGTTGAAGTATTTCATAAGCTAAACAAAATTCACACTCTCTATGACTTCTATTGCTTAGAAAATGTGGATATTTCATAAGGAAAACATTTCGACAATTTTTTTTCTAAAACTTTGAGAATAGAGCCCTCATTATTTCTTAAGTTAATTAGTTTCACGACTTTTCTTTATAATTAATTAATTCAGACAAGATATCCGTTGCTAACTGGCCTTCAATGAATTCTTGTTTTTTCTACATCTAGTACCGTTCTATGTACTACTAGCTATCTATCATAAAATGTTTTTTAATAATTTTTCACAAATTTTGGATAATAGGATCCTCATTATTTCATAAGAAAGTTATTCTAGTATCTGTATCATAGATTCACAAAAGATATCAATATGAGTAACTTATTTTATAAGCTTTCATTTTCTCCTCGTGTACAATCGTCTGTGTGCTATTAGCTAATGAGAGATAATTGTCTGAATTATTTTTCATAAATGTTGGGAATAGGGCCCTCATTATTTCATAGCAAATTATTTTCATGACTTTTCCTTAAAGTTAACTCAAAAAGTACTAATAAGTGGTATTAATATAAATATCAATAATAGCTTATTTTATAAGCCTCCGTAATCAATTTTTTGCTTATTTTCTCCCTTTAGTACCGTCCTCTGTACTAAATAGCTCATAAATGAAAATTGGATTTCTTAATAAATTTTCGCGAATAAGATCCTCATTATTTCATAAGAAAGTTATTTTAGTTTCTGTACAATAAAATCAGAAAAGATTTAAATATGCGAGCTACTTATTTTATAAGCTTCCATTTTTTCTACGTGTTCCGTCGTCTATGTATTTTAGCTAATAAAATTCTGAATTATTTTTCATAAATGTTGGGAATAGGGCCCTCATTATTTCATAGCCAATTATTTTCTTCACTTTTCGTTGGAATTAATTCAGAAAATATCAATAGGTGGTTAATTTATTTTCTACCTTTAGTACCGTCCTCTGTACTAATATCTCATAAATTAAAATTGAATTTCTTAATAAATAATTTGTCGCAAATTCGCAAATAAGATCCTCATTATTTCATAAGAATGTGATTTTAGTTTTTGTACAATAAAATCACGAAAGACATCAATATGCGAGTAACTTATTTTATAAGCTTCCATTTTCTCTACTTGTACCGTCGTCTCTGTACAATAAGCTAATAACAGATAAATGTCTGTATTATTTTTCATAAATTTTGGGAATAGGGCTCTCATTATTTCATAGCCTATCCATTTTCTCCTCCAGTACTATATGCCTGAACTATTTTTCACAAATTTGGAGAATAGGGGCTTTATTATTTCGTAGCAATTTATTTTCACGACTTAGAATTAATTCAGATCATTAAGTTGACAACTTATTTTATAAGCTCTCGAAATCAATGCTGTGCTTGTACTATTAATTCATAAAAGATGATTAACTACGGGTATTTCAAAACTGAAAAACTTGAACAAATTGTCTTAATTTTTTTCAATGCATTTGAGGACTTTTATTACGTCATTCGTGTGTTATGCGACGCGTTGTTTCCCAAAAGGTGCTGATAAGTGGCTAACGTGTTTCATAAGTTTCCAAATTTAACACTTATTATTGCTTTGAGAAATTTGCATATTTTACAAGTACAACAGATTGTATTAATCATTTCATACATTTAAAAAGAAAGGATTTTTTTATTATTATTCATAAGCAAATTATTTTTTCATGTGCAAGTTATTTTACAATTATTACTATCCTATTGTATGTAATGTTTCATAATAAAAAAGAGCACTTGGTAATAACGCTTCAAAGATTTGGGGAATACGATTCTCATTATTCCATAAGAAACTTTCGTGATTTTTTATGTACAATTAATTCACGAAAGATATAAGCGGCAAACTTATTTTTATAAGCCTCTAAAATCAGTGTTGCGCTCACTCCTAGAACCATTAGCCCATAAAGTAGCCAATTGTATAGCTATTTTAAACTCCGGAAATGTCTTGAAAAATATCTTATTTCATAAGTATAATGCACATGGAAAAATGTTTATTTTTTTCATTAAAGGGATAATTTTATTACTCAGAGCAATTTTTTGTTAGGCCAAAATCGTATTTCATGAGTAAACTGTCATCATTGACTAACAGGCGATAGATGGATTCGTAATAATTCGAGACCATCGTATTTCATAAGCCGCACGAATTTGTTTATTCTCCTCTTGAGAATTTTTTCCCCTCAAATCATATAAATCAAACTTAAACAGTCATTTTTAAACGGGAACACAACTTCATACGTGAAACTATTTTGGACAGCCCAGCCCTCTTATTGAGATTTTTTTTTAAAATTTCAGAGAATAGAATTTTATTTCATAAGCGATATTTTTATTAAATATGTTCTGGTTAAAAGATGGAACGGGCGAAAGTTTATATTTTATTATTTTAAAAAAAGGCTTTTGCCTGTTCCTATACTTCTTAGAATAATGTTAGGAGGACCATATTTCATCGAAATATGCAATTTTTATTATAGAAAAACTTAGTTGGAAATTATTCACCAGTCATATTTTATAATCAAACAATCGTACGTACTTGAATAAACACAAATTCGTTTGGAATGTGTCCCACATTTCACAATCCGCCAAATTCAGCTACCTGAGGAATATGTTCTGTGATCCTCCCGGAACCCATTTTTATTTAATCAGCGAGTGAAGTACAGACGTTTTCGGAAATCGAAATGAACCGGAGTCGTTATTCACAATTAATTCAAAATTGGTACAAACCTGTGTCTTATGCTTATGAACTTATGAAGCAGGACGTTAAATTTCATAAGCGAAATGTCTTTATTTCATAAGTTCCAGCGCATTTCTCCGTTACTATGAATAAAATTTTAATATCGTACTTTAGTCATAGCAACAATGCTTTCTCAAGACGTTTAATGTTTTATTTCATAGGCGAAAGATTTCTCGGAATAGCAAACCTAATGGGTTTCCCTTCCTTTTTATTTCATAATTTATTTCTTCCAATCACTCCGTCACTCAGTGAAAAATCTGTCCAACTTTATTTCATAATTGCTTAATCCATTAATCTTTCATTGACATCGTTGGAATATCATTCAATATATGTCACTGTTGAGTAAATATCAATAGATTTTCTTTTTTTCATCACTGAAACATTTTTTTTATCGAGAAATTTATTTCATTATTTGGTCCAATCCTTAGTCATTTCTATGGCAAATGGAATGTAATATTGACCCCATCCGTAAGTTAGTTATGGATAAACTGCAAAAACCTTTATTTAGCTATATTTTTGTAAGTGAAACGAATTTCATAAGTTACCACTTACCAAGCTACCATCCTGAAGTCAGGAAACAAGATAATAATTATTTCATCAGTCAATTATTTTTATGTGGTCCGTACAATTTATTGATAAGAATATCAATAACTGCCAACGTATTTTATGAGCTTCCAAAATTCGCTCTTTTTATATGCGTCCCTATTGCTTGGAAAATGTTGGTATTTCCCAAGTAAAACATTTTTTGTTACAGGATAAATAAGCTTTTCTTTTTCTAAATAAGTGAAACGCTTTGTTTTCGGGGGCTCCTTTGTCTTTTTCATAATTGATATATTTATCAGAACGGTTTTTGAATCTATCCTTTCAATGATAAAAATCAACTCCGTAATATCTGCTTTCTTATTTTATAAGTAGCCGGTGAGAAAGTAGAAGAAATGCTTTCATACGTGAACATTTTTGAGTTGCTTCTTCTTTTTAAGTACTTCGTAAGTTGTTATATTACTATTTCCGAGAACTCTGTCGAATATCAATCAACCTTATTATTATTTTATAAAGGAATTCATTCCCCCCCCCCCAAGAAGTCCGTTTACATATTTCGTATGCGAAAGATTTCTCGGAATCGACCTTCCCCTCCCACGTTATTTCATAATTTATTTCTTCCAATCATTCCGTCACTCTGTGAAATATTATTACAGGTTGTTGTTTATTAGTTGGTTATGTTTATTATACAATTTTATATGTGAAACACTTTTTCCAATGTCTATATTTGACTATTTTATATAGAAAAGTTATCTCGTAATTGTAACTTCCCTTAACTGAATTTCATGAATTATTTCTTCCAATACTCTCTCTGAAAGAATTCTGAAATATCACAAACACAATTCCATAAAAATACCAATAAATAGTAAAACCACCATATTCATTATCTTTTCTTGACTTTGATATACAGAAAAAAAGTTATTTATTTTATAAGTGCAACACTTATTATTTTATTATGTTTAATTTTTTGGACTGTATTTCCCCTCCGTTATTTCTGAAGTTATTCGTTACAATCCTTCATTTTTTATGGTACGAAGAAACCTGATGAATATGAAACATCTTATTTAATAAGTTTGTGTTGGATAAATAACAAAAAGCTTTTTCTTATTTTATAAGTGAAACGCTTTTCCGATATGTCTCTTATTCAATATGCGAAAGATCTCTCGAAAAAGCAACCTCACATTATTTCATAAGTAATTCGTTTCAATCCTTTTCATTGGCAAAATTATATTTGTGTTCACCTAACTTCTTATTTCATGTTTTACCTTGGTAACAGGAAACGCTTGTACGTATTTTATATGCCCATAGTGTTCGGACTAACTGTTTGTGTCGCATTTCACGAGTTTATTTTTCTTCAAAATGTTCAATTTTTCGTAAGGCAAAATCACTTATTTCATAAGTAAAAGGCTTTTTCCAAGCATGTTGCGATGTTGTCTTCTTTCGTAACTTTCTAGTTATTTACCTACCTAATCCTATTGGTTTTGGCATGACATGTTTATGTGTATTTTTTCTATTTCTTCTTTATTTTTGCCGGGGCCGTACCTATTACCAATTCATCGTGTCGCTCGTGACTATGGAGACAATGGAGGATCCACCGGTGGATTGGGCAACGTCGGCTGACCCTTTCACTTCGTGCCTCTTCTCTTTATAATATCCATCCTTTTATCTATATTTGAAAGAAGAGGAAAAACTGACGAGCTTTTTTTTCTGTTGCAGAAAGATGAACTTCGTTCTGCGGATAACGCTGGGTAAGTTCCTTAAAAAATATTCTCCAAGCTAAACGTCATTTGGAAGGTTTCGTCACGGTTACATATTTTTATAAGAGGAGTGTGACCATTTGTGAAAAAACGGGCAGAACCATCATTTAACTAATATAACTGAAAGTCTACTTTCTAAAGTAAGCATAGTTGTTTATGTATCTGGTCGATTACAAGGTTATAACATTTTACCGGCGGTCTGACCAGTCTTCATTTCCGCTGAGGTTTCATTAATGTTAGAACAACTTTAGTGCTAATCAGTATCCATCTGGATCCGTAAATAATTGATCATGTGTCTTGGCAGGTTATTTCACTGTTATATTTTCCTGCGGCTTTAAGAATCTTTGGCGTTGTGGTTTCATCAATATTGGAGCAATTCCATCTGAAACCTCACATAATACAGTTTATATATGCTAACAATAATTCTATAACGGGAAGATTTCATCGTTGTTATGTCGGTGATTTCTTCATTGCTATAACAATGTGTACTTAAGTTTTTATCTGGAAACTCCGGAACCAAAGTTGTCTTACTTTTATAATCTGGCGATTATTGTGTTATACTATTTGAAGGGAAGTTTCATCTTTGTTGCAGTTCTAACTAAACCTAACACATAAATATTGTAGTTGACTCGTCTCTTGGCTGATCATTTCACTATATACTGTTTAGCGTAGAGGAGGTTTCATATTGTACTTGCTTCTTGGTATATTATCTTTGTGTTGATATTCGGGTGAAGGGTACAATCCCCTCTTTTCGAAGGTTTCTTCACTGTTCACACCAACATATATATGGTCTATGTTACAGCCAATTGGTAAATTAGCAGTAATTTACACCCGTTTGGAATGTTGGCAACTCATCCAAGCCAGGGAAGGTTATCGATTTAAAAGTTAGTTTAAGTAAGTTGTTATAACATACATTCTCAATCGGCAGGTTCTATTAAGTAATTCGCTGATATGTCCAATTAATTCAGGAGATATATGTATTTTCTGAGCTGTTTTGTTACGTTGACTTAATGTAAGTCAAAATTATTGGTTACACACAATAAAGGTGTAACCAGAAAAGAAGACCTGCCTAGAGGTTATCGTTTGGCAGGTTATATTTTTACGTTTAACTGTTTCTAGCTTTACTTCCTCTTATAACAGTTTTCGATTATTACCCTCACAATACTTTACTGCTTTGGAATTTTAATGACACACCCAAGCCCTAGGAGGTTATTGATTGGTAGATAGTAATCTACGTCAAAATATATTGCAGTTTATGTCACTGTTACAAGCCCTTGGTTAAGCTCAGCTTTTACCCAATATGTATATTTAACAAGACGATTTAAACTAAATAATTCATCTGATAATCTAACAATTTGAGAGGTTATCGGTTGAAATGTTATACATGTAAGTATATTAAGGTTAACAATATATCAGTATATCAAGGTTAACGTACTGTGATATAGTCAATTATATCTTAGAATGTTGGTTAGTTTACTGTTTGTAATCCCGCGGTACTTTACATTTTGAAATTTCAACTTATATATTAAATCTCTTAAGTCAATCCGTCGATTGTCATTTTTTACCTTTGTATTTGACCGAATGGAATGATAACGGGAGGTTATAGCGTTGGAAGGTTATTAACTTCAGTCAGTTGTATTTTTAGGTTAGTTTACTGTTCTGTCAGTTCGTAACCTGGCAATACTTTACTTTTTTCTTGCCCTTTTTATTCACTTTCTTACCCTTTTCTGAAGGTTATTAATTTTAATCGAAATGTCGTTACGAATTTTTTTTTTTTTTTTTTGGGGGGGGGGTAATATTATTTACTATGCATATACGGTTTAGGAGGTCTTGTTCTTAGGCTTCCGTCGTTAAAAGAAAATTTCTTGAGGGTTCGAAGGGTTTAAGTTTACCTTAATGAGGTTATATTGTTATAAACATAAGGTTTTGTCACCCTCCAGCCAGCAAAATTTAATGTTTCACCCAGTTCCTACATTTTCCTAGCCAGAATGTATGACACAATAGGAAATGTTTTGTTTGCCAACACTGGCAGATAGGTTATTATATTGTTATACCTGATATTTATTTGTAGGTTATTCTTGTAAATCTACATTGTTGTTTATCTGGTCAATTTGATTACCATAGATTGTTGACTAAAAAAATGGTTATAGCATTGTATTGTTATTTAGCCTTTTTTTCCCTTTTCCTTCCTGTGATGTGAATATTGAACCTCGGGTGACCCCCGCCGATTGCGGAAGCGGTCCCATTCGTGTTCTTCCCATGGTTCGATCCGTCTCGTTCGACCTTTCGCCCTGGAAAGAAGGGTCTCCACTCTCACTTTTTACAGTCCGTCTTCGGCCAGGAGGGCTCGAACGGCAGTCCTTGACCTTCTCCCCTATTTTTCACTTTCATCCTTCCGGTTGCGTAACCGGCCCCTCTCCAGATACTAAGGAACTGGAATCCGGCCCTGGTCGTTCCATAGGCTGTTACCAGGCGAAATACATGTAAGGATTCCATATGTAAGATGAAATAGTCCTGTGGTTGATGGAGAAGGTCGATTGCCTCTACACACAATGAGAGCGATTCTCTCCTATCCGGACTTTACGACACTCGAAAGAAAAGCGTCTTTTAGTCCCTGACGTGAGAGCAGGTGGTAGACGATACTTCAGGCCTATGAGATCTAGAAGTCTCTGTGCTAAAAGTGCGCGAATACGTGACGGGTGTACGTGTTGCATGCATTCTAAAAGTTAGAATACAGGTTCGTTAATGGCAACGAACAGTCCGTCGATTGGGACGAAATTGATTCCCAGCCTGGGAACCGTGCCGGTTGGCCAATCGTGTGAATGGTCTTGAGAATTCGTTAATTTTCGCATTTTCGCCCCTTCCTGACGTGTGAGCTTGGTTGAACACATTATACAATGGGAATCGTTCTTGGGATTACAGCATCCACGTATGATATGTGATCGAAGATTATTATATTTAACAAGTTACAGTTTTGGGAACGTTGCAACAAAAATTTTCCCTACAAATCCAATAATTGAGGTCATTGATGCAACAAATAACCCTGCCTATAACCCTTACTTGGAATTTGCATTTTAAGTGTTACCGCGTGAGGGGATATAACTTTATACACGATTATAGGGGAAGGTTATCTCATTGTTAACATTTATCCCAATGTAATGGAAGGCAAACACATTTAGGTTATAGCACTTCTTCATGCCCTAGATGTTTGGAAGGTTAAGGCTGTAATATCGAGCCGCATGGATGTTTGATTGTATTTTCGCACTTTTTGTCCAAACATATTGAAGGAGGGTATTTAGTTATAATAAACTCGTGTCAGGTTTTGCATTTGGTAGGTTAACACCAAAAATTTATAACCTATAGCAACCTGGGAGGTTATTTATCACATTCACATATGCTGTGGGGGGGGGTTGGAATGCTAAAATTACAGTGTGTTATTGAATTTGCATCCCCAATTTTATTGGAAGATGTAGCCTCTCGTTATCTATTACATCATATGGCGTTTGCCAGTTCTAGCATATTGTATGGTTAACTCACTGTTATAAATTCCTGCCACTGAAATTATTTTATTGAAGACGTCTTATATTGGATGGTTACTACATTGTTATAATCTCGAGCTGTAGAGATTTCTTTCCAACATGGATGGTCGAAGTAGTGGTAGGTGGGTCCACCTGAGAGATTATACGATACTTGCTTGTCTTAGAGTATCGGGTGGTTACGTCGTTAGGTTTGGTGGTTAATTTACTATTTTAACCTTCCACAATTCCACTGGGTAGTTTAATAAATGACTAATTTGACCCATTTTCCAGGACTCTCCGTGCTATGGATATCTGAAGCCATAGGGCAGAGGAGGCCGCCAAATTACAGCCAGGACCAGATGCCAGTGACTTCGTTCAGTTGCAGAGACAAAATACTCGGCGGTTATTACGCCGATCCCGAGACCGACTGCCAGATGTTCCACGTCTGTGTCAAAGTGCCCGGCCTCGGAGTAAGTGGTGATACAAAGCCGTGTCAAAAGTGCAAGTACTCAACACATTAATTTTCTAGGTCCAGGACTATAAGTTCCTCTGTCCGAACGACACGTCATTCGACCAGGAGAACCAGATATGCGACGACTGGTACAACATCGACTGCGAGGCGGCAACCCTCTTCTACTCGGACAATTTCGACCTTTACAGGATAGGAAGTGATGATTCGACGAGAGTGAAGGAAGTCCCTCGCCTACCCAACAACAACATCAACAACGCCGTCTCGGACCGTGACGATGACTACTTGCAGAGGAACGACCGTGGTGAGAACGTCGGTTCCGACCTTCTCAGGTACTGACATGTCGTCGATACATCGTGTCCTCCGCTTAACCCCTGTTCTTTACAGAGGGAGCCACTCCGGCAACTTCTTCTCAAACAAAAACAGAGGCAAAGAAGACGAAGACTTTGAAGAGTCGAAAAAGAAGAAACCTGCCAACGGCAAGTCGAACGTGAGGAAGCTTCTCACCGGTAAACGTCCCATCCCCAGCACGACACAGGTAAACAAAAAAGCTTCGATTTTCTTCTCGAACTTTTCCCTATAAGGGAAGATTAAGTCAGCCTTGAACGACTCCTTGAATGTATCTTCGAAAATCACCAATTATAATAAACCATTTATAATGTCCATTATATGATGGAACGCTAACATGTTTTTATAAAATCGTACCATATGTAGGGCTTTATTAAATTAAGCTTCCATATAGCTGCACCCAGGAAGGTAAGTCTTTGTTACCACTTACTCTCCTTTGGAAACGTGTAAAGTAAGTTTCCTGTTTGAAGGTCTCGGTTTTTCCAACTCGCATGTTAGGAGTTTAACTCTACCAAAAATTACGGAAGAAGGAGTCATCTTTTTTCCTTAGTGGGAAGGGTGCTGATGTTATGCTATAACTTTACTTGCTGTCGGGGCGACAGGATATTACAATGCTGTTGCCTCTTCCCCTCTAACTTGAACAAATCGTAACTTAAAAACTAGAGTAGTGCTTTGGATCAGTTTGGTTAAAATAAAGCATGGACGTAACCTGTCTTCTAGCACTGAATAAAAACCAACTATGAAAGTGTTTGGTATTGTGCTCAACCTTTTCTCTATCATTACCCCTTTCATGGTGCATAATAAAAAACTGTCCTATCCTCCCAATCTTCATCCCTACTCTTTCTATAGTTCTTTGGAAGTTAACGCGTTTTTAAAGTTTTACTTGAACGTTTTGAAATTATCTGTCACAGCAACCTACCTATTTGAGAATTTATGTAAGGTTAAATGATTGTTATAATCTAGTAATGTCGACTTATTTGCCCAAGGCCACATACCATGCGACGAGCCAGCCCAGGACATACCTCGCCGGTAGGAACCGGGTCACGTCCAATTTCAACAAAGTACCGACGGAAGCACCTTTGAGGCAGACAGAGGTATACAACCAGAACCAAAGGCAGAACTACAATCAGAGAAACTACAACCCGACTACCCAGAAGCAACAATACTACAACCCGACTACTCAGAAGTCTCAGCAGCAGCAGTACTACAACCCGACTACCCAGAAGCAACAATACTACAACCCGACTACTCAGAAGCCTCAGCAGCAGCAGTACTACAACCCGACTACCCAGAAGCCTCAGCAGCAGCAGTTCTACAACCCGACTACCCAGAAGCCTCAACAGCAGCAGTACTACAACCCGACGACCCAGAAGCCTCAGCAACAGCAGTACTACAATCCGACTACTCAGAAGCCTCAGCAGTTTTACAACCCGACCCAGCCCCCGAAGACCAACTATTACGAAAATACCCAAAACTACAACGCCCAGGCGACCAACTTCAACTACAGCCCTACGACTCAGAAACAGCAGAACTTCCAGACGACGAGACAACAACAGCCGACTACGGCGAAACCTTACAGCCAGCAGCAGTTCTACAACCCGACAACCCAGAAGCAGCAACAGTTCTACAATCCAACTACACAGTCCACCAATGCCCAGTCTGTCGACACCAACTACGAGACCCAGAAGCTGTTCAGGCTCAATACCCAAGGGTTCAACAACGCGAACCAGTACGACGAGCCGAGCAACGGCGAGTTCCTCAAGACTGCCCCGAGCCAGAACCTCGGCGCTAGCAATTTCAACAGGGTTCAGAACAGTTACAAGACGTTCAACGCGTCCGTCTCCTCGAGCTACAACTTCATAAGCCCATCTACGACCCAGAAGACGACCCCCAAGCCCCAGACGACTCAGAACTACAACCCAACGACTCAGAGGCAGCAAACGCAGAAGCAGACAACGCAGAAAGCCTCCCAGCAGCAGTTCTTCAACCCGACGACCGCCAGGCCTCAGCAGAACTTCTTCATACCCAATTCTACTCCCGCGAAGAGTAGGGGTTCAGCGGCGTACCAGACCGACGCGACCGAAAAGCCCAGACCTTTCACGACCCTCAACCCAGTCCCTGCGAAAGAGGCCAAAGAAAAAGAACAGTACGACTACGCCTACTACGATGACGCAGCACACCCAGAGTACGAGAACATAGACGCACTCGACTTCGCGAGAACGAAATCAAAAAAACAATAACCAAGTCCAATCATAAAAAGGTTTCAATTTTATAAAAACAAACCTTGTATATAATAACCAACCTATACAACTGTATAAATAACGGGTGAAAAGAGAAATCGTGTAAATTGAATGTTTTATGTATAAATATGCCAAACTCCGAGAGCAGCCTAGGTTAGGATGGCATAAGAGAAAAACAACCGCCAAGTAATTATTTTGTACTTTTATTTTACTAATTATAAGGTTTTTGTTATAACCCTGCCAATCTTATTCGAACCTTCCGACCCATGTTTGAATGAAAACCCTTGGCCCGCGCTTGTGATTGGTCCGACGCACCATGTGACCATCACAGTCGTCCGCCTTTAATAGCAGTGGTCTCAAAAACCCTTCCAAAGCGTACATCCCTATTAAACAGCCTATTTCAATACATCAGACAAAAAAGTTCCGTTTAGGACGTCTTTCTCCATTTGCCCATTTAAGTTTGTCAACAAAAGTGCAATTGGGAGGTTTGATTATTCGAACCTCCCCTAGTTTCAAAATATCAATTTATTACCCACTGAACACGGTCAAAAGACAAAAATTGGGGAGGGGGTCAGGTTATATCTTTACAAATACAATTAAAAAAATGGAGAAGAATTTTCGATCAATTAAAAAACAGGTTCTTGATCCAGTGACATAAATTGATGTCAGGTTAGAACATTGCATAGTCATAACTACTACGAGCACTGAACAAAACAATGACTGGTGATTATAAGTCATCTGCCTCCTTCCTTAACGGAAAGATGTGCTATAATTTTACGGGGGCATCAGGTCATTATTACAATGTTATAACCTGCTGCTCTTCTCTAAAGGGATCAAATCTTCTAGTACTACCAAACATTGAAGTCTTTTAATCATAGTCATAACAAATCGTGACTGACAACTGGCGGAGTGTTTTCGTTCAATTAAAACATAATCCTCCCGAATTATTGAGATAACCTTATATCCAGTTAATTTAGGTTTTTATCTCAGCTAAAAACCTTAATTAATTGTAATATATTAATTGGTCAAGCGTACCACGAAATTAATGAACTTCTTATATCAGTGTGGTTAAAATGAAGCATAGACATAACCTCTCTTCTAGCGCTGAAAATGTATTGAATCTGTGCTCAAACTTTTACTTATCATTATACGTTTCATCAAAATAAAAGCTGACCTTCTCTCCCAATCGGGGTCTCTTTTCCTTTCCACAGTTCTTTGGAGATTAATGCATTGTTATAGCCTGCCGCTCTTAAACTGATTCCGACAATGTTGATATTACTACAGTTGGACCGTACGTGTCATGTATGATCAATTGTCAATGAGTCGGTGATTACTTGGAAGGTTATAACACGGTTTCAACCTGCGGTGTTTTTCCCCTGCCTGTTTTTATAATCATGTAAAATATGTTTCGTCATATCATTTTTTTCTCTGTTTGGTTTACACATTGATATACCCTGCAGCGTTTTACTGTTTCTTCATACTACAGATATAGAAGTTTCGGTCTTAGAATACCGAACCCTTGAAAATTATGATAATACATATCTCTCTCTCTCCCAACTTACTGAATATAAAACTTGTATTCCCCTCCAAATGTTGATCTATTTTATAGTTTTTTTGGAGGTTAACACGTTGCTATCTATAACTTGCCGCCCTTAGACTTATTCTAACGATATCGCATGTGTCCATGTTCTTATCATTTGGACCTTTAGTACCGAGGATTGTTTTTCCTGTGGTATTTTTCTTTTTACTATTGCTTTCATGTTGGAAACTTATTTCCTTCTTTTGATTTTTTTTTTCTTCTTTTTTTACTGTGAAGATTAACCTATTATTATAACCTGCCCAATCTGACCTCTTCATACTACAGCGTACAAAATGTTCTACTTTAAAATACCTAAACCTTGGAAAGTTATGGTATATGTATAAAACATATACCTACCTACAATGATAGTCACATAAATTGGAGTAAGGAAATGCCGAATAAAGAAGTTTTTATGAATTGTAGTGATGATTTCACATCTGTAAAGAAAGGTTTTCGGAAATATAAAAAGTCACCGATATGGCAAGACTTGGGCCCTCCATTTTAAAGTAATTTTAATTATGAGATATGATTTAAAAAAATACTTTACTTTAAATACGTCTGGGACGGAAAATTTTGAAATTTGGCGGTGAAAACAGCGTCCGCAAATCGGAGTAGCTTTTGTTTATTGGCATGCTTTTTTATAGGAGGAAAATAGTTTTCCCCTCTTATTCAGAGTTTTTATTGGTATTACTACCCTCAACAGTCATAAACGAAAATCTCCTTATGATAAGATTTTATTTCATGTTTACTTTTCAATAATCCCTGGGGCTGAAAATTTTGAATTTTGGCGGAGAAAACAACATCCGCAAAGCGAAGCAACTTTTTCCGGGAATTTTTTTTTTTTTTTTCATAGGAGGAAAATAGTTTTTACAGATTTTTCTATTGATTTATCCTACACTCAATAATCAAAATCGTTAGAAATATTTGTAATGTTTCGATTTGATTTAAAAGAAGTAAAAAAAAAGTCTAGGACAGAAAGTTTCAATTTTGGCGGTGAAAACAATACCCGCAAAGTGAAGCAGCTTTTGTTGTTAATTTCGTGTTCTTTAAATACGAGGAAAATAGTTTTATCAGATTTTTATTCTGATCTGTACTACACAATAAATAAAAACATTAAAAAGATTTGACTTTCAGGAGATTTGTGTGTTTGTATTAAGCCTAGAATTTAGACGGCGAAACATTAGAAGGTTTGAATGTTTAGATTTGATTTAAAATTTTTAAAAAAATGCGCCTGGGATGGTAAATTTCGAATTTTGGCATATATCCGCTCTGGCTCATTTTTGTACATTTCCAAGTGGGAAATATTTTTTTCTGATTTATCTATGTATCATTCATTCAATAATTGTTTCATTATATTTATCATTATCCTTTTTTTTTCCTAAATGTATAGGCTGTAAGCTGAACATCTGCAAAGTAACGCAGATTTTTCTATTGGACTATACCCACAATAATTATAAACCCATTATAAAGATTTTTAATGTTTTAGTATGATTTAAAATATTTTAAAAAATAAGCCTTATTTCGAATTTTAGCGGCTAAAAAAGATATATGTATAACGGCGCAGCTTTTGTTCATATCCATGTACTTTTCCAAGGGGGAAATATTTTTTCACAGATGTTTCTATTGATCTATACTCACTTTCAAAACATAACATTCCAGATTGTTCGTCTGGTTTACACTCTTTAATGAAAAGCATTAAATAGGTTTTTAATGTTTAGATTTCATTTTTAAAAAATGCGCCCGAGATGGAAAATTTCGAAATTAGGCATATATCCGCTCTGGCACATGTTTGTACAATTCCATGTACTTTTCCAAGTGGGAAATATTTTTTCCTGATTTTTCTATTTATCATTCATTCAATTTTTGAATTTTTTGAATTGTCATTATACTTATTCTTTTTAATGTATAAGCTGGAAGCTGAACATTTCGAATTTTGGCGGTGAAAACAACTGCAAAGCGGTGCAGCAGTGCCGCATGTGAGCGGCAAAAGTACTCGCTGCCTTGCCTCTATGCAACCTCCGTTCTGTTTATCCACGCTATAGTTCGGTTGTTTTCACGGCCAAAATCCATTTAGACGACCGGCCAACAAAAAAAAAATACGCCCTAAACAATAAAATCTGACCCCAAAATATGGACCTCCTCGGCTCGATCCTCGACTCAATGGAGAAACCGCCTGCCGTCACGGAAAAACAAAAAGAAGAGATGAAAAGTAATGGCGTCCCGATTTTATTTTTATACCTTTTCTCTCTAATAAAGAAAAAACGGAATTATTAATGAAAACTTTTTCGGGTGATTTTACAGGGCAGAAGATGGCGATGAAAAAGAAGCAGGAGGAGGAGAGAGACATGTTGAGGAAATTTAGAGAAAAGGTGATATACAACTATACTTCATACATATTACATTAATGTCCGATCCAGTATAATTTGAAAGATATTCCATAAAGCTGGAATATTTATATAGCTGTACTACAGTTCAAAACCTCCACCTATAAATTGTTGTATTTCAATAATTCATAATAATTATAAACGTTCCATTATTAACTTCCGTTCCGTAATAATTAAGTAAGTAGAATTGATAGTTTGCCCTTGGGTAGCAGACATTAATTCCATTTAATTTTACAACAGTTTTCCCTAATTAAGCGCATCACAATGGTATGAGGTCATAAATCTCAAATAAAAGCTTTCAGCTTTATTTTTCTTTCTGATTAAATTACAATTACCTCTGACCACTTTCAGCTGTGCTAAAATGAGTTTTTTTAGGTTTAGTCACTGGCCCGAGCTTGGCAAGACCACATTACCTCTTTTTCTATCAGATTGCACCATGTTTTAGCGATACTTTTTACTTACTGTTTCGGATGGCAACGCAATCATTTGTTAATTGCTTCGATTCTTGCGTCTACAAAGAATACGGTTCTCTCCGTCAAACATGTATACTTATCCTATAACCTCATGTAAAGGTTGCCTTAAAATTGTATTTTTGCATTAAATTACTTTTTTTTAAATATGCCGCCCTACGTCAGTTTGTTCCGAATAACAACAAATGGTGGATAAATTCAGAAAATATTGAAAATTTATTGAACTTTTAAAAAGAACTAATTGTAAAAGCCTATGTGAAGGTTACAAAAGAGAGCTTTTGCTATTTGTTTTAATTTAAACAATAAATTACCATCTGTTTAGCGCCATATGCATATCGGTTATGAAGAGGGTCAAATTTTAAGTTTTGGTTTCTTGGTTTGCCAGAAACGAACAAACACGCTGGTTTCAATCTGTCAAACCCGGAGAATGTTTATTCCGTATAACTTTCAATGGAAGGTTAAAAATGCTTTCTTTTATACAGTAATTCCTTCCATACGGATACATGTACTATAAAAGTGATGTGGTAGAATAGAACCTTCCGTTTAAAAAAAATACTGCATGTGCAGTTGGCTTGTACATTTTGTAATAGAACAAGAAGGTCTGTTACATGGTGAGAATGTACAGAAGTAGAGGAATTGGAATTCCTGAATTTTTTAGTAACATAAGTTTCAACAACTGTTACATGGCAAGAAATTGTCCCATTGACATCAAGTAAAAAATTTCTTTAATTATACATTTATTGTTAACGCCAAGATAGAGTAGGGCGTCACAAGTCAACCATGGAATGGTAAAAAATAAAATACTGTATACACTTGCAGGTAGATTTCAATGACTGTTACATGGTGACAGATTCGTCCAAACAAAAATGAAATATTTTCTTTTAAGTATGCATTTATGTAAGTATGTGTATGTCATCGTTTGATCTGTATAACAGCAAAGTGCCCACTGAGGAAGGGCAAAATATACAATAAACACCAATATATACAGCAGCAGGCAGGGAGCTTTCAATAACTGTAAGAAGTTTGTTACAATAACAGTAAGTGAAATTAATTTTATTTGATTTTTTTAATCAGTTTTATCATAAGCTAGTCAAGGGTCATAAGCCATTTAAAAAATAAATATTAAACCTTAATGAACATACAGGAGGGTCAATTAGGTTAGTCATAAAAAAGCAGACAGGTTTCAATAATAGTTACAGATGTAAGAAGTTGATTTTATACACTTGTATGTGTGTATATACTTTGTGTTCATTTTCTGTTGCATGATATGCTGGTTGATATATTTATATCATAGTTGATTAGTTTGATCTGTACAAGTGTCGAATGGTCGCAAGACCGCAAAGTGACTGAATCATAATTCGCTTGTCAATTATCCGTTTGTGTACATGTGTATGTTAATTTTTTGTCTGCTGTTGGTATCTTATGTGTTAATATTTGTATTTACATGCAATAGCAATCAGAAAGTCTCAAACCAGTATTACTTATATATTTCTTTATGACTAGAGTCCTTTTTGTAGTAACGATATTCAGTGTATCATCCATGCACCATAGGCCTATTATAAAATCAGCAATAAAATGATATTTCTGTCCAGGTGCAAAGACATATCACAGATTTCCTCGCCGACCAGAATAGGTCGAGGCTCAAGTATCCGCCTATGGAGCAGGTCTTCAGGGCAGTCATGTGAGGTCGGCCCGTTTACTTTAACATACGATTGATAAAAATATTACTATTATTTTTTTAGACACGAGGTTTCCGAGGAGGCGGGCGTCACGAGCCTTTCGTTTGGTCAGGAAGGCATCGATAGGTACATAATGCTGTTCAAAAAAGAGTTTCCCCCTTGCGATGACGAAATCGCCGTACTCAGAAGTGGTGAAGAGTGGACGGAAGAAAAACGCAAAGAAATTGCTGCGCAGGTATATATTTATTTTTATAAAATAAATATTCATATATAATTAATTTGTCGGCAGAGGGAAAAGGAAAGGTTGGATGCCATCGAGGACGAGGTGAGGCGTAAAAAGAAGAAAGTGGAGAAGTTCGTACCGAACTCTGACTACACAAAGAAATACGAGCACCTGATCGGCACCGAGGTCGCGAAGGAGGCTGCTAAAGTCACACAGACAAACAAGCAGTATGGTTTCGGTATGCCAAAACACAATCATGTGAGAGAAAACTCTTTATTGTTTTTCTTTCTTTTTGTGTGTGTGTAAACAGTTCCTAGCGAAAACAAAAAAGACCACAGGTCCATCGAAGAGACTCTGGCCGACATCAAAAGAAAAAAGCGCAAGCTGAACGAAGCCAAAGAGGGTGATATTTAAAACTCGAAAATTTAATGACAAAAAACTCGTCCTACGTATATATATATTTATATCTATTTTTCCCATCGTACAAAATTATATCGTATGTTATATTTATATAAATTTACCATTGTCGTTATAGAACAGGCAAAATTTATAGAAATAGGTTTTAATCAGGCGGCAACCTTTCTCACGGCAAAAATAATAAGCTGATTAAGTTTGTTTTTCAATTAGAAAGATTGTACAACGCCGACGACTGGTCTTTCCCGTCAACGAATTTGTACAGATTTACAAATAAAAATTTCAACAAAAATATGAAGCTTTTAATTTTTATATCTGTGTAGCTGACCAAATTGATGTGTAATAAGGCATAAATTAAAGGATGAAACTTCTTGTTTGAATATTGTCTTTAATTTATGCCATAATCGCTGAAGTGCATAAATGAACAAACGTCAAGTTTATTGCCTAATCATTCACCGTCCAAATCATAAATTAATGGAAATGATTGGAATCTTATTTTGTGTGTTCAAAAATTACTAATCACCTATCATTGCATTAAAGGATGAACTTTCACTTGTTGCCTAGTTAAATTTCCTTTTTCATATAAGAATGATGTAGCATCACAATGTCTTCAACTTACGACCTAATCGCCTGCGTAATCCAGCATAATTTAACAGATGATGTTGCATAGTATCTTCAGGTTGCTAATGCGATGCTGCACAAATTAAAGGATGGTTGTAATCAGTCACACCTCGTTGAAACATATTTTCTTTAGTTTTCCATCATATGTGGTTAAAGCATAATTAAAGGATGGTGCCTCACGTTTTACAACTTGTCACCAATGTTGTAAATTGAAGGGAGGTCTCTTTTTAACTTTCTCTTAAATTATGGCTTTTATCACGTATAGGTGGCAAAAATTAAAGTATGAAGTAGTGCAGTCCACATAGCACTTAAAAAAAAATAAAATAAAAAAAACAATAATTTTTTTATATGAGAAAAATAAAAGTTATTACATTCAAACTTGTACAATTGTAATTACATAATTTATGTTTTTAAGGATGAAATTATCATTTCTGTTTTTAAAGAGCTTTCTCAGGAATCCGTATCCTTAGAGAGCAGTTCGACAGTCTCTTTTCGTGATCTCTCATCCTCATTGTGTATGTGCTCTTTCTTGTGGTGTGTAATCTATGAAATCACACTGCCTAGAGACACGCACAGAAACTCAAGATGTCGAAACTGTAAATTACAATACATACAAAAATGTTATTTTAAGGTCCAAATCTTTTTTACTGCCACATTATATTTTATTTTATTCTTTGTTTTTATAAATATCGTCGACAAATATGTGACTAACATAATCAAATAATATTTCTTACCTGACACTTTGTAGAAAAAAGAATATTTATATTTATTTTTAATAATAAATTTGTACCTTTTTTTTTAATTATTATTATTGTCGTGTTTGGAATGTTACATCAGTCATCAACCTTAGTCCAGACGAAATTGCCTTCGTACCTGATCGCCGTTATGAAATCGTGCGGTGGTCTGTTGTTCCAGTCCTTTAAAAATATACAGATATATATATACATATATATATATATATATATATATATATATATATATATATATATATATATAAAATTTTATAACAAGAAATAAAGAATTATCACCTTAGGTGAGAGCAGAGAGACGTATGTGTGACCGGCAGGCCTGCGGTACATGTAATACGACCTGCCTGCTACCAGCGTGGCCATGTATGATTTCACTTCGTCTAACGCCCCTGGCTGACCATAGTCAAAAATTAACACAAAAACCTCGTTAACATTATTTGTTTTTTTTTTTGCTTTTTTTTTTTCAAACCTCATACCGAATAGTCTTCTAGAACAAGTAAAGCGAGCAAAAAAATTAACTATAACTAGTAGAGATTAAATTTAATAATAACAGTCTTACCATTATCCGCTAACTTGAGTGGCATCTGGATGTCCACTGTCAATAAACCGGATATTAAAGTTGTTTTCTTTGCAATTATGAATTTGAAAATTATACTTTTTTTTATTTATACTTATTTAAGTGATCACAGGAAGCTATTTAGCAATGTATATACTGTATTGACAATGATCCATGTTTAGTAGTCATAACTGACTAATAATTGTGCCTGCTAAATACATATATGGATAAAATAAAAATTTCATTGAAAAATAAATAGCAAACGTAGTCCATTCCCTTGGATATAAATTAAAGGAGCCCCCTCCCGTAAGTTAAATTAGAACCTGTGCTCTGTTTATATTTGTGAATAACAAATACAAACATTACACAGCCAAACGATGTTAAAATTGAAGAAAAACTTTTTTTTTTTTCGTTCTTTCTTTTAAAAAGCCCAATATTGAAAAAGAAATTGCCAATCTAAGTCAGACTCACTGGGACACAAATTATAAGTGGCCTTTACACAGCCGGGCAATGTTAAAATTATTTTTTTTTTTTTTAAGCACTATTGAAAATTAAATTACCAATGTGGTCAGGATTCCAGGGGCATAAATAAAAGGAACCCCCTCACAAGTTAAGTTGAACCAGTGCTCTCGTTGAAAAACATAGATTTAAAAATTTTATACAAAGCAACAAAATTGAAGGAAATTGCAAATAATTTCTTCTTGACTTCTTTTTTTGTACAATATTGAAAAAGAATTAATTAAGGTTTTTAGTTAAGATTTAAAAAGAAAAATCAATGGGGCACGAGAGGGATTCGAACTTATGATCTTCGGTACAGATACACCACTGCTCTACTACTTGAGCTATCGTGTCCTCGATCCACTCAATTAAAAACCTTAATTAATTTAATATATTAATTGGTCAAGCAGACTAGGAAATTAGTGAATTTAAATGAAGTGCACTTCCAACATTTAACAAGTGACAAAATGGACTGAAAATTCATAAGGTGCAGTTGAGATAGGAGGAAGTTAGTGTCCGAGTGGATCATGGGTTCAAATCCCACTCGTACCATTGACTTTTATCTCAACTAAAAACCTTAATTAACTGTAATGTATTAATTGTTCAAGTGGTGGTAGACAGGTTCCCTGAGGTATAACTTAAAGGACCCTCCCCCCCGTCATTAGTTAAGTTTGACCGGGTCTTTTACTATTGTGAAAAACATAAATTAACTTTGTACAGCAAAACAAAGCTAAGTTTGAAGAAAACATGTACTTATTTATTTTAAGCACAATAAAGAAAAAAAAATTGCCAATGTAGTTAGTCGGGTTCCCTGGGATATAGAAATAACGAAGCACTCCCCCTTCCTCCAACATCACTATTTCATAAAGATTCGTTTAATTTTGATTAAAATTAAAACTTTACCGTCCATCGATTCGTCACGACGGACTCTCTTCGCCTGAGGCCCTTCGTAGGCCATCGGGCCGGAACCTCCCGCAACTGTTACATTGTTTACATTTCCACCGGATCCGTTATCAGTGAAACCTCTCACGACTGTTACCCGCGTACGAATAATTTCTTTTAAGATGCGTCCAAATCTCGCGGATCGTCTTCACAAGATATTCGTGTTAAGCTGTATAACATTTACGGCGGGTGGGGTGTGCTTTATCGGCGTTCGAATGGCGTCCCACTTCATGTACACACTACCGGAGAGGGAGGCGTTGAGGAAGAGGCAGCAGGAGGAGCTGCTGTCAGAAGGCAGGGAATTGCTGGTCGATACGCCGTCCTCTATTAAATATAAACAATAAACCTACAAAAAAAGGTATACAAATTTCTATTAATAAAAGTTTAAGCCTTTTCTTAAATAAATAAAAAATTCTCAACTTTTTAGGCCTGTTGGAGAGTCAAGGCGTCTATACGAAAAAGTAGTTTTGTAAATAAATTGTAAAATTTTCTAGAAAAAAATAAATAGTTTTCTTTAAAAAGAACTTCCCATGATTTATAAATTATGAAAAATAACCTTTATTCCGACCTCGTCTTAACAGGTTTTTCATTTTATACAAAATGTATAAGTCGAAAATAATATTAATTTTAATATTTTCAACGGTTATATCTTAAACAAGAACAGTTGGTCCGTACAGTCTCGCTAGTGAGACACAGCCTAACTGGTTTGTATCCTTAGAAGGGGAGAAATCAGTATCCATGTTTATCATTTCCATTCTCTAGTAAATATTGGTCCGTCCGGTTTCGCTAGTTCACTGTGGTCCAAAGTGTGAAATTTTCGGACCATATAACCTCTAGCTGTGCCTAAGAACGTGGCAACACGGTTTTTTCCCTACCAACAACATTTCGTTCCAATTTCCAACTCAACAGTGGATTTACATTACTGTTTTACTATATGTAATACACAATATAAGAACGTTGGGCCGTGGGGTTTCGCTTGTGGAATGTAGTGAGTGTAATTCACCTAAGACCATATCGAGACATGTGGTAACACTGTCGTTTCTGTGAGGGAAAAATATAGTCTTGATAAAGACTTTTTTTTTTAAAGCTATTGTTATTAATGTTAATTTTTATATAAATAGAGGGTCCGTACGGTTTCGCGTTTTTGATTTTCACTTAAAGTAGATATAATACGTTCCCGCCATGTCCAAGCACGTGGCAACACGGTTGTCATCTATTATTTTTTTTTAATTTTCAATGCTACAAGGTATTTATATTATAACTATTCTATTAGTACGTTTTTCTAAGAACATTGGCCCATATTACCTCGCTTGTGAACTTGTTTTCGCCAAAGGCCACGGCACCAGTCTATATCGAGGCATGTGGCAACACTGTCTTTTCTGTGAAAAAAAAATAACTTTAAGCCGTACAAAGCCTTTTCTTAAAGCCACATAATAACGTGTCCGTACGGTTTCGCTTGTTTACTAGTTTTCACCTAAGAGCATGAAATCAGTTTATATATCGAGGCTTTTGGCAACACTTGCCTTCACCCTCAAAAAAAAACATTACAAATCCTGTTTTTTTAAAGCTAGATGTATGCAATTTTATTGTCATTAATGTCATTTTTTCTCATAATTATTGGTCCATATGGTATCGCTTGTTAGTGGTTTTCACCAAAGGGAGAAATCATTTGGACCATGCTATGTGAAGTAAATTTTTCCAACAAAAGTTTAATCTTTCCAACGCTTAATGTTTAACATTGGATTTATATTATTCCCGTTCTACCGTAAATCGTCTAAGAACGTTGGTCCGTACTGTTTCGCTTGTTGGTTGGTTTTCATCTAAGAAAAGAGAAATCGTCCTCCAAATCGAGGCATGTGGCAACACTGGTTTTACCGCAAAAAGTAAATTTCCAATTTACGTTGCTTAATAAATTTTTCTACACATGTTAATAATATTATTTGCCCAAGAAAGTTGGTCTGCTTGTTAACTGGTTTGTCATCTAAGAGAGAGAAATCTGCATCAATTATCCCATCCTTACGGCAACACTGGCTTTTCAATTTAAAAAAGAAATCTACAAGTTAAATCATACCAGAAACTTAATTTTAATGTATGACCGTACAGTCTCGCTTAGTTCGCTGCATTTTTACAATGGGGCAGGGAAAGAAAAAATTTTTACCGGGTCCATGCGTAACTATCTATAAACAAAATCAAATTTATAAAACCTCTTTTTTAAATGAAAGATACATATATACGTTTATTGTTCGTAATGTAATTTTTAATAAGAAACATTGTTCCGTATGGTTTCTTTTGTTTACTGGTTTTTATATAAGAGAGAAATCATTCGGACCAGATAGCCTCTCGCTAGGTCCACACACGTGGCAACACTGTTTTCCCTCCAAAACAGAAATTTCAAATTTCCATCTCGACCACATCAATAATCATATTTTTCTGTGAACATTGGTCCGTTTCGCTTGTTTAATAGTTTTCACTAAAAGGTTGAATATTCATATCGCCAAACATTCACCTCACCCTTAAAAAAAATCAAATTTACAAAAATTCCTATATTTTTAACTACTAATATAGGTATTTTTCAGTGAATATTAATCTCATTTTTTCTAATAAATAACGGTCCGTACGGTTTCTAACCTAAGGGAGGAATCATCCGGATTTTGCCATGTCTAGGCAGGAAATATAAACGCTTTCCAACGAAAATCCCAAATCTTAACAACGCTTAATATTTATCAATGGATTTATATTATTCTCGTTTTACTATGTCGTCCATGAACGTTGGTCCGTGTGGTGACGCTTGTTGGCTGGTTTTCAATTAAGAAAGAGAAAGCCTCTTCAAATATCCAGTCCTTACGGTAACACTGTCTTGTTTTTTAAATTAATATCTACAAGTTAAATTTTACCATAAATATAATTTTAATGTGTGACCGTACAGTCTCGCTTGGTTCGCTGAATTTTTACAATAGGACAAGGAAAGAAAAAAAGCTTCACGGGTCAATGTGGGACTCGTGACATGCGTATCTATGGAACATATGTCTTAAATGTTAAATTAATTCATTTTCACCGAACAGCATGAAATCAATCTGTATATCAAGGCTTATGGCAACACTGTCTTTTACCTTTAAAAAAATCGAATTTACAAAGCCTGTTTTTTAAAATTAGTTATATACTTTTATTGTTGATAATATACTAATAAACATTGGTCCGTATGATTTCGTTTGTTTACTGGTTTTCACCTAAGAGAGAAATCGTTCGGACCAGAAAACTTCTCGCTAGGTCCACGCACGTTGCACTGTTTTCCCTCAAAAAAGATAAATTTCAAATTTCCAACTCAACCACATACTATTCTACAATCAGTAATCATATTTTTCTATGAATGTTGGTCCTTAAGGTTTTGCTTGTCAAAAGTGGTTTTCACCTAAAAGCATGAACTCTTGTCTCCATATCGCCAAATATTCACCTTACTCTTCAAAAAAATTAAATCAACTTTACAAAACCTATATTTTTAAACCTCAATATAATTTTGTACTGTTATTGTCATCTTTTTCTAATACATTATGGTCTGTACGGTTTGGCTTGTTTACTGTTTTCACCTAAATGCATGAAATCAGTCTCCATATTTATTGTTAAACATTCACGTCCCCTTAAAAAATAATAATAATTTAGAAAACCTATGTTGTTTTATTATAACCTTATTATAATTGTGTACTGTTATTGTAATTTTTCTCATAAATATTGGTCCGTATGGTTTCGCTTATTACTGGTTTTCACCAAAGGGCGAAATCATTGGACCACGCCATGTCCAAGCATGATGTAACAACGTTTTTACAACAAAAATTAAATCTTTACAACGCTTAATATTTAACAATGGATTTATATTCGCGTTCTACTGTAAGTCGACCAAGAACGTTGGTCCGTACGGTGCTGTTGGCTGGCTCTCACCTAAGAAGGGGAAATCGGCCTCCATATCGAGGAGGCATATGGCAAAACCGTTTTTCCCGCAAAAAATAAATTTACATCGCTTAATCACTTTTATTCCACATGTTAATAATATTATTTGTCTAAGAAAGTTGGTCCGCACGGTCTCCCTTGTCAACTGGTTTTTCATCTAAGAGGGAGAAATGCGCATCAAATATCCCATCCTTATGGTAGCACTGTCTTTTCAAATTAAGAAAGAAATCTACAAGTTAAATCTTACCAGAAACATAATTTTAATGTGTATCCGTACAGTCTCGCTTGGTTCGCTGCATTTTTACAATGGGGCACGGAAAGAAAAAAGCTTCGCAACGTTCAGTTACGCTTTGTTCGAAGCCGTTATCACGTCTTTATCGTACTCCTCTTTATTCATGTAATTATGAAATGAATATCCAAATTCAAGTTTTTTTTAACAAAAAGGTCCAAGTATGGTTATTTTGGGTCTGTTCAGTTTCTCTAGTCAGTGAGGGAAGAAATAATCAATTTGCGGAGGGGACATATCCGAATGCAATCAACCCTGTACCTTCATATTGTAAAGCCGAACATTTTTCTAGTTTCAGCTTACAATACAATCATACGCAATTCCGTTTTGTTACTGTGCTGCCTCGCTAGTTAGAGAGAGTGTGCGAGAGAAAGAGGGAGGAAATTTGCATTTGCAATTTCAATTTGTAGAGGGACCGCCGCCGAATGCATTCCTGCTACTTTTAAAGCAAATGCGAAATTTTCCTCCAATTCTTACACAGTACAGTCTCGCAAGTCAGTTAGTTAAAAAAGAGAATTTTCCTGTTTCAATTTGCTGACGGGACGCTGCCGAATGCAATTAGTTCCTAAATTTTCTAGCACAAGATGACATTTTTTCAGTCTCAGCATATATCTCCTTATAGCTTATGTATTTCAGGTAGCTGGGTCTGTACAATTTCGCTAGTGTGAGCGGGAGAGGGAGGAAATTTTCGGAGGGGCCGCTTTTGAACCTACCGCAGTAATTTTTAATTTAAAGCCGCGAAATTTTCCTTTCAGTCTCAGCTCATAATAAAATCAGGCAATCCGTTTTTCTTTGTGTCAGTAATGTCTGGCTTGTCAGAGGGAAAAGTATCAGTTTTAAAAAATCACGCAATTCGTTTCTTTTACACGTCCGCGCAAAAAAGAAATATTCTATTTCCTGATGGGGCCAGAACCCAGTTAGCTTTGAAATAAAGCCGATACGTTTTGAGCAACTTTTACAATTTGTTGTTTAGTGACTGGCCCCGTTATCGCATTTAATGTCTGCTCCTGTTCGAGCTTAACTCTTCAATTGATGACATTGTAAAATGGACCCGTTAGTCGAAAATTTTCGCTTTTCAGTTCACGGCGAAGCCCCTGAATCTTATTTAAAAAAATTGTGTCTTTATGCTTACGATTCAATCATTCAAAGTGATTTATTTTTCAAAACAGAGAAATATCTTATTTACTCAGGTATATCCTTTATGGTTGTCCTGATGACTTTTATAAAATTTAATTAAATATTACTCTCGAAGGAAATAATTGTCGTAGTCCCATGGAGGTATCTAGCAAATTGTAGGATAAAGGTAAAACGACAAATAATTTTATGTTGATATATACTTTTTCTATTGTCTACACTTCATTTTTCTGATCATGTGTAGTAGTTTAGTGACCGGTTAGTCAATGATTATTACGATTAACCATCCCTAACTGTTCTTATTACGTCTCGTCTTACTTTTGTGCATTGGTAGAAAAGCAATATTTTCTTTAATTTTTATTCTGGTGTCAGTGTGAAGAAAAATTAAAGGAAAGTTCTTTTGGTAACTACCGTAAAATTGGTCGAAATTTTGAATTGCCAACTAATCAGTTCAGTACATTTTTATTGTGTTTCAACAGACGACTATCAAAGCAATACTGAATTGATGAGGAGGCGGAAAGAGCCTTGAAATGTTGTATCTACATAAGATATGTAATAATCCACATAACAATAAAAAGTTGGAAAAGCTTACGAAGTTTTTATAACCAGATTCTTATCTCCATCCATCCAATAACAAAAAGAAAAAATGATACGTGTTTTTTTCCTCCTGGAGTGAGACGTGGAGGGAAATTTCGCCTTGTTCTCCCCTCGTGGCAGCACTGTCTTGAGGTTTCGCCCATAGGCCGCGGGGAGGTAACGCCTTTCGGGGATTATGCCATTTCTCTCCTAGGCCCTCGGAGGTCTTTCCTTGAATTCTTCCTTCAGTTGTTTTCCCTCCCCGGGCCGCCGCCCTCGTCGTAGAATGACTTCAAGGAGGTGAGTGGTTGGATTAAGGAAAAAGGGCCGCGAGAGCCCCGACCCGGACGGACAGACTGGCCGCCGCCCCCCGGCGGTCCGCACAGTCTCGCTCCTCAGACTCTATGTCCACACAAACTCAAAATTTCACCAAAAATAAAACAGCAATTTTTTTTTTTAATTAACAAAAATTGACGTTCAAATATGTTCAAGCTCTTTAATTTGAACAAAATTTAATATTCACCCCGTCACGGTTCTCGCAGCTTTTTTCTTCAACGAATATATAATTTCTAATGATTAATTAATCCATTTATTGCACAAAAAATTCATAATTCGTCTTCGTCGGAATATTTTCCTCCTTTATATTTAGAAATTTCGACACTCCGTTGGTCAACCGCCGACCCCCGGGAGGTCAAGAGATTTATCGTTTAGTTTATTTTCATTTTTAAACATTGACAGAAGAACCCCATCATTTGGTATTTTATCTAGTATTTATATTACAAAGCATTCTGGTAGAATGAAAGTCTTGTTATTTATTTTTAATTATGGCATTTTTCCTTAATTTTGGGTGAGTTGGTACCGAAGACTTACATTTTTTAGGGCTTCCTTTAATCCTGGACAGTGTGTATGGAAATTAAACGAAAATCCTTGAATGTTCTCTAAGATTTGTTGAACCTCTTCAGGTCGAGGCTCGATTTTTATTTTATGGCCTCTGATGTGGGTTTCCTTTAATTTCGGCTATTCCGAGTCGTCCCATGCTGGTAGAAATGAAAGCCTTTAAATCTTTTTTAAATTATGACATTTTTACTTAATTTTTGGTGTGCTAAGTCGTCTCATGCTGGTCGAGGAAAAGGACTTGCAGCAGCCTACAGTAACTTTCCTTTAATTCTGAACTCTTATTAGTGGTAGAAAATTAATGGAAAAGCCTTACGTTGTTTCGATGTAATTTTGGTGGTTTTCCTTTTATTTTGAGCGAGAGTACTCTCGTAAATAAAACCTTTTTTATAAAATTGGTGTTTTCCTTTAATTTATTTATTATTACTTATTTTGGAGAGGTCTTCTCTTACAGGATGTTGGAAATAAGGGGATGTTCAACTTCGTCTGACATGTTACTTTGCTCCTATTTTGGATGAGATTTTTCGTTCCATATAGATCAATTTTGAGAAATTACAGGAAAGGCGGGGAATCACCAGACGTATAATTGGTTATTTTTTCCTTTAATTAGAAATAGAAGTCGCTTGTTATTATATTATGACCTCTGATGTGGGTTTCCTTTAATTTCGCTTAATCCGAGTCCCATGCCGGTAGAATGAAGGCCTCAACTTTTTTTTTTTTTTTAATTATGAAATTTTTGGTGAGGTGAGTCTTCTCATGCTGGTCGAGGGAGGAAAAGGACTTGCAGTAGCTATCCTTTAATTTGGAACTCAAATTAGGGGTGAAAAATTAACGGAAAAGCCTTACGTTGTTGCCAAGGAGTTGTGGCGGTTTTCCTTTTATTTTGAGCGAGAGGAATCTTCGGTCTCATACTGTCGTCAAATTAATTTTTTTTTATACACTTGGTATTTTCCATTAATTTCACGAAAAAAAATGAATGTTCGACTTCCTCTCACATATTAGGAGATACTTTTCGACTATTTTGGATGAGATTTTGCGTTCCTTATAGATCAATTTTGAAAAATTACAGAAAAGGCGGGGAATCACCAGATATGTAATTGGTTATTTTTTCCTTTAATTAGATACAAGTCGCTTCATGAAAAGCATTAATTTAAATAAAAGTCGGGGCTTGTGTTGTTCCATACTGATGGTGAGCGGTAAGCTTCTTTTAAACCTTGTTGGTTTTCCTTTAATTTTTGGCGATACGAATCCTCTCATACTAAGTAAATGGAAATTTTACCTTTTTTTATTTAGACCTGTCAGTTTGCCCTTTTTAATTTAAATGTTTAACTCATACCAGTGGAGCAAATTAAAGGAAAGCCTGTTTGCGGTTATTTTTAGAAAACTTATGTCGTCCCGTATAGGTAGAGAGGGAAAACTTTCATGTTTAGTAAAATTGTTGTTTTAATTTTTGATTATGAAAGATACGAGTTTCATACTGATAAAGAGAGAACCTCAAAAAAATTTAAAACCTTATCTTATAGTAGCTTTTCTTTAATTTTTAACTCCTACTAGTGGAGGGAAAATGAAGGCCTTAAATTTTCATTCTATTTTGGATAATATGTGTGACCTACTTTTGGTCAAGAGAAATGCTTATTGTGGCTCACATTATTTTTTCAATCCTTTAATGATGGTGGGTGTGTCTTCCCATCCTTTAAAAAAAACCTCACTTTTTTTTAACACTTACGTCTTAATTACATTACGCACTTACTTTTTTACGCCTAATCTTAATTTTCCTTTTAATTTCGGGCGAGGAGAATCGTCCCATATAGAAAAGCCTTATCTTTTTTAGATTTTAATTTCGCATGGGACGAGTTCCAATATCGGTGGAGGGGAGGAAAACCTTAAATGTTTTTATAAACCGTGTGGTAGTTTTTCCTTTCATTTTATGAGACGAGTCTTCCTTCGGAGGCATTCCGGTGGAGAGAAATTAAAGGAAAATCTAACCGCCAAGAAGAATCCAAGCTAAATTTGGCTTTTTTTTCTTTCTTTTTTTTTAATTAACTTATAAATTTTAATTTCAAATTCGACAGTCGTTTGTTTATTTATTAATTGTTCTGTTTCAGTTCCAAATCGTCTAAATTCATATGTTCTAGTTTTCTTTTTATACATATGTGTAAATATTTGTCTTTACATAAACAACTCCCCTCTTACAACTGCGGAAATATTAATAATGCAAATCTTTAAAAAAAATCAAATCTAAATGAAAATCGTCCTTTTTTAAGAAATATTAAAAAAATTATAAGAAAAAAACTGAAGGATGCAAGGCGGAAAAATGGTAATTAGAGGAAGTCTTCGTTTAGTTAATCAAATTAAAAAAGAAGAAAAATTAAAGGTAGACTTCCTTTCTCAAATCAAAAACCCAATGGAGTAAAATTAAATAAATGTCGTCCTCGTGAATATTGTTGAGCTTAGCTCTTTTGCATTCATTGGAGAAGGAAAATTTCTTTTCCCAAGTCTGGACAGTTACACTCAAACCGGGAACTACATTACATCTTAAAGGACTTTTATTTGCAAGGGTAGACCGCTTTCACTCAATGGGAGAAAGAAAAATTAAAGGAAAGCCTCCTTTCTCAAATTAGATCCGTTGCAGTAGGGAAGAAAAATGAAAATGAACGTAATCTTCATTTTTAAAGTTAAATTGTTCGGTCAAAATTAAGAAGAAAATTAAAGGTAGTTTGTTGATTCGGATCTTTGCCGCTTAAATAAAAACTGGAAATCAAAGGCAGTCTTCTTATGTATTAAGAAAGTTAGATCCCTCCTACTAATATGAAAATTGAAATTAAAATAAATTTTCTTTTAAAAAAACATTGCAATACATATTTATTTTTTCTTGAAACAAAATTATAAGAAATTGATTTGTTTACGCTTAATTCGCGATCGATGCAACTGATGTTTTTTTGGTCACTGCTCAGATGGTTCCACCCGAACGTCACCGGTGTGGAAGCTGAAATGCTCCTCATGGAAAGGGGCTACGACGGTTCATTCCTGGCCCGCCCCAGCCGGTCGAATCCGGGGGACTTCACCCTGTCCGTGAGGCAAGTTAAACCCAATAATTGAGTTGATTTTTAAAAAGCAGCAATTTATGATTGCAATTATTTCAGGAGGAACAACGAAGTGACTCACATCAAGATACAGAACACGGGCGACTTCTATGACCTGTACGGCGGCGAGAAGTTCGCCACTCTCTCGGAGCTCGTCCAGTTTTACATGGAGAACGAGGGCCAGCTCCGGGAGCGTAACGGCGAGGTGATCGAGCTCAAGTTTCCACTCAACTGTGCCGATCCGACGACAGAAAGGTGAGTACAGTAATATTGCGAATTCGTCTTATTCAGCCCGGAGGACTTTAAAATCCTTAACACCCTGTATATAGGAAATCGAGCCCGGAGGACCAAAAGAATACCGAGATTTCAATACAATATATTTACCCGTCGCCAACCCTTCAAAGCAAAGTTTTTTCAAATTTGTTTGTTTTGTTTAAAATAAATCCCTCCCGGGGGACCAAAAAATAAGATCCCCATTCAAAATACAACACATTTACCTCTAGCCTACCCTTCAAAGCAAAGTTGTTATCAGTTTGTTCGTTTTTATTTAAAATAAATCCGGCCCGAATGACCAATTAATTCCTGCAATGGTCCAGTTTAATATAAAAAAAAAGCCAATACGCTCGTTGATGTTTGATTTCGGCCCGGAGGACCAATTAATTCCTGCGATGGTCCAGTTTAATATAAAAAAAAGCCAAAATTCAACCGTTTACCTCTAGCCTACCCTTCAAAGCAAAGTTTTTATAAATTTCTTCTTTTTATTTTAAATAAATCCGACCTGAATGACCAATTAATTCCTGCACTGGTCCAGTTTAATATAAAAGCCAAATACGTAGATCTTATACGCTCGTTGATGTTTGATTTCGGCCGGAAGGACCAAAATAAAACCATCATTCAAAATACAACAAGTTTACCTTCTCGCCTGCCCTTCAAAGTAAAGTTTTTCTTAATTTGTCACTTTATTTGAAATAAATCCTTCCCAGAGGACCAAAAAATACATTAAGCAAATGGCCACCTCCCCTCCAGAATTGTTACGTTCAAACTTAGCTAAGTATTCAATGATGTAAACTGTTTCTTGAAATCTTGGTTAGGAACAATGAATTAAAGCATGAGTGCTCAATGAATGCGACGACCTCTAGTAGTTCGCCCGTGAGCACTTAATTTGTATTAAGAACTTAAAGACGTCAACAGTTTCAAGGGCGTAAAAGGTTTTCAAGTATTTTTTTCTTTTAGTACGTAGCAACGTCGACAGATCCAAGTATTTTTTTTTTTCAAGTATACAATGCCGTCAACCGTTTCCACTATTTATCTCTTAAGTACTCGGGTCGAAAAGAAATTAAAGTCTTAATGACGTCAACAACTTTTGGCGGCGTCCTCCTTCCCTTGTGTAGTTAAACACGTCACCAGTATTGAATAGTATAAAACGTATTCAATGAGGTAGGTACAGTTAAATTTTGCTTTGAGCATTAATTACGTCATCCTTCCAAATAGTGTATTAAGTACTCATTGGCGTCGCCCTTGAGTATTTAATGACGTATAAAGTTACAAGTAGTTTCTTGTTGAGTACTAATAACATCAGCCTTCAACTTGTTGCGTATTAAGTACTCATTGGCGTCGGTATTTTTGCCTTGATTACTTAAATACGTAAACGGTTTCGAGCATTTATTTATTACACTCAGTTGTCGACTTGTCATGTCGTGTTTTGAGTTCTCGTAGAAGTTCGATCATATATACATTGATTTCCCCAATCTCATTTCTTTCCGAGAATATAATTGTATATGTAATTTCAATAAGAAAAAGAATGACGTTATTCCAAGTAGAACATGGACGACAGTTTTTAGCCTAATAATTTTTTTGTTATTACAATGAACAGATTTCACCTTTTTTGACGCTTTAACGTCCCAGCTCCTCGCTCAAACAGTCGAACCCTAGGTTTCATCCGTTTTGAAAATTGGCGCCCCCACCGTCAGTTGTGGTGGGGAGCCGGTGGGCCACGTGCGGCCCCAGTATCGACTCGGATCGTCCTCGCGCCCAGAAGGACGAACACTGGCTCCCGTAATTAAGAATCCCTCGTCAGACCAAACCCGAGGTATGGATTGAATAATATATTTACGCTTTAACATATACTCCTTACAACTTTAATGAGGTACAAATTTTTATAAGTTGAATAATATTGAATGCAATTGTCAGATGGCATGGGGTAAATAAAAAAACTTCATAACCACACATGTCTTATACTTCTTGACAAACGAGATAAAAATTTTGTAAATTATTTCACACTTTTTTCTCTCTGGAATCGGCGAATTGCGCTTGATTCATAGAACCGTCAAGGACTCGGTCCGGATCTTCACGGCCGGGGCCCCCTTTTGTCTCTATGCGAGACGTAATTTCCATTTCTGGCGCAATTTCAACACTAGCAGAAATTCCAGAGGCCGAAATTCTCCCCAAAACCTGTGGTGGGGGGGGGTATCAGAGATGGAGGAGACGTCCTTTTTTCCGTTTGACATAAATAACACAAACAAGAACACACGGTCAAGGTTCATTCGGCGTGGTTCCAGGCTTAAAAAAGCTAGCAGAATGTCGTGTTTTCTTTTTCCTATCCTTTTAAACCAGAGACAGTTTGTTTAGGAAAATTTTGTTACATGTTGTAACTTTTACTATAATTTTCATATCACTTTCGTTGTTGCCATAACTGGCTTAAAAGCAATAAATTTTGCCGGCAAAGATTAAACTATTCTGCCCGTAAGGCCAAAAAGTAAGGTATTACGAATCGACTTAATTATTTAAGAACCGTTTCTTTTACCCTAGAATTCGCGAATGTGTCGGCAGGTTGATTACACCATCGGGTGTTTAAAAATTGATCCTATCCGGCCCGGAGGATCAAAGAGTAACGGGCAAAATTCGCCATGTGGCTACAATACTGGCTTAATTTCAGTAATAACTATCACCAGATCATATTGGATTTTCCCAGGTGTTCAAAATTTCTGTATCCATCCCGGCGGAGGACCAAATCTTTTTACTAAATATTTAAAATTCCATTGGTATGGTTTATTGTGAGAAAATTCATTTGCTACTCGTCTGATAAACAACAAGACATTTTAACAAAATATTTTTTTGTTTTGTCCGGGAAAACTGAATAACTGCTTTGCTTCTTTGAAACTCATCCTTCCCGCGGGACCAAATAATAACATAATTCTATAAATTTTAAATAATTGCTTTTGTGTTATATAACGAGCCATAAATGTTGGTAGTACATACTTCATTCTTGTCCTAGACGTTAATGTTTTACCCCACTGTCCCGGAGGACGAAATCGTGCCAAATAAAAAAGGATGATTAGTCAGAGCACTAAATGATAAGCCTCCAAATATTTTTTTCTCTTACAATTGTCACAAAAACGCTTTGCGGCCAAATAGTTAAGTTTAACCCGTACGTCCCGGACGAGTAAATAAATGCTTAAATCTCCGATTACAGTTTTTGTTCTTAAATTGACTGAAATTATTTTACATTGTCAGGCTTCTAAAATTTATCTATTCGGCCTCTGGAGGCCCAAATCGCGATAGTATATAATATTCAATTGAAATGGTTTGACGTTGAGCAATTCACTGAAGTGTCCCACAGGGTTAGCTTAATTTTAGCACCAATTGTTCGAAATTAAGCCTTACCTTACCGGGAGGATAAAAAAAAAACAATTCGAAATCCCCGAATTAAACGTTCCCTTCAAATCCTCATAACAACGCATTGTGCACAGAGAATATTTTTGATTTTGGCCGACAAAGCTAAATATTTGCTTACTTCTTTATTCCCATCAAGCCCGGGTGACCAAGTAATAAGAGGAAAGGCAAAGACTGTCAAAAATCGCATTTTTTGTCCTATAACATGCGTAACAGTTGGCAAGGCATGTTATTGGATCAACAGGCCTAATTGCCACAGGATCGGGTTAAATTTCATCACAGCGTACTTGATCTCAACATCAGGGGTCTAAAATTAATCCCCTATCCAGCCCGGAGGTCCAGATATTAATGCGAAAACATTAAATTGTTTCCATCTAATCATCACAAAATCGTACTGTTGTTTAAAAATCTCGTTTTAGATTTGGGCCGAAGTTGGCAACTGTCCGCCCGGTGGACCAGTCTTTCATTGCATTCCAAAGTCCAACAGCTTTTCGCCATGTCAAGTTTAATTTTTTATGTAAATTTTTCAATTTATCTAGCAAAGTCGTACGGTTTGAAAATAAAGTCCTAAAGAGAAAATCCGGCCCGGAGGACCAAAAAATGACCGTCAGTCATGATTATTCATTCGTACTTCCAAAGTGCTTCCGTTCTACTATAGTCCTGTAGTATAGTCACTCCCTCTCGGATGAGGCCAGGCTTTATTGATTTACCTCGCGGCGGACTTGACCCTGAATACGTCCCCACCCAAAAACCGGAGATAAGCCCCCGGCCCGGCTATCGCAAATATTTTCAATTTCCTTTTCAAGTTGAGCAATAAATAAATTGCACACATCGGAAATGGATAAACCCAGTTTCGTAAGTTTTTCTGTTGACCTGTTCACTTTCGGCTATTGTAGACCTCAACGATTCTGTCATTATTGACTTCCTTACCGAGTGGGTCAATATGGACTTGCATCGGCCAGTGATGAAATTTAACAGATATGACCTATTTTACGAGCTTCTTCATGTCACTGTTGACTTTGTCGTCAACGCATTATTGACTGCCAACAGAGTTATATTGACGACTCGAATCTTATTATTGTCGTATTTACATCAATATTGACTTAAATTTAATTATATTAGTATCTTTTTGTCCGAACTTTCCTGTCATTGTTGACTTCGTTCATCATCTCATTGATGTCTTGTTTATACTATGACAACTGTTGACTTCATCGATTTGTTAGATTTTAGATGGTCACTATTATGATTAGTTTCAGGGAATTTACATTAATCGTGATTTTACGTGCTTTTTGTCAGTGGTTGATCTCTTCGATTTATTGTTACAATGTCATTATTGACTCTGGTGTCAACAAGGTTTACGTGCTTAAGTCAATAATGGCATTTATCGTTTATTTCAGTCTCATTTCACGAGATGTTCTGTCACTGTTGACCTCAACCAGTATATCACAGTTGGCTCTCCTATTATTATTTTCTCTCTCTAAAACGATAAAGTTCAATTTTGAAAAAAAGAAAATTTCTCATCAATGATCCAGTTGTGTCATTGTAGAACTATATAATGCCAGTGTTGACTGGAAATAAACCGCCTCCATCTGTCACAAGTAAGACGCTTCTGTCCGGGTGACTTTTTTCTGCTAAATTTATTTTTATATTACTTTTGACCAAAACCGTACTATTTTCAACGTTCTTAGTACGTTTCTTGTGTCACTGGTGATCCAAAACACTGTGAATCGTGCACAGTTCTGATGTTGAATTGTGAACCGTCCCGCACCCCAGCCGGCTGCAGATTTGCTTATTAACAAGACAAAGAGTTTGGTTTCTAAAAATTATTTTACTTATTCCATCGTTTTTTAACTTTGTCATTGTTGACTCATGTGTGACTGTCGACCCGAATCATATTCACAGTGTTCAATGTAAATAAAACCTTCAAATACTTTTAATACTTGAAAAGTTGCATCGCGGAATTTCAATTTTTTTCAATCATTATTGAGCTCCACAAGTATGTCACAGTTGGCTTTTTTTTAACTATCTGTACCTCTGTCAGAGAAGACTCTCCAAAATTCACGTTTGTGCATCTTGCCATTGTTGGCTTTTTGAATCGTGTCACTGTTGACGTCAAATTCTAAAAACCTTACTTTTGTCACCTGTGACACGATTCTATCCGGTTTAAATTTGTTTCCTGTATTCATTTTCAATCAGTTTTGACCCAAACCAGCGTGTCACTGTTGACCTATACCAACTTGTTATTGTTGACTCAATTATACCCACGGTGTTTTGTATATATACAACCGTTTCCATTCAAGTGTATTTCAAGCAGTTCTATTTTGCAAATTTTTTCTGTCACTGTTGACTTTTTAAAACTATACTAATACCTCTTGTCACAGTAGACTCGAATTATTTCTTACATCTTAAACAATAACGTCTTGTATTCCAAGTGAACAAAATTTGGTGCGATATGGCATTTTTCAAAACTCACGTGTATCTTGTCACTGTTGACTTTTTGTATCGTGTCACTGTTGACGAAATTAAAAAAAAATTACATTTGTCACCTGCGACACGATTATTCTTTCCTGATTGTTTTTTACTATATACATACTACTTCACAATGTACTAAACCGTTCAAGCCAATTTTGACTTGAAATTAATAAACCGCTTCCGTTTGTCACAAGTGAGACGATTCTGTCCGGATTATTTACTTTTATATTAGTTTTGACTCAAACCAGTTTGTCATTGTTGACCAAAGTCGCACCTAAATGGTTTCTTGTATATAAAACCGTACAATTTTCAAGGTTCTTAGTACATTTCTTGTGTCACTGTTGACTAAACAAACTTTGAATTCTGAACTGTCCTATACCCCAGCTGGTTGCAAGTTTGCCTATTGTCCAAACATACAATAAAGTTTTTCAAAAAAATTTTCCTTATTCCATCATTTTTTAACTTTGCCATTGTTGACTGTCGACCCGAATCATATTCACAGTGTTTGATGTATATAAAACCTTTAATACTTGAAAGGTTGCATCGCGGAATTCAATTTTTTTCCGTCATTGTTGAGCTCCACAAGTTTGTCACAGTTGACTTTTTTAAAACTATTTGTACCTCTGTCACAGAAGACTCTCCAATTATTATTTCCTCTTACTAAGACGGCAAAATTTGGTGCGATATGGCATTTTTCAAAACTCACGTTTGTGCATCTTGTCATTGTTGATTTTTTGAATTGTGTCACTGTTGACTTGAAACTTAAAAAACCCTTGCATTTGTCGCCCGTGACACGATTCTGCCAAAATTAAATTTGTTTCCTGTATTCATTTTCAGTCAGTTTTGACCCAAACTATCTTGTCGCTGTTGACCTAAGTCATACCACGATAGTTACTAATAAATAAAACCGTAATTTTTAAGGATCTATAGTACGGTTCTTGTCACTGTTGATTCAATAAACTCCAATTCGACCATACTCCTGATTTTGAATTGTAAATTTACATTACTTGAATTAGTTTTTCAAGATTTGCCAAAAAAAACAGTTGACCAACCCAGCCCGTCATTTGCTGCCGATTCTTTTAACGTATCCCTTCACTTCTCTCTTCGTTAAATAATTCACTGTTGACCTCTATCAACTTGTCACTGTTGACCCACGGTGTTTCTCATTTTATAAAACCATACGCTTTCAAATTTATTTCCACCTATTCTATTTTGCAGATTGTTTCTGTCACTGTTGATTTTTAATACTATGCCATACCCTTTGTCTCAGTAGACCCTCCTATTATTATTTCCTCTAACTAGGACGACAACGTTCAACTCTAATCGTTATTTTTCAACTGTCCCAGTTTTGGATTTTGTCAGTGTTGACTTTTTGCGTCGTGCCACTGTTGACTCAAAATCAATCTCTTCAGTTCGTCACCAGTGGTGCGATTTTGTCTCGTGTTGAAATATTTCTTTTCAGTCACTGTTGACTTTTTATCAACCAATGTCAATAGAACTATCCTGGAATTGCCTATTGCAAATCTTCTTTTATCTCGGTTGACTAAACCGCTTTTGACTTGTGCTATATTTGATTTACTTTTTTCATTATTCATTTTGTAGATTAAAAAAAGTTGGCTGTTGACCAGCCCATCATCCTCAGCGGGGGTGGAGGTCCGCTGCAATCACTTTCGTGATCATCCTTCCAATAAAACAGTTAAACCCAGCCGCCCACGTTTTGTCTGTGATGGTGGATCTTTCTGGGTATGGTTGGTCCATTCGTGGGAAAATTTAAAAAAAAGTTGGCTGTGACTCGCTTTCGTTTTTCCCGGCCGGACGGGCTGATTTGGAAACAATGCTCTTGAACTACTCCCGACCCAGAAAAACTGGGAAGAGGAAGCAGAAAAGGAAGCGACCGAGGCCCCGCGTCCGCCCTTGGACAGTTCTCGTGACAAATCCATCAAGGCGGACATTATTTACATATTCCAAGTGATGTCTCTTTTGAAAATATTCGAAACCTTTATGAATCCTTAATTGGCAAACTTGCGGCCAATTCGAGAGTTTTTTTCAGTATAAATAAAATAGTGCGGGTGTGAGTTGTTTTCGCGTTTCTTTTCCATGGATTGACGATATGATTCATAGTTTGTTAATAAAAATGCTTCCCTCCATCACGGTTTATTTTTATTGCTGACAGGCGTTTTCCTTATCCAAGAAAAGTTTCTCACAAATCGTTGCCTTTTTTGTGTTTATTATCGAACTATTGTTGTTGTTTTTTCGAGTTTGTTTGGATGTTTGGCATAGCCTGCCCTGTTGGGATACAAGAGAATTTTTTTTTCTTTTTTTACGGCGGAATGGTACGTACGCGTCGGGTGGGAGGGAGGTACGCCGACGCAGAAATCGCACCGGCATGAATGAACCACATCCTTGACGCGCCCATATAGGGAAAAACAAGGCTTTTGGAAATAAAATCAAAAGAAAGAGCGAGAGAGAGGAGAGGAAACATTGAAATTCTCGACGCGTAGATCGGTCTGACCCGGTTTGCTAATCCCCCGGTCCTCCCGACGTTCATCAAGGTGTTATTCATTATTGGCGTATCCTCGTCGAGAAGGTAAAAACACATCCTGTGTTTATTCGGTTAGAAGAGAGGACGAGAGTTGGTCTTTTTTTTCCTTTCGTCCTTTATATATATATATATATA
>CM077110.1:6803833-6925556 GCA_039619505.1 Cimex hemipterus | reverse complement strand
TATATATATATATATATAGAGAGAGAGAGAGAGAGAGAGAGAGAGAGAGAGAGAGAGAAATTGAACCCGAAAGTTCGCGGAACTACCGAACTCCAAATCTATAATGTCGGGTTTATTTTTTGCTTATTTTGATGAAAAAAACAAGTTTTCTGATTTTTCCTTTAGTTTTATAAACAGTCTGTCAATTATACGGTCCTGAGGACACGCAAAGTTGTTTACGTTATGTTCTTGTCTCATATATGACAATCTTACTCTTGAGAAAATCGTTACATCAGTTACTTTGGAAGCAAATTTTGTAGGGTTTATTCTTGTTTCGCTTATTTTGAAGGCAAAAAAAATTAAAAAGATGTACCGTCGGGTTTTCTGATTGCAACTTTAGTTTTGTGAACATTCGGTAAATTATCCGGCCCGGAGGACTGCAAAGTCGCACGATTCAAGTCTTTCAATAATAAAAGGTATCATTACGACACACACTTGAGTAAAGGGACAAACGTTGCAGTATGTATAAGAATTGAATAAGATAAATTGAATAATATATAAGAAATGAAAAAGGTTAGCGTTGGGTTTTTGTTCTTGCTTTACTCGTACAAACGATTTTGGACAAATATCCGGCCCAGATGACCAAAGACCGCACTTTTTTTTAACATAAATAAATAAATCGTAGAAGAAAACGGAAAAGTCTGTAGCATATGTGTTTGGTTCTTTTTCGATTAGACTCCCCAGTGGATCCAACATTACGGTTTTTGTAAGCAGAAAAAAATCCTTTAAATTTAAAAAAGTTGTAATGTTGGGTTGTTGATTCTTGATTTAGTCAAAAGTTTGGTCAACTATCCGACACGGAGGACCAAAAATTTACGTAACGAAAAAGATAAAATGGAACATGAATGGAAAAGCCTCTTAGCATTTGCATTTGGCTCGTATTTCGTAAATATTTAAAAAATCATCCGACCAGGAGGGTTAAAATTAAAATATTGTTCATGTATTGCCCGGAAGACCTATAAGTCCACATAGGTTTATTCTTGAGTGATTCAATTCAAACGATTAAACCGATATTTTTATAACCTTAAAACTATTATAACCTAAACCATCACATCGAACTTATATGAAGTTGTGATTGATCACTCATATTCTTATGTCCAAGTTGCTAAGTAAAATTTTGTTCCGATATTTAAAACCTTAGACAAAATCGTGATGACTTAGCGGCAAAATTGACAAAAGACCAGTTTATTTTGCTGAACTAACACGCCTAGCGTTGGGCGTATTGTGGCAAACTTGCATCACATTATTCGATATTTCTTCAGAATTGCGCGGTTTCCAAAATTTACCACAATATCGTTATTGTAGTTTGTTGAACCTATCGAGGATTAGTAGCGGCGAATTTAATACGAACAAAATTAGCTGCAATTTTTCAAACCTTCAGCAAATCGGGGTGATGGTTCGGCGGCAAAATTGTCAAAGAGCCGGGCCAGTTTGTTTGCTGAATTAACATCTAATATGGTGGGTATTGTAGCGGCAAAATTGTGGAATATTTTGCTGTTACTATACTAGTTGTTTCTTTCTTGGTCTTGTTGAATATTCAGTGACAAAATTGTCAAGGGGCATTATAGTTATCGTTCAATTCGCAGCAAAATCTGCTACAGTTTTCACAGTTATAATAAAATTTACCTTCAATTTATTTGTAGTTGGCTTAATATATCGAGCAGCGGCAAAATTTGTAATATTGTACATGTTTGTGGCAAACTTGTCAAAGTGTTTTTAAAATAGTTAACCGTTTATATTTGACCAGTATTGAACGGCGAAATCTGAAGCAATATTTCTTTCAATCAGAATTGACCGCGGTGAAGTGGTTAATATTTTTGATCTAAATTTCTTAAACATACAGCAAAATATTTTGCATGCATGCAAAAGTTTGTTGATCGAATTGAACTGAATTTTAATCTGCAGAATTTTCTAACTGTAAGAATTATTTGCCTACAAAAAAACTGAAGTAGCCTATTTATCTTTGTAAACGTTTCTAGCGACAAAATTTTCAAAACTTAAGAGTTTTTCGCTGCCGTTTTCCTAGTAGATCAGCAGCGTGTTTTGCTTTAGTAAAGTGTGATGTTGATTATTCACCGTTATAGGACTATATTTTGAAGGGAAAATGTTCAATATTGCCCCAGTATATTTTGCCGCAGTGTGACTGAATATTTGAACTATAACGGCATAATTGCCTAAATGTAATAGTGTTCCGCCGAAATAACCATGGATGGTGGACCATTTTGTGCGACAAAATTGTCAAAACTGCAGCATACTTTGGATAGGTAAAGTATACTGTTGTTTATTAGTCATTATGAAATCACTTGTTGGACGGCAAAATTCCCCCATATATTTTGCCGCAGTGTGACTGAATATTTGAACTCTTATGGCAAAATTGCCTAAATGTAACGTAACTATAGCCACCATTTAGAACCCCAAAATTGTCAAAACCGTCAGCACTCTTTGTCCGTTTAAAGTGTTTATTTTCTTTCTTTTTTTCAACCGGCAAAATTTTACACAATGCTTGCTGCTTCTTTTGTCATTTTTATATTTTGTCTTCTGTTCCGAGCCTCGTCAAAGAAGAGGACAGGTTCATTTCCATTATTTGCGCGGTGTCTTTTGTTATTGTCGTTCTTTTTTTTTTTTTTTTTTTTTTTTTTTTTTTTTCTCTCTTTTTTGGTGGGGCGACCGACGACCGCCTACGCCCCTGTCCGGCAGCAGGGGAAGCGGGGTCGGGCGCACCCACGGAGGCCAGTCTTCTGTCATGAAGCTTCGCGAGAGGTTCGGAGCGATTTGCGAGCGGCGGGGCTCTCTACTCGAGGCGCTCGAGCGCGAGCTAGTCATCCCGGCAGCGTCGATAATAATCAGCACGGCGATCAAGGAGATAAGGAGGGCCGTCCAGCTATGCCAGTGAGTAGTGGTTTTGTGTCCAAAAAAAAATCGGGCCGGATGGTCAAGAGAAAACGTTGTATAACCGACCCCATGTGTTCTTTATTAAAAAGAAAATTTATTTTTCCGCGTTGATACAATTTTCACCGAAAGTCTCAGTAAAATTGTTTTCCTTATACGCAATCCTAAGTAAGAGAGATCTAAGGGTGGAAAATTTTGCCGCTCTGCCTTCCCTAGGTGTCGGATCACGCTTGTTTAGCTGAAAAATGTAACCCATTCGGCGGCAAAATTTCTCTGCTGTTCGATGAATTGTTCTGTTATAGACAAATTGATCTCGTGAATTTTTATCAGCGAAATCTCCAAATGTGATCACTAATCAATCAATCAATCACCTGATTCGTGAGAAGCCTAGTTTATTGATTAGCTATCGCAAAGTTTTTAACGACAAAATTGCAAGCGATTAAATATAAGCATTGAAATCTCAATACGATTAGGCCAACGTTACTCTATGGTTCACCAGTCAAAATGCATTTTATTTCGTTAATTAACATCAAGTAATTGGCAAAATTGCGTAATATTTTCTAGCTGTGTTACTAGCAATTTTTATGGATCGTATTGAATAGATCGCCAAAAGGGTCAAATTTCATTTCGACACTCACCTTTGGTGATATGAGTACTGCAGCGGCAAAATTTGTCAAATCGCCAGTTTATTTCCTGAATTGACATCTAGATGTATGGTGTATTGTAGCGGCAAAATCGCTGATTATTTTGCTGCTATGATAGTATTTTGTGCTGGATTAACAACTAGTGGTGGGTGGGTTTATTGTAGCGGCAAAATTGCGTATTTTCCTATTACTGTGATAGCAATTTTTTAATTTTATTTCGCCGAATTATTACGTTGTTGATGGTTTATTAATGCGGCAAAATTGTTCGTTAGTTGATTGTTGTGGATCGTATTGAATATCCAGCGCCAAAATTGTGAAAGGGCCTTACTATTTTGCTGATAGGGTCATAGTAGCGTATGAATCGTGCTGAAAACCCTGCGGCAAAATTGTCAGTCCACAGTTTTAGATTTAAGATGATGATGATTGTACATAGCAGCAAAATTTTCAACACTAACAGAAATTAGCACCATATTTCGATGTTGTCCTCCGATCGGTTTGAATTTTTCCGTCGGCGAAATTTCTTATTGTATTTGATGAATTTTTTGTAACAGTGTTTTTTCTGATACCGCGGCATGAGACATGCTGGGTCAACAACGGCTTGTATTTATACGATAGCATTGAATTTTTTTGTGCAGCAAAATCTGCTTGTTTTGCAGCTTAAACGCCCCCAAATCATCGTCCTGGTATTGGGACTGTTGAATATTTATATTCTAGGCCGCGTGTGTTTTGTGGCCTTTCTGATTTTAATGTTTGCAATTGATTTTATTGTAGCGGCGAAATCTGTCCAAATCTCAGCTTACTTTGCCGTTCCTACACTGACAGTTGTATTTATAGCAATTTTGCTCTAGTCCAAAGGAAAATTATTTTCTTTCTGTCTTTGGTGAAGAAAAAGAATGTACTTCCCTGTTAATAATCCATCTCCAGGAAGGCTTCCTCGTAGAATTATCAATGCTAATTGTTCATTGTCGGCCTTCTGACAATGGGAAAGAGCCGGAGGTATTTCGCCGCCTTGGAATATACACGCTTTCTCCGTTTAGACGCCGTTCACCCTATCCGTCCCAGAAGACCAAAAAGGGTCAAACCCTCGTCGGGTCGTTTTTCGTTTATAAATCGGCCTTTTATAACACTTTCGCCTACGTACTACGATCCGGGCGAAGGGCCCCGTTAGGTTTTCACCTCGAGCCTCGCTGGCCACTTCCCCTCTAGACCGTTTTCTTCTTCTGCCCTTTCCGGGCCTTCCGGAAGAGGTGGCCTGAATGCGAAAACTACCGAGCAGGGGTTGCGTCACCAGGTCCGAGGTGAGGCACCAAGGGACGCCCATGCAGTCCGAAAGTGGCGTGGGACGCGTTACGTACGGTGAAATTGTCCACATGGTGTTTTTTGTAAGCCATAACTCTTTTTAGACTGTTCTCGCCCAGAAGAAGAGATAATCCTTGTCTATTCCCCTGGAGGATTAACTATTAATGAACCCCAACCCTTGCTACAATTTGTTTTATTACTATGCCCCGGCAAAGCCAAGAGTTACTGTGACTCAGTAAGCTGAGGTCTGTCTCACGTAGTTTGAGATAAACCAGATCTTTAATCCCTTGGGGGATTAACCATAAATCCAAACCAAGGACCTCAGACTTGGATTATTGATCTACCGTACGAAAACCAAGAATTATAATGACGTCAGTAACCTGAGGTCTACCTCAGAGAAAAAGATTATCCGGATCTCTAACCCATCGCAGCGGCACCCTCTGTACATCTACCAAACCCAAAACCTGTCACCTCTCCTGCCTAGAGTCTTCGGCCAATAGGAGTGTCACGCATGCAACGTCCATTGACTGTGACAGATTCACTTAAGCCAAGAGATAATCCAGTTCTGCAAGCCCAAGGAAGATTAAATAGCCTAACCAAGGATTACAGACCTGGATTATTGCTCAAAACCGAAAGTTTCCTCAGTAAATCCGAGGTTCTCCTTGTTCGACCTAATCCAGGTCTTTATCCCCTGGAGGATTAACTGTAAATAGTAAACCAAGGGGTAAACCTTAGCATCACTTTTCCTACTGTTCAGAATAAAAGCTCGTCTATAACCTAGTTGTCTATATATATTACGCAGGGCGGGCGACCAGGACCCGAGGGGTTAGAAGCCTGGGTTGGCCCGTACCCCATAGGTCTAGATAGTTGTCTATCAGAACGAAAACTAATTTATAACGTATCGTTAAATACATAATCTCACATTGCCTAAGTTTCTCTTATTTGTTAAGGCTTTACTACCTACTTGATTATTCAGGTTAACCATTTTCTCTCAAAGCACACAATCTTCTCTCATCTTTTCACTTATTTATCATTGATTATTTCACTTAGTATTTTATCATTGATTGAACACTTCTGATTCAACAAAATCTGATAATCTGAAAGTCTAGCTTGCTTTCAAGAAAGCCTTGTTAACACAGTCTGTAGGAAACATCCATTCGGTCACCCTCAGCTCGTGATTCCGATGGGATTCGACCTAGGGCCGACACGAACCACTCTAATCTGTTTTTTATTTTCCCGCAGGTGGTTTCACGGTCACCTTTCCGGCAAAGAGGCCGAGAAGCTTATACTTGAAAAGGGGAAAAACGGCAGCTTCCTAGTCCGAGAATCGCAGAGCAAACCAGGCGACTATGTCCTCTCGGTCCGCACCGAGGACAGGGTCACGCACGTGATGATCAGATGCCAGGTGAGTGAGATAATCCCTAATCCAGCGTTGATACGCTAGTTTTTCTCCTGTTCCTCTAAGGACTTATGTAGTGCAAAAGAAGGACTCTGTACCAGGAAGGCCATGAAACGGTGTACCAAAACATAACCAACTATAACTTTATACAGTACCGCAAAAACACTGTCACGTGGTCTTCTGAGGACTGGTACATTACTACAATTGGATGACCGTGTGGTTCCTTAAATGCTGGTGAACCACAAATACCGCGTGGTACCACAAAACCAAGGACTAATCCTGGAAAGCCATGGTGGTTCCTCAAATGCTGGTGTACCTCTAATACCCTGAAATACCATTTTGTCCATTAAGGTCTTTTGTGCCAGTAAACAAGCGATTGGCCATGACCTTGGACGCTCGTCGATAAGAATGAGGGATCATCTCACGCTGTTCAAAAAGCCTTCTTTATCTCAACCTGCGTACCACCAGTTCCAACAGTTTTCTTTAGTCGAAAAAAGGTTGGGCACACGACATAACCTAGGGCTGTAACCTTGTATTTTGTGGTATGTTCCAATTCATTCTTTCTGACTTCAGACATAAGAAGCATCCCTAACCAAACATCCTAATGTACCACTTTTACATTAACGAGCTTCCAGTTTTATTGGGTCTCTTAATTTAAACCTTGAAGCCTTGTGGTGGTGTCCCAATGTCTCCCATAGAACTTTAACTTTGTCCATTTAGCATAGTCTTGGATCATCGGCTTGAGGTTCGTTTACTCTTTTTCTCAGGACAACAAATACGACGTAGGCGGAGGCGAGAAGTTCCACAGCCTCAGTGAGCTGATCGAACACTACAAGAAGAACCCGATGGTCGAGACTAGCGGTACGGTCGTTCACCTCCGGCAGCCTTTCAACGCGACCCGGATTAACGCAAGCGGAATCGATTCGCGCGTACGAGAACTCCAGGTAATTTGGCTAAAACTGCCTGCATTAGGAAATGTACTGACAGTTTTTATTCGCAGAAGGAGAACTCGCAGTGGTCTGGGAAAGCAGGCTTCTGGGAGGAGTTTGAGTCTCTCCAGCAGCAGGAGTGCAGGCATCTTTTCTCCAGGAAGGAGGGACAGCGGCCCGAAAACAGGAACAAGAATCGATACAAAAACATTCTTCCATGTAAGTCGCATTGAATCATGTCAGGCCCAATGTAACAATTCATCTTCCTTTCAGTCGATCATACAAGGGTGAAATTGAAAGATACCGATCCGAAAGAACCCGGCTCTGACTACATCAACGCCAATTATATCAAAGTAAGATTTATTTTTGTATCTTATAAGAGAAAAACTTAAACGCCATGAATTTAGGGTGACGATGACCCGAACGGCAGGGTGTACATAGCGACCCAGGGCTGCTTGCCCAATACTGTCGTAGACTTTTGGAAGATGATCTGGGAACACAACACCCGCGTCATCGTCATGACGACCAAAGAGACTGAAAGGGGAAAGGTAACTTTTGAAGTTACTTTCTTTTAAAATTTTTTATTGGACGATGTTAATTTTTCCAGAATAAATGCGCCCGGTATTGGCCGGATGAGGGCGAATCTGTCGAATACGGCCGCGTCAAAGTGGACAGCGTGTCTACAGTCTCGACGACCGACTACACCCTGAGGGAGCTGAGCGTGACCGACGGCTCGGAGACGAGGACCGTCTACCACTACCACTTCCAAGGTTGGCCGGACCATGGCGTGCCCAACGACCCGGGATGCGTGCTCAACTTCGTCCACGACGTGAACCAGTGCCACGAAAGTACCGGCTACACAGGCCCGGTCGTTGTACACTGCAGCGCTGGCATCGGCCGTACTGGCACCTTCATCGTCATACACATCATACTCAACTATATCAACACCCATGGTAAGTAACTTTTTTTTTAAGTAGGTTACAAGTTAGTATTAAATTTTTTTAAGGTAGGTTATATAAGGCTGTCGTGTTTTTTTTTTTTTTTTTTTTTTTTTTTTTTTTTTTTTTTTTTTTTTTTGGTAGGTTATAAGTGAGGTTTTAATATTTAAAGAAAAAGTAGGTTACAAGTTGAGGTTAAGAAAAAGGCACTTAATAAGTAATTTAAGTATTTTTTTAAAAAGAGAAGTTGTGAGTGACGTTTACACGTTTAGGTAAGGAGTTAGGGTTATAGGTGAGATGTTAGTGATGTAAAGAAGTAGGTTATCAGTAAGGTTTCACACTACAAAGTTAGGTTACAATTTGTCATCCTGAGATAGAGTATAACTGAAGTTTTATTATTTTTTTGAGTAGGTTATAAAAGTGAGGTTTAAGACTATAAACGTAGGTTAAATTGAGGACTTAGGATCTAAAATGTTAAGGTTAATAGTCAGGTGTCTTCTGAGGTAGATTATAAGTGAGGTTTTAGTATTTAAAAAGGAAAGGGGAGGTTTCAAAGTTTGGTTATAATTGAGGTAATAGTTTTTCAAAAAGTAAGTTTATTGTGAGGTACATTTAGACTTTAAAGTTAGGTTAAATTGGTTGAGGATTTAGTATCTAAAAAGGTAGGTTATCATTTAGGTTTCATACTAAAAAATTAGGTTAATAGTCAGGTATCCCCTGAGGTAAATTATAAATGAGGTTTTAGTATATAAAAAAGAAAAGGTAGGATGTAATTGATATTACAAAGTTAGGCTATAATTGAGGTAATAGTTCGTTTTTTTCAAAAAGTAAGGTTATATGTGAGGTTTTAGAGTTTAAAGTTAGGTTCTAAGTGAAGTTTCAAAGTTTAGTTATAATTGAGGTAATTGTTTTTCAAAAAGTAAGTTTATAAGTGAGGTACGTTTGACATTAAAAGTTAGGTTAAATTGATTGAGGATTTAGTATTTAAAAAGGTAGGTTATCAGTTTGGTTTCATATTATAAAGTTAGGTTAATAGTCAGGTATCTGCTAAGGTTTTAGTATTTAAAAAGAAAAGGTAGTGAAACATTAGTTTTTGAAAAGGTAGGTTGTTAGTGAGATTCCAAAGTTAGGTATAATTGAGGTTATAGGTTTGTTTTTTGTTTTTTTTTCAAAAAGTAAGGTTCTATGTGAGGTTGTAAGGTTTAAAGAAGTTAGGTTGTAAGTGAGGTTTCTAGCTATAAAGGCGCTTTATAAATAAGGAAGGATTTAGTTTTTAAAAGAGTAGGTTGAAAAATTAGGATTATGATTAAAACAATTAGGTTACAAGGGAGGTTTCAGACATTTAGGCTATATTAAAAAATAGATTTTACTATAGTTATTCGTTGTTTTTTTTCCTATTTTTATTTATTTATTTTTTTTTATTTTATTTTATTTTTTTTTTTCAGGTGTTGACTGTGAAATCGACATCCAGAGGACAATACAGATGGTGAGGGCGCAGAGATCAGGCATGGTCCAGACAGAGGCTCAGTACAAGTTCGTCTATCTCGCCGTGCAGCACTACATCCAGACACTTTCACAGCGAATTCTGGCTGAACAGGTAAGTCGTGTGTGTGTGTGTGGAGAGAGAGAGAGAGAGAGATGCGTTGTTTTTTTGTTTTTGTTTTATTTTTGTTCTGTTCTTTTTTTTTTTTTTTTTTTTTTTCAGAAGTGCCTTCAGGCCGGACGTGAGTACAGCAATATCAAATACTGCAACGATTCGCCCACGATGCCCGTACCGGTGATGCGCAAGTCTCCCGTCGACCTGCCGAGGCCACCAGAAGAGATTCCGAAGCAGATATACGAGAACATACCGGTGAAAGAGCGTAAGGCGAGCGGCCCGGTCCCACCACCAAGGCCGAGCAAGTAGCGCGTACAAGTCCACGGTGTATAGCGAGTTAGTACAAAAACAAACAAAAAAAATTGAACAAAAAGCAGGCTTTTTTAAACTGTAATGTGATATCTGAAAATCTCTCGTGTTTTTTTCCCCTTCGTGTCTCGGTTGTTCGGTTTGCCCCCCTCCATATGCCCTGCATCCGATGGGGTTGATCAAGGGAGAGAAAAAAGAAAAAATTAATGTGATAAGATTAATATTAATATGCATTATTTAAATATATGTTTAATAAAAATTTAAAAAATACTACACGATTTGTATCAAAGCGTATTAAAAATATATATATTGTAGCTATCTTAAAGAAGGAAAAATGCTTTATTTGTATTATTGTATATAAATATCTACATGTTAAAATATATTTCACAGAATATAATTTAAAAATATATATTATATATTAAGTTTGCTTTTGATTTTGTTGATTTTTTTTTTTTTATTTATTTAAAGAAAATAATAAAAATGGGGGAAGAATTTTTTTTTATATGACTGACTTAAATTTTAAGATTCTTCTTTTTGTTTTTTGGTTTCTTTTTTTTATATATAGTTTATGTTCATTTCATTTGCTTGCAAAAACAAATTTTTGATCAGTATTGGCCTAAATTCTATTGGTTTTTGTTTTGTTTTTTGCATTGTATTGTTTAAAGGTATGATCTTTTTAAAAAAAAAATTGTTTAAAAAAAATAAAACTGTGATTTTTGAAATAAAGTGAAACTGAATTGTCGTCTGCCCATACCCCCTTTATGCTGTAGTCTTTTTTTTTTCTTCTTTTCGTTCGTTTTCTTCAACTAGACCAGGATTTGGACCATTTTCTCCCCTCTGCCAATTATACAATCCAAAAATATTCGACTTTATCTTCTTGCAAATAGGCAGGCCTGGTTTCACCAAACAAAAAAACAAAAGTTAAAATTTTTCCTGTTTTTAAATTTTATTTTGCCTTTCTACTTGCTCAAAGCAACTGTGTGTTAGACATTTTACTGTCAAACATGGATTATTGATTGAGGTAAGATTTTGGAATTCTTCGCCCCCCCCCCCCCCACGAATTGTGTCCGAAGCCCAGGAAAATTGTAATATGAGTAAAAGCCTGAAAATGGTCAAATATCGATGGATCGGTAAGAACTTTTGGATTGACATGCAGAAATTGATTTTGTTATGTTATGTAATATTTGTTGATGCTTTTTTAAATTGAAAACACACAAATCCCCTAATCCAAAACAAGATTAAAGGATTTTTTCAATGTTTACTTTTTGCTCAATTTAAAATGTTTGTGCAGTCTCATTTGAATTCAGAAGCAATAAACTGTTTAGCTTTCGTCTTTGTTTTCTTAATTTCAATTTTTAAAGATTATTCGGAGATGGTGAGATGCAGTCTGGTGTGATGCAGTTTTTGAAAAGTGTTTTATCGTGCAAACATTTTAATCTTTAAGTGGTCACTAAACTCAATTTTTAAGTGTAAAAATATCCACGTAGTATTGTGGATGTGGGCGTGGTGCGAATAGTTGGACTCAGTAAGCTGAGGTCTGTCTCACGTAGTTTGAGATAAACCAGATCTTTAATACCTTGGGAGATTAACTGTAAATCCAAACCAAGGACCTCAGACTTGGATTATTGATCTACCGTACGAAAACCAAGAATTATAATGACGTCAGTAACCTATTATCCAGATCTTCGGACCCTGAACCTGGTCCCAACCCCTTCGAAAATGAGTTTCTTCGATGGAAGAACACTGGTACAACGGGGGCTCAAGTTCATTTTGTGTTGTGAGCCCTCCCCCAAAAATGGAGCCAGGGTATAGTACAATAAGCTGTACAGCTGCAATGCTCAGTCCCTGGTATCCATCCATCCATGACAGATTCACTTAAGCTAAGAGATAATCCAGTTCTGCAAGCCCAAGGAAGATTAACTAGCCTAACAAAGGACTATGTACCAGGATTATTGCTCAAAACTGATAGTTTCCTACGTAAATCTGGGGTCTTGCCTTGTTCGATCTAATTCAGATCTTTTTCTATCCCCTGGAGGATTAACTATAAAGAGTTAACCAAGGGATAAACCACATGTAACCTTAGCATCACTTAACCCACTTTTCAGAATAAAAGGTGTGGTGTGGACCGTTCGATCAAGTAAGCGGCTATTGGCATCAGAGGTAACTATGAAACTGTTGGACGTTTTCAAGAAACTAGGTACTACCAGGGCCTGATTCTGGATGCTCTAGGGTAACAACTACAGGATGACCATTTTTTGACTTGAGAATTTTTCGAAACTGGCACAGTTGTTCATAATTCATCAGCTCCAGGAAGTTCGAGTTACTCCAAGGAGATTAAATCAATATGGACTGATAGCTTTCCGCCCAGTAATATGTCCATAGGAATGTACAAATCAAGTTGTATTACAATTGGGTGGAATTTTTTGCCCATAAGTGAAATCGGCTTTGAATTCCGTGTTGTCAATGAAATATAAGGCCTAAAATAAGAATAATAGAAGAAAGAAAAGGTTTATTTTAATTTTTTAATTTTTTTTTTACTGCCATATGTTTGTGCCATGTGTGTGATTTTATTTCTTACAAAAAGTGGGAAAAAAGTTACTTTTAAATGGCGAAGAAGGTAAAAGGAAGGGAAGAGATACCCAACGAGGTACAATCTTTGTTTTTAAGGATTTTTCTTCTTCTTCTTTTTTTCATATTTTGTCTTGTCTCAGCTCAGGAGCATCCTGCTCCACATCCAGCAAGACTGCGCCGAAAAAATCGAAGAGATCGAAGTGTGCTGCGAGGAGGAATTCAGGCTTGAAAGGTGCAAGGAGATCTTCCATCATATGGCTCTCATAGACGCCAAGTACAAGAAGAAGATGGAACAACGTCTCAAGACTGAAGCTATGTTGGTTTATGTTTTTTTTTTTTTTTTGTTTTTTTTTTGTCTCTCTTACTGGGTGGTTTTTATTTTACCTTTTTTTTTATCAGTGAGCAAAGCAGGATGAAGAACATGGCAAGGCTGAAACTCCTGTCGAAGAAGGAAGAGTGTTTCTTAGAGGTGGTCAAGAGTGCGAAGGATTCCCTGAAAACTGGCCTGGACCCAAATTTGCAGAGCTACAAGATATTCTTGAAGAAACTTATACTACAAGGTTTATGTAAGGTGTGCGTGCGTGTCTGTGTGTGTGTGCATGCGCGTGTGTGTGTGTGTGTGCGTGCGTGTGTGTGTGTATTTATGTATTTATTTTTTTAGCTTTGTGAAACTTCTGTCAAAATAAGATGCAGAGGTAAGGACAAACAGGCAGTGACGGATGTCATGAACCAGGCGTGCGTAGAGTTTGAAGCACTCTCCAAGATCAAGACGACGCTCAAGATTGACAAGAAAACATCTCTGCCCGACAACAGCTACGGTGGGGTCATAATGGTCACAGAGAACAACAAGATCATGCTCAACAACAGCCTCGGATGGAAGCTTGAAGACGTCGGGCGGAAAATGCTACCCGAGATGTGCAAGACGCTCTACACCCCCGTACTCGACGAGGACGACTTGTACATACAGTCTATGCCGACGAATGCAAAGAAAATATTCTACAGCGGGAAGTTGCATAAATAAATATATCACAAGAGAGAGAAAAAATACAATTTGTGTTTTGAACTTTTAATCAATTTTTTTTCCATTCTTCTCTTTTTTTCCCCTTTGGCTATAAATCTTCACCCTCTTAGACTGAAGACCGACAAGAATTACCTGAAAAAGTGATAATGAGTTGTTGAAGGTATGATGTTCTCCGCCTGAAAACATAACCTTCTCCTTTACATACTAGGTTATAAGCGTAAGTAAAAAAAAAAAGTTGCATGTATAAGTCAAAACATCCAATTTTGCTATTATCCAGGAAAAATTGTTGGATGGTAACCATAGTCCTGACGACATAACCTGCCCAACAGTCACTCCCCTTTTCCCGTATAATACTTAAAACACTAGATAAGGAGAGACAAATCAAAGCCAACGAAAAGAGTTGAAAGCTCAACTTTGTCCCTTCCTAGTGGTGCTAATGGTAGAGGTCTTTAGAAGAAATGCAGCCGTACAGTAAGGAAAGGTATCTATAGGCCTTGTTGTAGGATAGGGAACGGGGCTGAATCCAAACAACTAAAAGTTGGATTAGTTCAAACTATTTTTTAAAGCTTCTTTTGGACAGTTTGGCTGTTAGAGCTGGAAAACCAGCTTGAGAAAGTAAAACTCATGCACTGGATATGTTTCCCCTACTACAATCTAAAGAAGATTGGTAGACCAAAGTGGGACCTATATGGGTCAAAAGGTTTGGACTGTTGAAACTGTGAGTAAACCTCAAGTTTCACAAAGGCACTATAGATCAAAAGACAAGGTGGTTGAATCTTTTAGCAGCATTCGAGCATCGGGTATGACTGTAGCTTCAAGCTGGGTTGATTGGGGGGGGGTGTTGGTCATGTTAGACCTGATAGGACCCAATGCTAGCTCAGTATATAATCAGAGTGTACTTAAATTGGTCTTAATTTGATAAGATTATCTTGAGAAGTAAATATACCTAATTGCCTTGGTTGGATGAGAATACCTTGAGGTGGTGTAGGAACAAGACTGACATAGCAAGGAACAAGGCTTCTTAATGAGGCACTAGTCGTTAATTGGCCCCTTCCCATTATTAAAAAACTCACAGATATTACATGACAATCCAATCTTCAGCAGGGTCGATTTGTATCGGCTTTCTCTTTCTGCGGTCCTTCTGGTGTCCTGCAGTAGTCGAATTGCTGCTGAAGTGCGCCCACTCTTTCCTCAAGTGGAACAGCTGTGATTTGAGGTGTCTCAGCTCGTTCTCGACCCCGGCCGGTATGTCCGAAGGTGCCGCGGCTATTGTTGGCTTCTTCTGCCGTTTTTTAGCCGTTCTGGCTTCCTCTGGCATCCGGTGCTCGTCCAGCTCCTGCTTGTGCATCATGTAGCACTGCCAGTTGTGAGGGGTTTCCGGCTCTGGCCTGAGGGTTCCGCAACGGTACAAAGACCGCTTGTCGTACGTTTTGGGCTTTGTGGACAGCTTTTGAGCCGCAATGCTCATGTGTCTTTCTTTTGGGCTGGCTGTACCGCTCTTTGTCTTTTCCTTGCAGGGTGAACCGCAGTCTCCTGAATTCGACCTCTTTCTCTTTCTCCTGAGATGGATTTCATTTTCGTCGAGATGCTCTAGGCTCTCCTCTGTTTCTTCAGCAGTCATTTCTTTCTTGGCTAGGATCTCTTCCTCGCTCATTCTCTTCCAGAGGAGCTTTCGCCGGCTTTCCATGATGGCTGTCTTGGTGCTTTTGTGATCGATGTAGCTGGGGCTGTTTTTAGAACTACATCTGTTTTCGCTCCTGGTCGGGGAGCCTCTCTTCGACCCTCTGTCCTCCCTGATGCTGTCCCGAGAGCACTTCCTCTTCAAGCTCCTTGATTTGGACCTTTTGTCGGCTTTCTTAGACTTGGAAGGCTTCTCCGTTTCCTTTAAGTCAGTTTTATCAACGAGAGAGGACATGCTGATCGTTGGTTTCGCCCCTTCAGAAGGAGGCTTTTTGTACTGTTCCCCTTCTTTTTCCGAAATCCTGCTTTTCTGATCTTCGTCCTTTACCTCGAGTATGTGTATGACGACTGGAGATTTGCCCCTTTCATTGAAGGGCAGTTTGCTTCCGACGGACGTGCTTCTCGTTCTATATTGCTTGTTGTTCAAGTTGGTAGCGGAGGTCTGGATCCCTTTGGCGTCCGTCTCGAGGGGATTGGTTTCGGTCTCTTTGTCCTTGAGCGACTGCCTGACCATTTTGGCCTCCTCCGTCTTATGCTTTCTCGAGTCGTAGACGAAAGTGGAAGAGCTGTCGTTGGCGATGGCTTTCCTTAAGAACTTCTTTTTACGCTCCCTGCCGGACCCATCGACCCGAGATATGCTAACGGGGTTCAGCGAGGCGCCTTTCTTATGGGGTGAGGAGTATTCCTCATGTTCTCTTTCTCTCTGTTCCCTCTTGAGAAAGTTTTTGAGGAGGAATGATGTGTTCGTTTGGGACTCTCTGTCCGCCCTGGCAGGCGGGTTTTCCTCAGCAAAATGATTCATGTTCGACGGGGATTGTGGCCTTGAAGGGATCGGGCTGTCCTGCGGGGAAGAATCTGGCGTGCTCAGATTATAAATGTTCCTGGTGATCACACTGGGTGAATCTCCCCTCCTCCTCAAAGAATGGGATGACATGTGGTTCTCAGGTTTCAGTACGCTGTGCCGCCTTATCGGCCCTTTTTTGGGCAGGTCGGACGTCGACGACGAGGTCGTCCTATTGATGACCATCATGTCAGGGTTGTAGAGCCCGTTATAAACGACCGGCGGCCCTTTGAAGCGAGGGTACATCATGAACTGAGGATTAGGGGTCATGTCCTTTCCGAATATCCTGTCCGCGTCGTCCTGTGTGTACCCGTTCAGATGGACGAACCCATGGTTGTAAGATTCGACGTAACTTTTCAACAAACCCGGATTGTAAGGGTGCCCTATCGATTTGACGTACTCGCTCCTTCTCAACTCTTCCGTAAAAGCCGGGGAATAAGCCGGTTCGTAGACTTTACCCTGTTCGTACCCTTTTGGCGGTGTCTTGGCCGATTTCTTAGATGGTTTGTCGTAGGTTCTCCTCGCATTGGCAGGTTCTTTACTGTCTCGTTGCACGGAAGCAGGTTGCTCCGGAAAAGGGTAGTAGGCCGGGAAGCCGTGTATTGGGTATGGGACGTCTTGCTCCACAGACCAGATGGCCCGGTCGGGACTCCCCCTGAAGTTCGGTATGCCGTCCACCTCCGCTGGGGGTCTGTTGATTACTTTATACATGTCCGAGCTGACCGTCCTAGGGCTCTGGATCTCGACGAAGGTCGGCGGGCTCGTCGTGTATAGAGTCTCCGAGACCCGGGCCCGGCCCGGGACCCCCTGCGGGAGGTAGTCGCACCTCTCGTACCGCACCACGTTGGGGAAACCGGGCGAAGGCTGGACGACAGGCCTATCGTTCCCAGATTCCCATTTCATTGTCGGCGACGCGGAGGATCGGAATTTTTCGGCGCCCTTTCCTCCGCTTCACCTCACCTTCTTGGCCCGTCGGCCCATTCTCCAACACGATCAAAAGTCCAAACAGTCAAATTATTCGACAACAATTATTTATACATCTGGTAAACTTTCAATTTTCACATTTGTAGAAAGATTTTTCCTTTAAAAAATTTCCCTGTTCTTCTAAAATCAACATTACTTCCTGCCGTGTTTTTCTCAATGGTTAGCAATAAGACTGCGGAATGGAAAGATGAAGACACTTCCTCGACTTGTCAATAGCCAATCATCTTCAAATATTCCTCTTTTGCCTACCCACTCCTTAAAAATGCTCGCTTCTCTACCCTAACCAACCATAGTATCCAAGCCTAACAACGGTGACATTGCCTTCAATTCACACAATCATTTACATCATTCTACTCTCAGTGACCAAGAAAAATCCTTTCTCATAGCCAATTTCTGGCAATTATAGACATTTTATCGAAACAACTTATTAACTAGCATACATAACCTTCCTCACCTGTGCTACTTAGACAGACCTATATAAGCTTCTTTACTGTTAGCTTGAGATAGGTTAATTCATATAATAAAAAATCAAACCGTTATAATCGGTATTTTTTAACAAATCATTAGTCAGCCCGGCAAATCAGTTTATTTCAGATTAGGTCAGCCCATGTAAAACAAGAATCGATACGTTTCAAAACGACATTTTTACCAAAATCTTTGTAGATAACCACTCCGATGTATACTTCTTCACTGTTATCTTCAGATTAGATTAGATTCATATTAAGTCAACACCGATATGGTGAATCAATATTTTTGATTTATCAATATCAAACAAATCTATAGTCAATCCTACGCAGGCATCCTCACTGAGGTGGTAAGTGTATAAAAAAATCTGTACAATCGATATTTTCATAGATATATCGATAGTTGGTTCTGTACAACTATGCAAAGGTTAACTTCAGTTCATGTAAATTAACAATCGATTCAGTATATTCAATTTGTTTACTAAGTTAGTGATTTATAACCTCGTTTACTATTAAGACCAGGATAGGCCACGTTAAATATATTCAGTACAATCGATATTTTAGTTAAGTAAATATATAGTTAAGATATAACGCTCCAACTGTTATCTTATATTTAGATAGTTTTGTATGAAATAACAATCGATTCAGTATAATCGATATTTTTATGAGGTTGGTGATTTATAACCTCCTTTACAGATAACTTCTAGCTAGATTAGACCACGTTAAATATTCGATTCCAAAATCGAATAAATAATAAAATATTATACCTGTCATCTCGTTTTTGAAAGGTAGTACAGGCTTGTATGTTATAGGTTAGCAATGGATCCACGTAATCTGGTTGTTTCATGTAGGGTCCATGTAGACTTGGTCAAAAGAATATTTATTATTATTTAGTATCTTTTTGTTTAAATACAGTTATTTTGAAACAATCGTCAAAGGCAGGTCGTCTCGGTGTCTTCAGAAGATCGGAACGCGTTGCAGATGAAATAGTGGCCGGTTCGGCAGTCCTCTGCAGACAGGCTCCGGTTGGCGGTCACCGTTGCACACCCAGTCCCTGATATTCTAAAATGGAGGACCGGGGCTCCGGAGCCAAACCAGTGCCACCTCCCTTCCGAGGCAAGATCGCTCGCCGAACTCCAGTACTCCAGACTACCTCGGACATCTGAGAAAAAACAACTTTCGATGATTTTTTTTTTTTTTTTTTTTTTTTTGCAATAGGGTTAAAATCGATATTTTGAAAAGGTTACATATATATAACCTTCACAATTGTTATAGTGGGACAATTTAAATAATGTAAAAATCCACATTTGTACTAGGTTAGTCATTTATAGCCTTTTCAACTGTTATCCCAGTTTAGATTAGTTCGCTTGAGACATTAATCGATTTTTTTTAAATAAATTGCCGTTATAATACTTATAGTGAGTCCGCACACAATACACAACCGATCTTTTCCTAAACCGATGAGTCACTTCTTATAATCTTGTTTTACTGTTACCTTAACCTAAGGTTAATTCGTGTAACAATCGATTCGGAATTATCAGTATTTTGAATATTTTAAATTATATAATCTAGCTAAGCATAGATATTTATAGCTTACTTATTAAAATTCATTCATACAATGATCGATATTTTATCAAAAAATTAACTATCTACATAACCTTTCTCATGTATTATACCTGTTTAGGTTTTCGTTAACTTTAGATTATGTTAATTAACTAATCGATCGGTTTCAATTTATTTAAAAATTATTAATTTTAATTGATTAAAAAAATAATAATCAGCCCTGAATAAACTTCGTCCGAGTTATCTTAAGATTATAGGCCGTTTGAAATCAAAGATCCATTTAGAATAATCGATATTCTTGTTGAACGTATCGATAGTCGGTCTTCAATCTTGATTATTTAAACCAACAATCCATTCAGAATTGGTTAGGCCATGTTAAATAAACAATCGATTCAGTATAATCGATATATTTTGTTAAACAAATCGATAGCTAGTCTTATAATCTTCCAACTGATATATTCAGTTTTGGTTTATATAATCGATATTTTTATTATGTTGGAGATTTATAACCTCTTTTGTTGTTACCTTCGGGCTAGGTTAGGACACTTAAAAAGCAATTGATTCCGTATAAACAGTTTTGTTAAATATATCGATAGTCAGTCCTTTATAATCTTCCAACTGTTATATTCAGTTTAGGTTGGTTTTATATAAAACAACAATCGATTTGGAATAATCGATATTTTTACTAGGTTACTGGTTTATAAACTTTTTGACTGTTATTGTTAGGTTAGATTAGGCCAAGTAAAACGATATCGATCTGGTTAGTATGTCCTGTACAACCTACTTCACTGATATCGTCAGCATACGCAGCCACGTAGTTAGAAAAAATGTATAAAGTAAAAGCGGTATTATTCTTAATTGGATCATTAGTACAGCATAATCTTGGCTGCTGTTTTCCGTTAGTTGTGTCTATGTAAATTATAAATCGATCGGGTGTAATCGATTTTCTGTCTATAACCCTACCAATTGTTTTATTTTACTTTTTTTTTTAATTGTAGTAAATGGTAATTATCTTTTTATGTAAGGTTGGGATTCGATCTCCTGACCTTAGGCTACATACGACCACTTGAGCTATCTCAGCTAAGATCGTATAGTCGAATCCCGCTTATGGCATTAACTTTTTCATTTCAACCAAAACCTTACACGAAAAGATTAATTAATTGAAAGATGTAATTTGGTCAATAGACCACTAAATATAATGGAGGCAATTGATAATATTGACTTAACTTTGTTTAGAGATGAAAAGAATTGTTTCATCTCGTCTTCCTTCCTGAACCAGAGGAGATCCATCCCAATGAGCCTGCAGTAGTCCATAGCTGTAAAGAAATCGGCCTTTTTTGTACAAAAGAAATCGTATCGTATGTTGTTCTACGCTGTACCTTTTTCAAGACTAGCACGTATCGCATGTCGTTTAAGGTCAAACTGCTGGGTAACCGGCCATCCTCGACGTGGCACGTGTCCTGACCCTCGGACGTCCCAGCTATGAATACCCAAAAGGTGATTTGACAATAAAACACGAACCCTTTCAAAAATGATTTTATTCTTTTAACTCGTAGCGGCATTGTTTTCCTAGTGGGATAAAACCTGGTGGCGGGATTGGCGTGAAATCGGCAGTCAGTCATGGTACGTCATTCCATCCTCTCGCTAGTCCTGATATGTAAGTGGTTTTTTTTTATATCATACAGACAAAATACGCTTTGGTACGGCAGTCTGACATCTCCCAGAAGGAAGTCGTCGAGTTGAAAAGGCAGCATTCCCCTCGGCCCGTTTTCAACCTGCTGTGCCGCACCGCTGCACCGTTTCCCGACCATGTCCATCTAGAACCGTGCCCATGGCATCCGATCCAGAAATCCTCTAAAAGCACAAAAAAATCCCAAGCTTATACAAAACATAACAAAAATAATAGTCAACCTTTATAGCACGCAATGTTATCCTTGAGTCTGATTTCATCCAGCGGAGATGTTACCGACGCCAAGATCATACCGTTGTACCTGCAATAAATAAGCGCCTCGTACCAATTCCCCTACAGTATTAAAAATCCTATTAAAATAGAAACCTCTATAAAAAAATAAAAGCACAAACCTTGAAATAAGTCTGCAGATCGAATCTCCTAAGGCCGCACTGGCAGATTTTCTCATCCGACCCAACTTTGCACTCCTGGCTCTTCGTTCTCGACCCTAGAACCAAAAAACAAATACAAAGGATCAATCCTTTCATTTTTCTCACTGTTCTTTTTTTCTCCTGAACAGGCCAACTGGCCGTGGGGAAGAAGAGCGCTCTCAACTCAATGCTCAACGTGGACCCTTCCTCAATCGATCTGTCGAACAAGTAATTAGCCGTGTCCAACCCCATGAAAATACGGTTAATTTTACCTTCTTTTCACAGGACCATCATGGAACTGGTCACAGAGTTGATCGTTACACAGAACGTTCCTGAACTCACCAGGAAGACGGGCAAAGGTAAATCGAAAATTATTGTACACCAGTTCACCGATTTTGTTGGGTTAGGGTGACGTCAGACATATTCGGGGAGGTTATACATATTTGAAGCCGTTTCGTGTTACTGAAACTTAATTTGTTACGGTGACGTCACTCACAATCGATGACGCACTTTTCTGTTCTTTTTGCCTCAACTGATTGAAACCATCTTCGTTTACGTTGACGTCACACAGATTTAGAGACGCGATATTCAATGGCTACATCTTGCTCCTCCTGAACGATATACGTGGAGGAAAGAACTAAAAAGTCTGTTTTTTTAATGTGTGGTTTCTTGATTGAAGGTTCCAAAAGGAGGGATCGTCATCCGACGTCCAACGTCCACCCATCCAAACTTAAACTAAAGTATGTACCAAAGTAGTTTCTCTATATATTCGTTCCATCTGATTATGTATTTACTTTTTCCTCCAGCAACCACAACATAACAAGCTTTGGTTAGTCATTTTACATTTTTTTAAAAAGGCTGTACATTCTGAATTTCACATATACTTTCCAGGTCTCAATTTCGGAGGAACCAATCAGCCCAAAGAAGGGAATGAAGAACCAAGGTGAAAAGCGTTGATTTTTATTTACTTTTTTAGAGGTATTTTATTTTCCGCAGGAGGAAATGCTTATGCAAAGATACATCACTGGAACAAAGTATTTGACACATACATAATTTATTTTTTAATTTTTCCTTGCGTGCTGGCTCATCTGTCCAATTCCATCTGTACAGACTATGTTGGTGATGAGGGCAACGTCAATTACGGCCCAGGTGGTACCGGTGCTATACCCGACGGCTTTTGGTCTTACCGTAATTTTCCGCCGTTACAAGTATAATTCTCATCTTTAATTTAATTTTGTTCTTATTAATTTTAAAATAAGGTCCAACGACGAGAAGTTGCAGCCAGAGGGCGCATAATGCCGTCCCCTTGCCGCCTAAAAGATTTCTATTCTTGAAAAATAAAGTAAGTATTGGCATTATACAGTCTGGATTTCCATAGTTAACCAATTTCCTCGGACTATCGTGACGTCGGACGAGTGGGTTCTTGAAGGCTATAGGTCCGAGTTAGTTAAAACTTGCTAAAATACATTCAAATGCTTGTTTTTTGTTACGTTGTGGTGACTTAACATTTGTAATACAATGACGTCACATTATTTATGCGTGATGTCACATAATTCTGTGGACTAGGGTACATCATATACTTTTTTGGACTATTTTGACAATGTATAAATCCTTGGATAAGCGTGACATCAAATAACTACTTTGGGCTAGTTTAACGTTACAATACTTCATTGGACGATCGTGACCACACACGAGTCCGGGAGGGTTATGATGAACTGTTTAAAGCCATTCTGGTGTACTAATACACAAGGGTTATTTGGGTTTTATATTCCTCCCAATTGGTTACGTGTGAATGTATAATTTTGTGTATTGATCTTTTTCTTCTCTTTTATTGTAGTTACCTTACACGATGGCCGACTCCTATTGCGATTCTTTGGGCTTGGAATTGTACACGGCCTCCAGTCAGAAAGACGCGATCGACCGGTGTTTAACCCTTGGGGCTTATTTCAGTGGTAAAATGGCCCGAAAGCGTCCTTCCTTCTCTTTTTATCCGTGATAAAATTTTTTACAAAAGGTCGGAGTGGGGCGTTTTTGAACTTGGGCGTGGTACGGAGCGGAGGCAGGTGGTACAGGTACACGACCGGTGAACCTGTGGAATTCATGCCTCTTGGGGACGGGCCGGCGGATTTTTCCAGCCTGGCCATCCAATCCTGCCTTGCCCTCAGCGTGGCCAGTGAAGAATTGGTCGAGGTCGATTGCTACGGCGAATACTACTATTTATGCAGGCCAGCGAAGAGGGCCAGGACGCCGAAGATGTTCTGCTGAAAGGAGGTTGAAGAAACCAGAAATCTGTTTTTTCTCAATAAAACACATTTTACAAACTACAATCGATATTTTATTTTTAAAAATCAATAGTCAGTTCTGCATAACATCCTTTGCTATTATCTTCATTTTTGGTTAATTAAAATACCAACCATCGATTGGATCGTTATAATCGATATTTTTGGTGATTTATAACCTTCCTCTTCGTTATCTTTATATTAGTTTAGGTCATACGAAATCTACAATCAGTTGAAAATAATCGATATTTGTTGTAAACAAATCGATAATCAGGACTGCGCAACTTTCTTTGCTGTAACCTAAAGTTTAGTTGTATTCACCTAAAATAACAACAGATTTGATATAATCCATGTATGTACTAGGTTATTTATAACCTTCTTCACTGTTATCTTCAAGTTAAGATTCATTAATTTAACTATCGATCATTTTTACTTAATTATAATCTTCCTCACTGTTACAATAAGTTAAGGCATGTGTAATTATCAATGGTTGAGAATAATCGTTGTTTTAAACAAATCGATAGTTACTTCTTTAAACTTACTTTCATTTAACTTACAGTTTTGGTTAATTCTCGTAAAATACCAATCAATTTTGGTATAATCGATATTTTACCAGGTTAGTGTTTATAGCCTCATTGGCTATTATCTTCAGTTTAGGTTGGTTTGTAGAAAACATCGATCGATTCTGTACAATAAAAAATGGGTAATTAAATCGATAGTCAGTCCTGTATAACCTGTTGCTGTTATATTTATTTTAGGTGGTTTCTAGAAAACAATATCGATGTGGTAAACATATAGATTCGGTATAATCGATATTTTTTGAACTATCTTCAGACTAGGTAAGGCGTAAGTGAAGTGAATAATCGATTAAGAATAATCTATATTGTTTCGACAAAACCAATTATCGTTCCTGCGTAGCATTCTTTACTTTTTCTTTGTTGTTCTCATGTTAGGTTGTCACATTTTAAGCAAGTAACGATTTAGTATAATCGATTTTGTCTTAATAAAATCTATGAACATCTGTTTATAACCCTCTCTACTGTTATGTTCAGGTTATCTTAGTTCACGTGAAGCCAACAATTGATTAAGAGTAATCGATATTTTTTAATAAGCATATCAATAGTTGGCCGTGCTTAACCTTCTTTACTGTTACCTTTAGGTTAGTTTGTATAACCTCTAAATAAAATATCGATTAATTACAATGTTCTAATAAAATCTAATCTGTCCTGCATAACCTTCCTCATGGTTATCTTCAGGTTAGGTTTGTTTGATGCAATAATCGATGTTTCGATGAAACTTGTATTAATATTGGGGGGGGGGGATCATATTTTCTCACGTGTTCAGTGGTAAAGGGTTGAGAAAGAAAACTCCTTCGAAACACAGTTTTTGTTTTAACACAAGATTTAATCTACATATATAATCTATATACAATCACATAGGAAAATAAATATATCCTTTTCATCATCATCACCATCATCATCATCATCTTATCGCCCTCTCCTGCTTTTCCAGACGGGCGGAGTTATTAAGACGAAAATAATATTTATTTAAAAAGAAGAGAAAAAAATCACTCACAAGCCCACAAATTTTTGGGGGGGAAGGACACTTTTCCTTTTAATTTTAGACAAAAGAAATTTTTTTGCATTATATGCTTTTTTAATTTTGCCACTTTTTTAAAGCTACAATTTAACTTTTTTGAGCGAGAATTATTGCATTTTCTTCTTTTTTTTAATTTTTCAAGATAAATTTCTAATTGTTTTTATTATACTATATAATTATTTTTAAAGACATAAATATACATATATATATTTTTTAAATAATTTGTATGATACATCTTTATTATGAGTTTTGTGTCCTGTCTCTATTTTTTTTAGGCACTCTTTTGATGTGTTTTTATTTATTTGTGTATTTTGTAGTGTTTTTTTTTTGCTATTGGACAGAAAACATTAAAACCAGGCGTACAAGGTTCAACTGTTAGAAAATAAATTGAACAGGACACACTAAGGATGATGAGGCAGTTTGCTTGTCTATTTATATTTTAAAAAATTATTATTTACAACCTGTTGTCTTGGTGTGTTTTATGTATGTTATTGTACTTTTATTATATTTACTACTTGGCATCCATCCTGGCGCGGAGTTTGGCGTGAATCTGGAGGAACTCCGGCTCCTTGGGCGAGATGTCCTTTTCAGGTAGGTCTTTTTCAAGCTGTAGATGATTATTTGTTGATTTAGTAAGTTCGTGGGTGTGGGGCTTGTTAAGCTTTAAGTATGGGATCGAACTTACGATTTCGAGCCGTTTCGCCCTCTGCTCGATGACTCTCTCGAAAGGGGTCATGTTCTCCTGTTTGCTCGCCTCGATCTCACGCCTCGACTGGTTCTCCCTGTGCTTCTCCATTGCCTTCTGAAGCTCGGATTTCTGATTCAGCACGTTCCTTCCGCTATAGAATGGAAAATATTTTTTAGTCGAAATAGATCGAATGGAAATAAATAAACACCTTACATTTTCTGGTTGAGCATTAGCTCGCGGTGCAGACGCTGCCTGTCCTGCGACTCGACGCAGGGGTTGTGCAGCCTTTTGGGGAGGATGAGGCCGTCGGGGGTCATCTGCACGGACCCACCCCCAACCGCCTTCACGCTCGTCATTTTACCCCGATCCTCAACTGAAAAAAACACAAGAGGTGGATTAAAACACAAATTTAAAGCCGTCCGGCCCGGAGGACCAATTCTGACCAGAACACATGTAAGCTAAGGCATTAATTATATGAGATATAGGCAGCGATAGCAAGGGAGACCAGGCGGACCAGGTTATGACAAGCAAACACGGCTAAAGATGATTTTCTGGCCATGACATCGAAACTAACTGAAACCCATGGATGTTTTATTCTACCTAAAACTGCCCTTAAAGATCCACGAGAAAGCCGATAAAATAAGCGAGACGTTACGGACCAGGTTGAGGACAACCAAACCGGGTTAAAATTGATTCTGGCAATATTATCAAAACTAATTGAAACTCTTGGGCCCACAAGATCTCCTAACCTTCCAAGATGTTTTCCTTTCCCAAAAACTGCCTTTAAAGATTTAAGAGAAAGCCGAATAAAATAAGCGAGACCTTACGGACCAGGTTATGACAACACCCGGGTAAAGCTGACATTCAGAGGAAAGCGTACTCGGCCGACCTTTAGGCAAAGTTCATTGCCCGGTGTTGTTGTTTGTTTGTCTTTTATATGCACCTGACCTTATCGAAGTTCACCCGTTGGCCGAAGCGAGACGGAACGGGCCACCGTGTAATTTTCTAATTTCCATAAATACTACTGGACACCGTGACCCGATGACCTCTAAATCCCCGTAGGTGTGTCGTTTTTATTTCTTTGTTTAACCACTTTCAGCTTCTTTCTTTCATTCTTTGGATTTCGCCTGAGAGGAGGACAAAGGCCTTTGTTGTACCAAAAAAGAGGAACACCATTTCATCACTCAAGTCGGACGGAAATCGAGAGTGTTCTGGTGTAAATTGGAATACCTGGATATGCCAGACCTCTCCGGTCCGTTTGTTCTCGCTTTTTATCATTTGAGAAAGCTCGAGAAGCTTTTGCTATGAAAAAATTGGCTTAACGTCAATGAAAAGATCGTACACACACTATTCCTAAGCGTGTAGGAGGAAATACTGGGGGAGTTGGTAAACCTTTTTTAAGTTCTCCTTTTTTGTCCGCTTGTTCTTGTTTTTATTCATTTGAGAAAGGCTGAAGAAGTTTATGGTCGTAAAAGATTAGGTGACACAATTGGCAAGTCTAACTCCAACGACTGCTGGACAACTGTGTCATGGGAAACGTGGATATGGCAAACCTCTCCGGTCCGTTTGTTCTCGCTTTTTATGATTTGAGAAAAGCTATGGAAGTTTTAGATTTTAAAAATGTACTTGACATCAATGTTGTTGCTAAGCATGTGGGAATAAACCGAAGTAGTTGGTCAAACTGTCTTATGTTCTTCTTTCCTGGTCCGCCTTTGCTCGCGTTTTACCGTTATGACAAGCTTCATAAAGGTTTGGGTAGTAAAAAAAATTAGGTCGAGTCAATGGTAAGGTCGTATGACACTCTGTTCCTAGGGGTTAGGATGGACGTAGCGCTTTGCCGTTTGATACCTTCTTATTTTCGGCCTTCTGCATCATCCCATGCCCGATTTTAAAATCGTCAGGAGCATATATTCGAAACTGGAGCTCTGTCACGTACGCCTCGTCCCGCATATTTCCCCGAGCCACGGGCGGAAACACTTTCCCCCACGGGGCGGGTCGGCCAGGAAGCCCGGTTCTGGAGGGAAAGCGAGACTTTACGTACTGATATTGCCCAAAAACGGAACAGCCTTGAGACGATTATCAGTTTTATAAAAGATTGTTTGAACATAAAAGAGATAGGACTTTCTCCACCCTTGCACAACGACGTTGGAACCGGCTCCTCGAAGGCCCGTTCTTTAACGGCTCTCAGACGTCTCGACTTTTACCGTTAAACTAAAGAAAGTGAAACATCAAACGTGTTTTACGAGAATTTGAGGGCCTTACAATCGTGATAACCTTTTGTTAGATTTTAAATTTTAGTGAGAAAAGCCTCGACGGGCGACAGGTCGAGGTATGCGTTCGGCCCTTTCAATTTCACGATGTAGTGGGGAAGTCGATAATCCGTAAACCGGTTCTGCGGACCTCAGATGAATGTCTGATCGGGCCGAAATATATAAAATAAGACAAGAGAGGCCTTCGAGTCGAAAGAGGACGGCGATAGCCAAACGGATTTATTTCGCATTGATAACATTCGCTCCGGCTCGCTTTTTGATCTTTAGACTGGAGTAGAAAAGAAAAAGTCCGCGAGAGGAACAAGGTTGGACAAGTCGTGACCGTTTCTCCCCACGGCCTTGCACCCAGGGGTCATAGGTGTTTGCATTTTCTCCACTCTCATGAGGGCAGAAGAAAGAAAAAGCAAGTGAAAAGTCTCGAGAAGTTCGGATTAAAAACAACCAAAAAAAAAGAATTTAAAAAAACATACCACTTTGAAAAATCCGTACTTTCTCTTTAACACCCCGACACTTCGGCTCGTCCATGTTGAAAGATGTCGTAGAAACGACATGATTGGATATAAAAGGCAAAAATCCTTTTAAAGTCGACTAATCGGATCCGGACTTTTTAAAATACCTGGGGGTGGAAGAAACACTACCCTCGAAAACAGTCCCGAGTCGCCCTTGACTGGAGTTGCATGACATGCATAAAATATCTTACGTTTATGTAAAAAAACGTTGTCCGGAAGGAAAGGAAAAACGGCCGGTAGTCCGTGTTGCATAATTGTCGTTCTTAAAATCCAAAAAATGGAAAAACTGTTCCGTTGTTGAATAGGTGTGTTGGTTTCAGAAAAGGATATCCTGAAAAATGGATCAGAGAATATCCAAGAATTGGAACCACCCAAGAAACGGTCGGGTTTCCGAAGGAAACTGGCAACGCCTCGAGACTTCTGGATTGCCCTCCTTTCTTAAAAATTTCTCAAAAATGGAAATTTTTTAAAATGGACAGACTTTCCATGGAAAAACAAAGGATAGCTTGAAACCCTCGAAAAGCGGACCTTTCTTGAAACATTCCTTAAAAACAGATATATTTTTATCAGAAATCAACTGAAAACCAGAACTTCCTCGGAATTTCTCGCTTTCTTTAAATTTCTTGGAAATGGACAGACTTTCCTTGGAACATCAAAGGATAACATGAATTCCTGGGAATCTCATCCTTTTGGACATATTTCTTTGAAAAGATAATTCTTAGAAATGGATGTATTTTTCTGGGAAAACATAAAAACTAATTTTCTCGGAATGTCGTTCTTTTCTTTAAATTGCTTGGAAATTGAGAAACTTTCCATGAAGAATCAAATTCCTCGACAGCTCTTCCTTTCGGACATATTTCTTAGAAGTAGATATATTTTTCTGGGAAATCAGTACAAACTAGAACATCTCGGAGTGCCGTTGTTTTCATATAATTTCTTGCCAATGGTTAGGTTATATATATAGAAATTTAAAGTTTAATAGCATATCCTCCTTCCTTTCGTTAACATTTCTCAGAAAAGGAAATTTCTAGGAAATGATTTTTGGGGGGAAGGGGGCAGAATCAGGTAGACTATGACTTCTAGCAATGTTGTCTTAATTTCTTGGAATTGTTTAGATTTTCCATGGCAAAATCAACGATTGACAAGGACTCTATGAGATGCCATCGTTTCGTAAACATTTCTTAAATAAAACGGATATTTTTAGGAAATGTATCTTTTTAAGAGGAGGAACTCAGGCACAAACTAGGATTTCTAGGAATATCGTCCTTTTCACGATGGATTCTTTTAAATGGATAGGTTATCCATGACAAAATCAATGCTTAACAAGAACTCTATTTACTGACATCGTTTTGTAAACATTCTTTATATTTTTTCACAGGAAAGGTTAATATTTGCTTGGGAAATTAGATAAAACTTGAACTTCTCGGAATCTTGAAACCGTTGGAATTTTCCAAAAGGGCGAAAATTTATTAGAAAAATGGAAATCCTAGTAAATAAGGCATAGCCTTAAGTTTGCTTAATTTTTTTTTATATCCTCGACTTTCGACCGGAAACCAGCGTAACGAGGAGAAGAAACTGAATTCTGGGGAAATCAGGTAAAAACCTGAAACCCTGGACCCTTTTGTCGACGCCCCTTTACGACCATGGGTACGGGTAGGTATTTTCCAAAGGAAATCGACGTCCTTTCCTCAGGACTTTCGTATGGGCATCTACTAACTGTTAAAAAGAAAACTCTTCAGTTCTTTCATGTTGGACCTTTTGTCTCCCCGTTTTGCGGATTCGTCTCACTTTCCTTCCGGGGATCTCCTTTCCCGGGAGGTCGCGTTAAATGGGACACATTTGCCTTGGACCCTCATCGCCTCTGGCATTCTCGTCTCAAATGAAAAATACAAAAAAAGACCGAATTGAATCCAATTAATCGATGCGGGCGTTTCTCCCCGGGTCGGCACGTGTCGTCGTGACGTCGGGGCGTAACATCTGTTCCCACTTCCCAGATAAATAAATCAAGATCCTGTTTATCCTTGGATTTCGTCATACGCGGATCTATCTTCGGTCGAGAAAAAGGGAAAAGAACGGGTAAACAACCCCGCCCCGGGCTGTGAGGATGCTCGAATCGTGCCCGATTCCCAACAGGCCAAGGATCCCCTTGTTTTCCTTCTTTTTTTTCCATTTCGACAAAAGGCGATCCTCACGACTTCACCCTCGGCTGTAATAACCCTGTAATGACACGATGACCGTCTGGACGGGTAAAAATAGAAGTTGCACCACGCAACGCTTTCAAAATAGCCCGGAACGACAAAGGATTCTTTAAAAAAATCTTCCACGAACCTAACGAAATATACATTCTAAAAAATGGTTAAGAAAAGAATCCATACCTAACAGTGTTAGTTTTAAGCTCATTTCCAAAAAGAGGCATCCATTTCCTAGGAAAATTTTTTCTAAGAACTATTCACGAATGGAGGCCCGTCTTAGGATTTTTTAAATTAAACTTTGTTTTTCCTTAGAAAATCGAACCATTTCCAAGAAATTACTGTCCATGTTCCGGATATTGTATAAAAAAGATCGAGTTTATTCAGTTTCCCAGAAAAATATAGCTGTTACCTAGAAATATCCTTTCTAAGAAATGTGTCCAAAATATTTCAAGGAATTCATGTTATCGTTCATTTGAAAGAAACGAAATTCCGAGAAGTTTCTTACTTTTCACCTGATTTCACGGAACTGATTTTCCAAGAAAAATGACGGTTTCCGAGAAATGGTTTTAGAAAAGTCAAAATTCCGAGAAGTTCTAGCTTTATCTTATTTACCAAAAAAAATGTAACCTCTACCTAGAAAAAATTTAAGAAATGTTTTCTAAGAAAACGATGGCATTTTATAGAGGTCCTGAAATCCCTCGTATGTGCCATGGAAAATTTAAACGTTTCCAAGAAATTAAGGACGACATTCCTAGAAGTCAGTTTGTACCTAATTCTGCCCCTTCCCATAAAAAAATAATAATTTCCTAGAAATTTCCTTTCTACATGTTCTAAATGTTTACGAAAAGAAGGCTATCCATGAGTTTCAATTAACCTTTGTTTTTCCTTGTAAAATATACACATTTCCAAGAAATGATAATGAAAAGGATTATCCTAAAAGTACTAGTCTATGGCTGAATTCCCTTTCTAAAAAGATCCATTTCCTAGAAATATCCCTTCTAAAAAATGTATACGAAACGATGGAAGTTCATCGAGTTCTTGTCAACCGTTGATTTTGCCATGGGAAATATCCATTGATTTGGTCATGGAAAATTGGACAACATTGTGAATTTTAACAGAAAACTTTAGTTCTAAGAACCAAAATTATGAACCCCCCTCAGAAAAATCCAATTATTCATAGAAATTGGCAGATATTTTAAGGCCTTGTCCTGGGCCCTTTCCGAAATATTTTTTAGAATTTATCTATCGTAACAATGGATATTTTTTTACATGGTTAATCAATGCACACGTTTGTTTCGATATTAAGATTAACGATTCGGGCCGGCTTCTCCTTGGGCCATTTGAGGACAGTACCGTTTAAGGAGAAAAAGCTCTTATGAGTAGGACGTCAGTCTATAGAAAAGGAGCTCACCTTCGGCTTCGGCGGAGTCGTCGTTGACCTCTTCTTCCTGCAAACAGAGAGGGAAAATATGAGAAAAAAATTGGAAAACTGTCGTTTTTAAAGAGAGGGGGGTCCGCTTTTCCTCGCGCTTTCCAGAAAAAAAACTGCCATGCCTGTAGCGAATTGGATTGTGTCGCGAACAATCCGGGCCACTCTGATGGCCTTTTTCTTTCTTTTCTTCTCTTTTTTTTTATTCGTGTGTGTTTGGTTTTGTCCGGACAAAAGGGAAACGATCCTCGGCCGGAAATTGGTAGCCGGTTTCGTTACAAATTTGTACAAAAGGCCGGTGTCGCCCCTCTGGAAATGGGAATCCTAAAGAGGTTTACACCGCCGGAAACACGGAAAATGGATCTGTGCGCGGTAGGAAAACACTTTTTACGAATCGAATAAGATTCGAGTAAACAGAAATGAAGATAAAAGTGAAAACGTGGACTAAAATGGATGCTAAAAACAAAATGGGGGCCTATTTATCGAATTGAGTTGGCAAAATGGACGACTTTTGTGGACGAGTTAATTTGATTTGAAAAAAAGGTTGACTTAAAATATCCTTTTGTAGACGAAAAAAGCCGACTTGGCAACCCTTTTGTGGATGGCATAAGTTAACAATATTGCCCTCTTTAGACGACATTGTATAGGCTGCTATCTTATAAGTGGTCAAAATGGAGGATAAAAAAAAATTAAATGGACCAAACAGTTAACACGAGAACATTTTTGGGGCGACTTAATTTGACAAAAAAACGGCTACTTGAGGCGAAATTTATGTGGACGACTTAAGTTGACAAAAAACTCATGACAAGTTGAACTTTTTGTGGACGACTTAATTTGATTTAAAAAAAAAAAAGAAGAAAAAAAAAGGTTGACTTTAAATTTCCTTTCGTAGACGAAAGTTCACAAAAAAGCTGACTTGGCAAACCTTTTGTGGACGGTATAAGTTAACAATATTGCACTCTTTAGACAACATTTTATAGGCTGTTATCTTATAAGTGACCAAAATGGAGGATATAAAAAAATTAAATGGACCAAACAGTTAACACGAGAACATTTTTTGGGCGACTTAACAAAAAAGTGCTAACTTGAGGAGAAACCTCTGTGGACAACTTACGTAGGCACTATCGATTGCATAGACGAACCTTCCGTGGACGATTTAAGTTTATAAAATTGCCCTGTTTGAACGAAATTTTATAGGCTTAAGAGGACAAAATGGTGGATATAAAAAAAACCTGAATGGACAAAATGGCTGACATGAGAAGAACATTTTTTGGACGACTTAACATGACAAAAAAATGGCTACTCGAGGCGAAACTTTTGTCGACGACTTAAGTTGAGAAAATTGCCCTCTTTAGACGAAGTTTTTCTAGGCTTAAATGGACAAAATGGTGCATTAGACAAAATAGCCTACACGAGAAAAACATTTTTTATACGACTTCACCTGGCAAAAAAAGACTAACGTGACACGATGGAGAAAAAGCTTGCTTAAGTTGATCTTTTTGTGGATGTCTTACTACTAAAAAAGGCTGAATTAAGATGAACTTAACTTGAAAATCAATTTATACTCTAAGGGTAAACTTGTTTTGACAAAATGGCCGTCAAGAGACGTACTATTTCTTAATTTAAGCTGACAAAAACAGCTAGAAACATTTCCTAAAACCTCTTGTAAAGCCAAGTTAGTTGTGTTTTTAATAAATGTCAGATGTAATCTTGAGTAGGGGAAAATAACAGAACAATTTTTTCTTGAAAATTCCGTCAACAGTTTCACAACACCTTAGGCGTAATTTTTATTTTTAATTTATTTTTAAATAGTGTTTGTAAACGTTTAGTTAATATGTGACAATAAGATAAGACCTTCCTGTAGGCCCCTTCCGAAATCTTATCCTATTTATCTCTGAGAATGGTTAAGAGTTGGTATTTTTCTGGCCTTTACGTAAAATATTTCTGTAATTTTAAGCCTTTCGAGCGCAATCGTAAAGATCCTCGTTTTTGAATGTTGCCCTCTGATAAAAAAAGGACGACGAGTGGGAACGGTCTGTTTAAACAAGGATACCAGTCGTTATCTTACGGCGGAGAGGGGCGTTGGGATAATTTAAAATATACAATTTAATTGTTTTAAGTGTAGACGTGATAAAATGGGCTGGTAGTGAAACAGCGAGGATGGGCGGACCCAACGGGAATAAGGTCAATTGCACAATCTACAACAGTTAGGGTCCGGTTAGCACCGTTGCGTAATAATTGAGCTTTAAAGCGAACGCTCTGATGGTTTAAGGTGAAAGCTTTTTTTGTGGAAAATTAGGCAGAATGTTTCGCTTTGTCGCAAAGGTTATGAAAAAACGCGCGCGCGGCTTTTATCATGCATCCATGAAAATTTTTATTATTTATGAAGAGAAAATTAGGAAAAATAATTAGGGGAACTGCCTTATCCATGGGCCGCTTTAGTCTATACGACGGTTAGAAATTTATGAGGTGTATATACCTGTTTGTTGGCTGTTTCTTACGTTATGTTCTTCTCGTTTCTTTTAATCGGTACTTACTATTTGACCTTTAGCCAGTCCGGTCCCGATGTTTTCAACCCTGGAAACGTCGACCCGGATCGTTGCGACACGCCATTCCGGTCCTTCCCATAATTGTATAAAAAAATAAGACGCGATCAGAAGTGCGGAAGGCGCCGGACTTATCGACCTCTGAAAAAAATCGATTTTTTCGTCCGCGCCAATGATTTTAAAAGAAAGACAGGCTGATTTCACTCAGAATACTAAAATCCTTTTATTCAGTTTCAACTAATATTTTCTTACTATACTCCACAAATCCTTACTAAATTAAACAAATATCTAGTATTATTCTGAACTAACTTATTATGTCCTTAATAAATTCAATAAAAAATCTACTAGCCCGTAATGCCCTTACTAACTCAACAAATAATCTACTATGAGTGACTTCGATATTAAAAATCCTTACTAATCCATTAATGTCCTTACTAAACTCAACAAATAATCTAATATTAGAGTCTAACATTAGACTCTTCATGACCAACCATGTGACTTCAACACCCTTACTAAACCACAATATTGATTTAATAAGGACAAATGGTACATCATTTAATGTACTATTATGGTACTAACCCATAATATTCTTTTTAAACTCCACAAATAATTTTTACTAAACGGTAATCCTTCGTCAATTCTACAATTATTAATCATAGTTTCTTATTAGACTTGTCCTTACCAAACTAAAAAAATATTCTACTGTTCATTTCTTAATTACTAACCCACAATATTCTTACTAAATGTACAAATTATTTCCTACTAGTGGCTTTCTGACAAAACATCCTTACTAATGATTTAATGTCCTTACTAAACTTAACAAATATCCTATTAATAGTTATCACTACTTAATAATTTACTTACTAAACTCGACAAATTATTATAATTAGTTTATTCAATACTAAACATTCTTACTACACGCAACAATTCATTTTTATTATAAACATCCTTACTAATCTATTTTTCACTAAACTCAAAAAATAAGCTTTTATTAGGGATTTGGTTACTAGCCATTCTTACTAATCCCGTAAAACTAAACTTAATAAATGAACTACTATTAGTGCCTACCTACTAAACATCCTTACCAATCAACAATGTCCTTAATAAAATTTCCTCACCTAACGTATGGAAAAGTGAGTATAATGCTTTTGCCTATTTGTAACTAATTTTTCTCGACTAAACATACTTCTGGTTTCTAATTTTCTTACTAAACAAAAATCACTATACATAAATCCCGCCTATTAATTTTTTCTATTGCTTATTTATTACGGGCACTACGAATCCTTACTAAAAAAAATTCTCCTGACAGAACACAACCCCCCCCCCCCCCAATTGGCCCATGGTGAATAATACGTAGCTGACAGAACGTTCTATATTCCTTATTTGACACTGGGTTTTTTTGGTCCTCCGGGCCGGATCGGATATTTTTCGGCTGGTCAAGCCTCAAAGGGTGTCATAACGAGTTAGACCGCCTCCCAGTGTTGAAAGTGAATCTTCCGACCCTCGACTGAGTTTTCCCGGCTGAACTGAACCGTGGGAAAATGAGCGTGGAAAGTGACGCAACGTTCGATAATAATTATAATTGAAGTTGCTGAACTGTTTCGTAATTTTCAAGCCCAAGAGCGGGTGTGTTGATTTTTCCCTGCGAACTATTTATCTATTGACTTCCAAAGATTGGAGTCCAAATTTTGACCTGTTTTTAGTTTTCCTAGTGTCTTCTGTTTCACAATCAGCTGCGAAGGGATGGGGAAGTATTGATTATTTTCACCCCCTTTTCTCAAAATCCGGTACACCCTTCTCTACTTAAGCCCTGCACCCCCATCGCGGTCCTCCGCAATCGATAATTGAACAACGGAAATTTCAATAACCAGCCGAGGAGAATTTCCATTGTATAAAAATTCCATGTGAAAAAAAAACCTGCCCGGTGAAAGGGGAAAAACGTGTCCCACTTTTATTAAAACCAACACAAGAATCGCAGATTAATTAATTAATTTGTGTTAATTAAAAAAAGGAAAAATCGAAAGAGACAGCCGCGGTGTTGAAAAATCCTCCTGCATTCTTTCCCACCTTTACCTGGGCTAAGGTACAAAAGGTGCACAGAGAAGAGAAAAAAAACCTTAAGAAGGGCGTTTTAGTGAGGAATGCCAGCAGGTGAGCAGTCCAGATGGCGGAAATTTCTACGAAACAGGTCCTTCGGTTTTGTCTGGTCCTCTGGGCCGAATTTTTATCAAAACCCTACGAAACATAAGAAAATGCTTTGTTTCTGTTTATTTTAATAATGATCTATTTTCAAACCTCCAAAGTTTAAAAATAGCTTTGAATTTGTATGACTTTTTGGTCCTCCGGGCTGGATTTTAGTCGAACATGTTTCAAAAATATAGGAAAAAAGCTTGGCCTGGGTTTTTATTAATTATTATCTACTTTCAAACGTGAAAATTTAATTATTAGACTTCACTTTATATGATTTCTTTAAAACAACACTTTTTCTGGTCCTCCGGGTCGGATTTTAGCCTAAAACTTTCTCAAAATATGCGAAGAAGCTCAGCCCAGATTTGCAGTAATAATTATCTGCTTTCGAACCTCTAAAATAAATAAATAACCTTCAACTTATACGATTTTTGAACAATAAGAGAGTATTTCTGGTCCTCCAGGCCGGGCCGAATATTGGACGAAAATGTTTCAGAATTGTACTAAGAAACCTAGGCCATTCTATAATTAACAACCATCAACTTTCACACCTCAAAAGTTAATTATTAGCCGCAATTTTTATCCTGATCTTCCGGGCCGGATTTTAATTCAAAATGCTGGCAAATAAACGGAGAAGCATAGTCCATGTCTGTATTAACAATTGACCATTATCAAACCAATAAATTTTGTTAATTGCCCGAATTTTTTATATCAATTACTGTAATAAATTATTTTTACTTTGGTCCTCCGGGCCGTATTTATATTCAAAAGTTGATAAATAAACGAAGAAATCTGGTCTTTGTAATTCAACCATCTTTTATTATTCAATCTTAATGATAAAGTGCATCGATAGAACTGATTTTTATAAATTATTGTAATAAGCAATTTTTCTTGGTCCTCCGAGTCGGATTTTGGTTGAAAATGTTCCCAAACGTACGAAGAAGCTTAGTCCTGGTCTCTATTAATAAATTATCTCAATTTTAATCCCATAAATTAATTAATAGCATTCAATTTGTAAGATATTTTTATAATAGGGTTTTTTCTGGTCCTCCAGATTTTGGTCGATACTCTCAAAATGTACTAAGAAGGCTAGGCCATTTAATAATTAACACACAACCATCATCAAACCAATAAAGTTCATTAATAAGCCTCATTTCCCATAAATATTCTTTTCTCTTACTTTTAATTACATTCGAAATGCTACAAAAAACACGAAATCAAACCTGTAAAACTCCTTAACACGCCTCAACTATTTAAACTAAATAAGGTAAAAAATATATTTCCGGTCCTCCGGGCAAGAAATCGATTTAAATTGTTTTTTAGTAGGGTTTATTGACCTGTACTCAATATTTTAAACGGATCATTTTTCACCTCTTCAACTTTATACAGATCTTTAAAATCACCGAAGTCAATTGATTAATCCGATTAATGGACCAAAGACCTCTAGAATCCGTTTTACCTTTACAAACAAATTGATCGACGGTCAATAATCGGCAGAAAATAGTGGTCTCTTTGACCTTTCATTCTATTTGATTCTACATGAAAACTTACTCAACCGTAACGAAAAATTGACCTAGTGTCAATAATAATTACAACTGGTGAAATCTACCTTCTACCTACCTAGTGAATTTATCTTATCTATTACTAGGCCTTACTAACCTTAAAAAGCATAATCTGCTGTTAGTCTTTTCTTGACTAAACATCTTTACTAATTCATAGCGTCCAACACTCGATAAATAATCTATTGTTCTTTTCTTCCTAATTTAAAAAATAACCTACTGTTAGTCCTTTTCTTGACTAAACATCCTTACCAAACATCCTTATTAAGCGACGATGCCCTTACTAAACAAAACAAATAATCCACTGTTATTCTCTTCGTTATTAAAAAAAATACTCTGCTATTAGTCTTTTTGTTACTGAACATCCTTGTTAACCTACACCGTCCTTACTAAACTTAAAAAATAATCTCCTCATAGTTATTTTCTTTACTAAACATCCTTATTTATTCATAGCGTCTATACTAAACTCAACAAATAATAAACTGTTAGTCTCTTCATTACTGAACATCCTTACTAGCCGATGTCCTTATAATAAACTTTACAAAAAATAATCTAATGTTAGTCTCTTCTTCTACTAAACATCCATATTAATCTATAATCCCTTTAATAAATTTATGCTAGATTCGGCTGCTAGTCCTTTTCTTTACTAAATATCCTTACCAATTCATAACTATCTTACTAAACTCAACAATTAATCTACTCGTTATTTAACACCCTTATTAAACCATAATGTCCTTACTAAACACAACAAATATTTGACTGTTAATCTCTTCTTTGCTAAATATCCTTACCAACTTAGAATGTCCTTGCTAAACATCCTTATTAACCCATAAACCCTCATTAAACTCAACAAATAATCTACTATAAGAAATAAAATAGATCAAATTTACCTAAAATCGATAGTATCTTTCCTTGTTTGCAACTCAACAATTAAAATTCTATTATTCCTTAAGTCCTACTAATTTCTACGTTTTTTAATTCCTTACTAAACACTTTGAATCATTACTAACAAAACATAGCTCAACGTAAAATTGAAAAATCAATACTACCAACATACATTTCTTTCTAATAATACTTACTAGCTATTAATTTCTTGACTAAACTCGAATAAAAACCGACCAAATAAATCCCGCCTATTATTTTTCCCCTCTTTCTTACTAATTGCATAGAAAAAAATTCTTACTAATAATTTCTTGACCGCCCAAAATACAATTGAACCATAGTCAACGCTGACAGAATATTTTCGATCATTTTTTTACTATTCATCATTACTAAATTGACAGTGGTCGATAATCCTGATCCAACAGTACGAAAAACATGTACGATCGGTATATTATTTGACACTGATTTTTTTAGACCTCTAGCCTGGAATTTTTTTGTGAATAATTATTTTATAACTATTGTTTAATGTTTGGATTCGTAGTGAAAAAATTAATTGATAGATTCGATTAGGGTTTTATTTTTGGTCCTCCGGGCCGTATCTGTTGTTAAATATACCGTAAAAGCAATACTTTGAATATGGGAATCGTGATAATCAAGTTTACGACAAAATTCGGCCTTTTTTTAAATTATTTGGTATTAGGCCCGTTGTTTATTCGGTCCTGGCTGCCTCGTTGTTTTTCACAGTCGTTGCAAAACATTTGTGTTGTTTTTCGTAGAGAAATAAAATGAAAACAACTGGCAAATCGAAGGTTTTTCACCGGGACATCCTTGAATAACAAATTTTTGAAACAATAGGCAATTTGGCCGGATTGTTTTTGTGTTTTTGAGACAAAAGTCACGTTTTTTTTAAATAAATTATAGATTTTTTTTTTATAAAAAATTATTTTTGAACTTACAACAGTGTTGGTTCGTTATAAGTCTTATCCTTTTTTTTGTATTCCTTAGGTCCCTTTGGTCCCCTTGTTCACACTTTGTATTGAGAAAAGCCGACGCGCTTTAAAACGGACTTTGGGGCTTCGTTTATTCGACCCTCAGAGGACGTGCACGCATACGAAAGGCTGCCACTGTGACGACTGAACGTCCGTGGGACGCGCCTCCCCACCAGACCTAGGGATCCGTACATCCCCCACCTGCTTTTATGGTAGAGACCGTTGACGGTACAAGGCGAGACGTGGCGGACCGTGACGGGTCAAACAGGTGACGGGAAAAGACGACCGATTCGAGAAAAAAATTGAAAAAATTCTGAATACTAGGTATTTTTTAATTATTGACTCTAATAATCGTATATCACAAAAATGTATCACGATATTTTAAATCAAGTTCTTTTCTATAGATTAAGTCAATAAAAAATGTTTCAATATGAACTGCTCAGAGTTGTACAAGTGGAAAGGCCGTAATTCCCTAGATTCGAATCTGTTAGCAGTTATGAAGGCTCGATTTTCCGACGACCAACTGCTTAAATCAAGCACCCTTTCATATCAAAAAGCCTTTTTTTAATTTAAAAGCCGGTCGCTTACCCCCGTGTTGGACGCTATGTCTCCGTCCGACTTGGAAGACGTGCCCCTCGAACCGGCCGAGCCCGGGTACAGGCAGTTGTCTGAGAAGCATTTTTCGAGCCTTAGACCGATTTCGAGCCTCGTCTGAGCCGCCTCGTAGCACTTGGTGAGCTCCTCGACCCTGAGGCTCGGCAGGGGCGAGTGCGGCATAGACCGGTGCCCCTCCGGGGGCTGGATCCTCACTGTCACCTCCTGGGACATCTTTCTAGAACATATCTGCAAAATTGAAAAATCACGACGATCATTATGGTCAATTGCCTGGCTTACTACATACTACTATACTAGTACTTAACAAAAAAAATCACTCAAGCATAAATTAATTATTCAATACAAGATTATACACAGGATTTATATTAGCGATGAAAAGGAACTAATTCAATCAGAAACTACATAAGATCAATTGTTCCTAAGCAGCAGTTAAACGACATATTGACTACGGGTCAATTTGTCCTATAGTTATAGTTGGAAGTCCAGTTCGTAAGTTAAACATTCCGATGTAGATGAGAAACAGTTTTACTATATATTGGTCGTACTACTATTCATTGACAATGGGTCAATTAGTTTGGACTAAGTTAGTAATTTCCTATAAAACTAAACAGAATTTATTCGGTAAAAAGAAATATAGTAGTTTTATTTTTTATTAATTCTAGATTAATTGTTCTAAACATAAAGTCCGAAAGTCAATTAATTTTATTTAAATTTCTATTATTTAAAAAAAGCATGAATAGTAGTTCTACTATTTATTGACAGGTCAATAGTTCTGAATACAGCCAAAAATTCCTTTGTGTATTTTTGTTTAATATTCCTCAAATAGAAAAGGTAACATAAAATAAAATAGTATTTCTAATATTTATTGACCCGTCAATTGTTCAACATGTAAAATCAGAAATTCAAATGATAAGTTTTTCTATAATATTCCTCAAATGAAATGGTAACATGAAATAGTAAAATCAGACTCAATATTTTGGTATTACAATAACTTTTATCTGAGAGAAGTGTACTATAGTAGTACCCTTATTTATTGACTCTAGGTCAATTGTTCTACGTATAGTCAGAAATTTTGTGTTATAAACTGTATTCTATTCATTGATCCTAAGTCTAAGTTCTACATGTGGAATCATAAATAAATAATGTTTTTTTGTTTTTTTTTTTTTTGCAAAAGGACCAGTACATTAGTAATTATATTATTTATTGACTACAGGTCAATCGGCCGCTTTTAAAATCAGTAATTCAGTTGTGTGATATTAATAGCAATTTTTTGTCATTGACTTTTGTCCAATATATCGTCTACTGTTTATTGACTCTAGGTCAATTGTTTTGCAAGTAGTCATACTCAATAAGTGTATTTTCCTTGAATCATTTTTAAGGAGAGCGTAAGATAGTAGTTCTACTATTTATTGACTCAAGGTCATTTACATATAGACAGAATTTTTTAAAATAAATGTCATTAGTTTAATATTCCAGAACGAATAGCTATCGTGAAATAGTAGTTCTATTCATTGATCCTAGGTCAATTGTTCTACATGTAAAATGTATTTTGTATGTTTTTATACACATTTTTTTGAAGAAAGAGTACATTAGTAGTTCTACTATTTATTGACTATGGGTTAATTAATGGTAGTTTAAAATCAGTAATTAGTAAGTTTTAATGGTAGTTCAACTGTTTATTGACTTTTGGTCAATGTTTCCTCTAGTATTTTTTGGCCAGGTTTAGCTTCGAACAGAGTGGAACATTAAGTTATTATCTAGTATTTATTTACTGTAGGTCAGTTTTTCTTCGTTTCACGTCAGGAATTTTGTTATTCTTAGTGGGTTTGTTTTAGTCAGTTAAGGAGAGTAGAATAAAGGTTTCTGGTCATAGGGATGACTGATTCTGAAATTGTTCCGACACGTTCATTTCGATAAAATTTTGAACAATGGAAACGAATTTGTTTTGATTTGTTGTTTGACCACTTCCGATTCCCGTACCGCCCTTCTGGAGCGTATAGAACACCTGGACAGTCTTAAAAATGCCATTTACCTTTTTTTCCCCTTCTGGTCCGTTATCGAAGTCGTCCCGGAGACGTCCAGGCAAGGTCAACCGTTGACGTCGCTTTGGAGTACTTTTTTTTGGCCGCCCCTAGTCACTGACGGCTATGCTGCGTTACTGGGGGTGGCGCAGGCGTCCGATTCCCGTTCCGTGCCGCCTCCCTGCCCCCGATTCGTATCGATTTTGCAAAGGGGTCGGGTTAAGTTTTCAGGGCCACGGCAGGGAGCCGGCTCCGGGGGCGGAGAGAAAAGGGTCCAGACGACAAAACCCAACTGGCATGCAGTAGAAGAGAATGGCGAGTTGAAAACAAAACCCACTATCACCCATGACCTTTGTGTCGATCCTCTTACGATCCTGACATTTGTTTATTTTGATCCAACTCAACGTCGACCGGCCTTTCATGCAAGACACGAGGGGAGATAGTACATTTTTTAGTAGTTTAGTAAGGATGTCGAATAGTAAGGAGGAATATTAACAGATTTTAACCATGACAGATTGGTTGTCAGGTAGATTGTATTGTTAGAAATTTGGTTAATGGGATTAACTTCTATGGAGGTTAGTGGGTTAGTGAGGATGCCATAGGGGGGCTTTCATTTTTTTCTTTTTTGTTAGTTGGAAGGTAGGTGTAAAATGTTAGCAGGTTTGGTTGAATTTTGTTAGGAAGGGATTTTTCTGTTTTTGTTGGGGGGGGGTTAGTTAGGAAAATGTTAGTAAGCTTAATTAGTAATAAATTTTTTATTGGATTTTAGGACGGTTTTAGAGGAGATGAAAATTAGTAAGGGAGGGATTTTTTTATAATGGTCAGTTGGGAGAAGATAGAAAGATGTTACCTAGTAGACGTGGAAAAAGTCTAAAATGCACCTCTCTCTAACAAAATCCTTACTAACAGATTAAATCTCTAAAAATAACGACATTATTAGTAATGTTAGTAGGTTTGGCTAGTATTGATTTTTTTCTAGAAGTTTAGTCGATTAGAAAGGATTTTGTTAGCGTGGGGTGTGTACGATTTTTTTTATTGAGTAGTTAGAAATATGGAAGTAGGTTGGGTTAGTTTTATTTTGGTTAATTGGTTGTTTGGTTAATTTTATCTTGCAATTTAGTCAGTTGTACAGAGGATATAGGTTAGTAAGGATTTCGTTTAATAAGAGGAGGGTGTTATTTTTAATTTGGTAGTAGGATGGGAGTTAGAAAAATGTTTGTAGGTTTAGTTAGTAATGATGTTTTCTTGAAGTAGAGGTTCAGCAGAAGATATAAGTTAATAAGGATGTCGTCAGTAATAATAGTATGAAAGAATAGCCAAGATGTTTTTCATGGAGTCAGTTAGTTATAGATTAGTTAAGATTACGTTAGTAACGTTTTTTGGGGGTCGAAGTAGGACGATGTTGGTATGTTTGTTTAGTAATGATTTTATCTTGGAATTTATTCCAATGTACATGAGTTAGTATTTTATTAACGATTGGAAAAACATCATTTCTAACGACATCTTGATATTTTCTGACGAACCTCTGCTGCAAACTGCAAACACCCTCCCCAAATTAAATGAAATCATTACTAATCAAACCTTCTTTCGTATCCCTAGCCAACCAACAAAAAAATATTTAAAAAAATCGAAAACATCGAGGTTAGTCAGGATATTAGATGGGATTTTGTGGTAAAAGTTGGGTAAAAAATGTTAGTATGGAAGGATAGTAAAGGCATTTTTTAAGGAGTCTAGTTGGTCAGCTCGGAAATACAGATTAGTATTTCGTTATAAGAGTTATTTAGGCTAGTCAGTATTTCGTTGGTAAAGATGTCGCTCACGGAGTTTAGTAGATTTGATGAGATTTTGTTAAAGAAGTTGGGTAAGAAATATTAGTAGGAAGGAAAATTTTCATGGAGCTGATTGGTCAGTTGGAAAGTACAGATTAGTAAGGATTTCGTTCGTAAGGGAAGGGTGTTTTTATTTGTTGTATTTAGGTTCCCCCCACCAATGAAGCCAGATCGCATTGTTCACCAACATGCCACTGTGACGTCATTGCTGACGACATACGGGTTATCAAGAGGCGCCACCAGGCTGAAAGCCTGACAGTGGAAGAAAAAAAATAAGAGGAAAGGAAAAGGTCCCACTTCCTCTGCACCTCTGGCCTGAACACCCAGGACACCCCAAATTCCAGCCGAGCTTCTCCTTCTAAAAAAAAGAAACTGGTGCTTAACCCAAAAAGAAAAGAAGAAAAAATAGGGAGGTTTTTTTAAAACAAGTAAATCAGCCATGAATGGAAACGTCCTCGGTAGAATCTCCACCGCCATCAAGGTATTTAAAGATTAAAATTTAATATTTCTATTAATCTGGAGGAATTCCTTATTTTTTGTTAATCCGGTGTTCAAAATGGCCAAAAAGTAGGGGCGGACGATTATTGTGCCTGGTGGACCTGGAGCAAGGACATGAGGCTATTATTATATGAGATAAGCTGATTAGATAATCTATTTTATCTGTATTTTTTCGGGTTTGTTACAACAGCCAGTATGCTTGGCGCATACACAGAAGGTGGCAGCGTTGCAGCAGAGGTTCTACGCGTCAGAGCACGAAGCTGATTTGGTGGTGATAGGTAGCGGGCCGGGCGGTTATGTCGCTGCTATCAAGGCAGCACAACTCGGCCTGAAGACTGTGTGTGTCGAGAAGAACCCGACACTAGGCGGTACGTGCCTCAATGTCGGGTGCATACCGTCCAAGGCGCTCCTCAACAACTCACACTACTATCACATGGCTCAGCATGATTTCAAGACCAGGGGGATCGAAGGTATCTGCATTAAAGAAAATACTAATTTAAACAAAAATTGTTGATTTTTTAATTATTTTTTTAAAGTTTCGGATGTTAAAATCAACCTAGACACGTTCATGAATGCAAAATTAACAGCAGTCAAAGCGCTGACAGGTGGAATAGCCCATCTTTTCAAAACAAACAAGGTAAAAACAAATGCCATATTAAAAAAAAAAAAATTTAACCATCACTAACCAAATAAATAAAACTTACGTTTTTTCTTTAAAGGTCACTTTGGTCAAAGGCCACGGTACAATTACGGGCACAAATGAAGTCACGGCAACAAGAGAAGATGGCGGTACCGAAAAGATCAAAGCGAAGAACATAATGATCGCCAGCGGATCAGAAGTCACTCCTTTCCCAGGGATTACAGTAATTAATTTAATTGATACATTTAAACGATAAAACAAAATTGATTTTTTCTTTTTTTTTTTTTTTTTTTTTTTTTTTTAATTCAGATCGACGAGGATACAGTGGTGTCATCGACAGGCGCACTTTCGCTCAAGCAAATCCCGCAGAAGCTTGTCGTCATTGGAGCAGGTGTCATTGGATTAGAATTGGTAAAACAAAATATTCTTTAGCCAGATTGCTACAATCAATTCTGTTTATCGGACCCCCCCCCCTCTGCAATTTCAAAATTATCAAATAATCTATTTTTTAACGTTTAAACATTTTGTTAATCATTTCATGAATTTATTACATAATTTACACACACACAAAAAAAACACATTAGTTGTTAGTTTAATTTAAATGTGTACCTTATGATGCGGTCTGGTGTGATGTAGTAGGTATCAGAAAAACATTTTCTTTATCGTGCCAACTTTTCGATCTTTTATTGAGATCATCTTCAGGGCTCAAAGTGTTTGTCTTCTGTTTAATTGTGCTATTTTTTGCGGGTCGTGTTGAGAGTGCTAGACAGCATTTCACAATATGTGAATAATTATCTATTAATGGTCAGTAATCTCTACACACTTAATTGTAATATTATTTTTTCTGTAAACTCTAGATGTATGTACTTTCTGTAGTGTTAAAATTTACTTTCAACATATTTTAAACAAGAAAGAGTATCATTTACAAATTAGATTTTAAAATTTTATTTTGATTTTTTTCATTGATGTATAAATTTACCCCCAACACAGTTTAAAACTTCTACTTGTTTCTTCTTATATTCCATTTGGTTTTTTGTTATTTGTTTCCTTTTCATGGCTTGATTTTGAAATATGAATGTTTCTCATAACTGTGAGTGATGCATTAAAAAATATAGACTAAATATTTATTTTAAAAAAAGTTAACCCTGTAGAAAGTACATTGACGTACATATTATAGGCAGAATATCGTTAAACTTACTTTATATTATTTACTTATTGTTATTCAGCCTTTTTGGGCAATAATCTTCATTAAACAGCCCATAAAAATTCCAATAAAACTGCCAAACTTTAAAGAAACAGGAATATGGGACAATTTTGTAATTGCTGAGGGGGTTATATCAAATTGTTTTAGCGTTCTATTGACATTATATTTCTCCTTTAGCTTATATATTAGCATAATTTTAATCTTAACCAAGACCTTACATAAAAAGAATAATTAATTGAAACAAGTAATTTAGTCAGTAGACCACTAAACACAATGGATTTATTAGCATAATATGTTTTATGAAGTTAATTGAATAAGTTATTTAATAATTAAACAAATTAAAGTTTTGTTTTTTGCTTGGCTTTTTGTATTTCGTTTGTTATTCTGTTCTTTTTTTCCTTGAGGGTTCTGTCTGGGGCCGCCTTGGATCCAAAGTGACCGCGATTGAGTTTATGCCTACAATTGGTGGTGCTGGGATCGACGGTGAAGTGTCAAAAACATTCCAGAAGGTGCTCGGTAAACAGGGTAAGTTTTATCTTATTTTATTTTTTAATTTGTGTATGTGTGTATTATATTTTTTTTTCTTTGATAGGTATGCAGTTTAAACTTGGCACGAAGGTAACAGGGGCTGAGAAGAAAGGAAGTACAATTCTTGTCAACCTTGAAAATGCCAAAGACCCTTCGAAAAAAGAACAGGTTTGTCTTTGTATAGCTTCTCTGTCGGGCTGTTTTGTCCTGCTTTAACCGGCAAATAAATAAAAAGCCTATTTGGAATATTCAGTCTAAAGGGGTTTTCAGATTGAAGCCGACGTCCTTCTTGTATGCGTCGGACGCAGGCCGTACACGGAGAAGCTAGGCCTTGAGAAGCTAGGCATTGAACGTGATGAAAAGGGCCGCATACCGGTCAACAGCAAGTTCCAGACAGTCGTGCCGAATATATACGCCATCGGCGACGTCATACATGGCCCGATGCTGGCACACAAGGCCGAAGACGAGGGGATTATATGTGTCGAAGGAATTTTGGGTGGGCCGGTGCACATCGACTACAACTGTGTGCCGTCAGTAATATACACTCACCCTGAAGTTGCCTGGGTCGGAAAAACAGAAGAAGACCTCAAAAAAGACGTAAGTAAAACTTTATTTAAAACAAAAAATCTTTTATATATTTTGATTTTATTTTATGTTTATTTATACAGGGTATAGCGTATAAAATTGGAAAATTCCCATTCGCAGCAAATTCTAGGGCGAAGACGAACAACGAGACGGAAGGATTTGTTAAAGTCCTCGCTGATAAACATACTGACGCCGTACTTGGTGTGCATATTATCGGACCTGTCAGTGTTTTGTTTTTTAACATTAATAATAATTTGAATCTTGTTTCTTAACTTTTTTTTTCTGATTATAGTCTGCCGGCGAATTGATTGGTGAGGCTGTACTAGGCATGGAATATGGTGCATCGGCTGAAGACGTAGCGAGGACTTGCCATGCCCATCCTGTAAGTTTATTTTAAAACATAAAACTAATTTTAAACATACGTACATTAGTCTGTCCCTAACACTCACTACGCTTACTCTAACATAATCTTGTCTGTTGGTAACCTAGCTTTAGCCTAACTTAGTTTATCCGCAACCCTACCTAAGCTAATAAACCTAAGTCCAAACCTAATCTGACCATTCAATTCTGATAAGCCAACTCTGATCATTCCTACCAACAACACCAGAGCTACCCCAATTAGCCAGTAACCCTACCTTTACTTAACTTTTCCTAATCCAGCATATCCCCAACACCATCTAACCATTGTAAGCGGACGACGGCAAGGTGGTCGAATAACCTCTCAATTAATGGTACATTCCTATCTATCTGTCCACCTGGGTAATTATTTCCATGTTGTGTTTGACATATTTGAGGGGGATGTCACATCATTCCCGTCTGGGTGGTCACCTCTTCAGATTGGCAATCTTTGTCCCTTTCCATCATTTACCCTATTTTGTTCCTATTTTAACAACTAAAATATATCCCTATGACGAGGAGGGGGACCAGCTTACACCATTTTTACTTACATGACTGACTATATGACCCTAAAACTACCTAATCATTCTTAGCGTAACTTAACCCATCCATAATTGTATATTTTATCATCACATCTAAACTCTTCGAATCTCTCCTATTATAAAGTACAAGTTTTAAAAAAAGATCTAATATTAAACCTTTTTTTCTTAGACATGCTCAGAAGCCGTGAGGGAAGCACATCTCGCAGCGTACTGTGGCAAGGCGATCAACTTCGGTTAAAGGGAACCAACGTGGGCCATCAGGGATGGACGGCTATTTGTCGAAATTCGAATTATAATAATAATTTAAAAAAATAAAATAACCTAGTGTCCTGCAGTCAGAAAAAAAGTGAAAAACTATATAGATTGTTTGTTTAAATTATTCATTAATTATTGCTTATGATTTTAATTATTTTTTTCTCATTTTTTTTTGTTTTTTGCGTGTGTCTGTACATAGGAATTCGTCTTCGATACACACATGAAACAAGAGTAAAGACGAATCGGGAAAAAATTATATCGGGCCTGTACATAACATTGACAAAAAAATGTTTTATTTTAATAAGAAATGTTTTGTTGTTTCCCCTGTTTATTATCTGTTTTCTTTAATCACCCTATCCTTTTATCTAATTCATTTCTACTTATAAACAAAAACATTATGGTTTTAACCCCCCTCAAATAGACAAACTGTTGAGGTATGTAAATATGTTGAATTCATTTGATTTGCTTTCCCTGTTGTGTGATGATCAGCATACACAATCAGCCTTGTTTCGAAATGTTTTTTAAAAAAAATCTGAATAAATTTTACGGATGAGCACCGATCCAACAGACGGCCATGTTGATGAGGTTATAAAATCATTTACTTGGAAATTTTGGATTATAAATTGGAAAATTATTTACTTCAACATTACTTACTATCGATCCGGATTGTTTAAACAGCTAGCAGTGCAATACTGGGCTAACCCATAACAGCTCATATTTTTTACATTATTTTGACCAATTGGTTCAAGCAGTGTTAACCACCTCAAAAGAAACTAGAAAGGTTATGTTCAGAAGGCGGTTTCAAGGTGTCAGGTTTTATCGAAAGGACTTCGTTAATGATTAAGTAAGGGAAAAAATGAAACACAGGGTGGCAAAATCTTCATTTTTCAAGTAAGGATTCAAATAACGGAGTTCAAGTCTAAACTATTTATAATTGTTTGTCCTTAACCATACCAAGTTTCTAACTAATGCCAAACACTAACCTAGCATTGGCCCCTTTTTGATATATGCTGAAAAAAGTCAAAAATTGCCTCTAATTACCTGCCTTATCAAAATTACTAGTCTACACACTGCACTAGACCAATGGAGAGATATCTTGATTCAACTTGACTTTTCCAAAAATTTCAATAGCATCGCCCACTCTTCATTCATATCGAAATTCCTCCTTCCTCCCATTAAAATCTGGCATTCCACAAGGCTCCATCATCTCTCACATCCTTTTTAGTATTGACAACCTGAACGATCCCATCCAGAACTGAAATTACCACTGTTTATGCCAAAATAATTGGAATAAGAACTTGCTCCCCTAAGATAACTAATCCCTTGCGCTTGCGCCCAATTTCCTAAACAGGCCGATAAGGGACTGTGTCTACATCGTGATTCGAGAGGAACTAAGCTCTTTGCTTCCATGTGAAAAATGCAAATTGTTAATATTCCTTATTTCAAGATTTATTTTCAGTTTAATTTTCTTTTAGTTTGAAATCACGGTAGTGAAATCTGCTAGCTGCTGATAGAAAAGGTCAAGAGAATGTAGAACGTATCATAGTAATCTTATGTCATCGTATTATTGGTTATTTTGAAGGTTTAGGCGCAGCATTGGCAGATACTGAAAAGAAGATTGGTGAGGACTACACACTCGTTAGCCTCAGCACTTAATTTTAGTTTATTTAATTATTTTTCATTATTGGTTTTGCAGCTACACCAGTGTGCACCCTATTTTTAATACAAGCTTGCAAAGACCTTTATGTACTCGTAAATTTTTCCATCCATCAGACCTACAATTGGCCATCCTAAAGATCCAGAATGTCCTACGTCCTCGGCCATAATCACCGGATCCAGACTTCTCCTCAAAATCGTTCCCAATAAATAATCAGCTCGTCTGACAGGTCAAAGGTTAGGTTAAAAATCTTGAGATTATCCTCAACCAAACCTCTCCTGGCACCTTCACATTTCCCGCCGCTGTCCCTAAACCTATTCCGTCAATCCTGGCTTCTTTTACCCTTCTCCACCCTAAACTCCTAGTATCTTTTCTTTTATTTCTCTTCTTCATAGGAGGGGGGCTCCGATGGTCAGAGGACGCAGATGAAGCATACCATGAAATGCTGTGTCAGGTTCAAGTGTCTCACCTTCGGATCATTTCTGAGGCTCACTCTTTTCTTAAGACTTAGCACTTCTAGGATGAAGTTTCATTGCTTTCAAATCTGTCCTCAGTACATCGTCCAATATCGAAAGAATTCTCTCTCCCAACAGGCAGGATTTAAGTATAAGACAGTATTAAATATGATATTAAGCTCCTCTGAACCCCTTTCAGATCAGTTTGATTAACAGAGTATACCCATGAAGTGGAAAGTCGGAGTTGAGTATCAGAGACACAGAGCACCTGTTCATACCACTCCCAGCTCAATAGAAGAAAAAAAACACCTAGGGAATGAAGTTGTTGTAGCAAGGTTAATAGCCTATTAATTTTGAGAAGAATGATTGAGTCAATTTCACTGAACTATTAAAATTAAATGCAAACCCCGCTTCCTAGTACCCTCATCATCATCTTAACTCTTGCTCTTTGGGCAACGCTGACAAGAAAACATGCTGGCTCTGTCAAAAGGAATAAGAGTCATCGAGCACAAATCCTTTGCGAGTGTAAAGCATTAGCCCTTTTTTTCTTGTGATTTTTTAAATTTTACATCATGATTGATATATATTTGTATTCTCAAATTTATTTATGTCTGACTTGTTAAATACTTTATTCCTGAAAAGTTACAGTTAATGTTGTTAATAAACAGATATCAAAAATGTCAAAAGAGGCAAATTTATACCTTTTTTTGTGCCATTTTTACATTATTATAGATATGTTTTTATTTTTCAAGTTTATGATTTAAATGTGTTTAATTAAATTTGCAGATATAAAAAAGTCAGGCATTTTTATTATTTTATTTTCCATGTTTTTATTTATTATAAGTTATATATTTTTTGTTTTGAGGAACCTAAAAGAAAATCGTAATAACAAAAATGAATAAGAAATATATTAAAGCTTGAAAGTAGCATATATCAAAAAGCCAGATTTACTTCTTTTTTTTTTAATTGTACATTATTATTGATATAATTTTGTATTTCAAATGTATTTCGGTGGGACATTTCTCACACACATAGAGATCCACGAAGAGGTGCCAAAGAAAACGGTCAGTTTCTGCATTTACCCCCAAAAACCCTTTTAAAAAATCTACCCTGCTGACATCGGACTGATGCCTTAATCGGTATTATTTCTCCTCATGTCAAATCATCATCCTTCATCAATCCCCGAATCGAAGTTGCTACTCGAATTTTGTTCTTGCGATTTTATAATTTTTTTTTTTCAAACCAAATGATAAAAAATATGCAAATATGTTATCTGATGTCCTCATACGGTTTCGACTATCTGAACAAGGTGAAAACTAAAGATAAATTTCTAGACAATATTTTCATTTCGAGGACTCAGATATTCCATGCGATAAAATCTCCCCCTTATGATATCAGATTGGATTTGTCGTTTAAAAATTCCATCTGTCACAAGGATGCATTGAATTTCAAATCTGAACAAATATTGTCTCAGCTTGTACTAAACTAAAGCTAGTTTAAATTGACAACTGTTCAGCAGATATTCCATGATATATCATTTAAAAAAAAATTTTTTTCAATTAAAAAAAATCTTCAAGAAGAATTTAAAGATTTAAAAATGTCGAAAGTCAAAATAGTTTAAGTTCTTGTTAATTCAATTAATTTTTTGTTAAATGTCATATAAATAAACTCTTTGTATTAATAGAAACTAACAACAAATATAAAAAATGTTGAAATTTGCAGAGATTATTCCTGGGTCTTTCCAGCCATACTCTTCAAGTCGTATACTATGTTTCACCTCTACCTAGTTAAGTTTTTGAAGGTTTTCAGAGTCTTTACCTAGTCTGCACAGACTCCCTCAGCATGATTACTGATGTTCATGAGAGGAAGCGGAACTGGTCGAGGCGGTCAAGTCTGGGAAGTCCCAACCTCCGGACGTAACCACCTCTGAAACTAAAACGGAATTTAAAAAAAAGATGGCAGTCAATGGACCATCACAGAAGCTCTCGCTATCAAGAGCACAGCCAAAGGGTGGTCTTCAGAGATGGGCCATCTTCATCCAATTAAAAAGAAGGATTTTGAGCCAAAGCCTGCGTATGTGCATGCAGGCAGAGAAAGGTTGATGTGTCCTAAATAATTGAACAGTGTAACTCCTTGGTTCTTTATAAAGAGTGCACACGAATTCCACCCGCAACAGTGAGCACTTGGGTTACATGTTCCGATTCTTGGAGAAAACTGGTTGTTTTAATGTACTCGGTTATACTAGTATCTAGATTGTGTTGAGAGTGAATGCATTTATTAGTGTGAATGTGTGTTGTAAGAAGTCAACCTAGGTGTTGACAGCACTCCCCGCCCTAGATCAACCCTGGTGAACGGTTAAGACTATGAGAAGCGAATAGGCTCAACCCAGTACACGTTTGCGGATTTAAACCTATATAAATCCAACAACAAATCCAAAATTTCTGACGAACATCACGTATAAATTTATTGACAAAAAGTTTCTTGGAATAATATTTCTGTCATTGTTAATATGTATATTATTAGTTAGGATGGAGAAACCTTTGGGTGTATAATTGTCAGAACATAGCCGGGTCATATTTTACATTATAATCTATTTAAATATTTTACCAAGCGGTAGTTTTTGTACAAGTGCAAATTTCAACACTTTTAACATTTCTTAATAATTTCTTTAGCTAAGAACTTTTTTATTTATATTTTACAAAAATGATAATAGAAATTATGAGAAATATTACCATTAACGGGAATATAGCATGAAAGAGTGTATTTACCTCTTCTGTTGTCTTTGATATTTGCACATTTCAACATTTTTCTTTTGATTCAAACTGTTGGTTTAGACTATTACAAACAAAATTAACATTGAAAAAACAAAAATCTAAATAATAATGGAAAATAGGAAAAAAAGAGTAAATAATTTCGTCATGGGTTTTTAACATTTGAAAATTTCAACACTTTTTTAAATTTCTTAATATAAAAACTGCCGATTTTAAATTAAATGCTCATAGTTTTTTTTTTTTTTTTTTTTTTTTTTTTTTTTCTTTCAAACTGCTTATTTATCGTGTTCTAAACAAATGAAAAATCATAAAAATTACAAACAAAAACAGATTGAAAATTTTGGAAAATAGCGAAGAAGGACAATAAATCTGCAGGTTCTGAGTTTTCCATATCTATCAATTTCTATACTGATTCCATTTCTTATTAATTTATTTTTTATAAACTGATCTTTTATTCTATTTATATAAAAAAATATAGATATTACAGGAAATCTAATAAATAGTGGAAAATATCAAAAAGGTATACCTAGTATACCTCCAAGTTTTGGCTTTTGGATATCATCTGAATTCAGTACTTATTTAATCTGTAAATTATTTATTTTAAGCTGTTTATTTAGCCTACTTCAACAGCATTAACAAAAGAAAATACAAAAAATCAATAATAATTGTAAATCTGGCGTACACGACTTTATTAATTTCTTTTCTTATGAATAGCCTGCTCTAAACAAAATTATTACTAAAAAATTTTTTAAAAAATCAAAGTAGCAAAATAAAAGAGTAAATCCGCCAGTTATGATTTTTCGTGGTCTTCAAATCTTGGCCCATACACTCCTTTTGTGACGCAGAACAAATTTAATCTTATATAGAAACAGTTTTATAATAAAATAAACGAATAGCAAAAGTAAAAATTGTGCTTTTATGGTCTTCATGTACGATGAAGAAATATAACTGCTGATACCAGAAAACCGACCTACTGCAAATAATGTACATTGTTTTTGTTAAACTGTTGAATAAATAAAATATAGATTAAAAAATAAATATTATTAAATAATTAGAGGTGTTGATTGAGAAGTCTTATTTGTCTCAGGAAGAGGATAAAATTTCCTTGGAATGGATATAAATTTTTAAAAAATTATTCAAACAAAAAATAAACAGTTTAATAAAAGCAAATTAAAAAATTGAACAAGTGAGTTTTCATGCATACTCACATGGAAACTTTCTTCTTCTCTCTCCACACATACATATGCGGAAACTTTCTGTTTCTGTCAACACACTCATCTAGAAACTTTCTTTGTCTCTCTCAACACACTCGTGCAACAACTTTCTTAATCCCTCTAAACACACTCATGTGGAAACTTTCTTCTCTCTCAACACACTTACCCAGAAACATTCTTTATCTCTATCAACACACTCACTCAGAAACTTTTTTGTCTCTCTCAACACACTCGTGCAACAACTTTCTTAATCCCTCTAAACACACTCGTGTGGAAACTTTCTTCTCTCTCAACACACTTACCCAGAAACATTCTTTATCTCTATCAACACACTCACTCAGAAACTTTTTTGTCTCTCTCAACACACTCGTGCAACAACTTTCTTAATCCCTCTAAACACACTCGTGTGGAAACTTTCTTCTCTCTCAACACAATTACCCAGAAACATTATCTCTATCAACACACTCATGCTAAAACTTCCTTCGTTTCTTTCAACACACTCACGCACAAACTTTCTCTATTTCTCTCAACACACTTACGTTCGTTTATAGACATGAAATTTTCCTCTTTTTTTATCGAATCGACTATTTTACAATTTACATTGATTGTGTGTTGAATATAGAGAGATTTTGCAACCGTTGTTGTATTTTAAAAAAAAGGCGGTCAGTGTTATTTACGTACAGCGCGTGCGCAGCCCCACTCCCGAATGGCGTCCGACGGCCGCGCGTACTCGCCGAGTCGGAACTCAGATAGTCAGAAGCCAGAAGACGCCGGACGGCGAACGGGGACTCATCGCTTACCTCGGAAACGGAGACGACAACACGTCGAATGTGATGGCCGAGGACGCTTCGCCCTCATTCACTTTCATGCTCAAAGGATCCTCTCAGCCTACCTGAAAAAAGGAATTTTTGTTCTGTTTAATTTTTTTTTGCTGTTTTTTTCCCGCAACCCCGAGGCCGTTATCGAACGAGGGATATTCAAAGAAGGAAAACAACCGTTTCTGGACATTCAAGGCATAAGGTGAGTGATTATTTGACGAAACACGTAAAAAGCAACCTTCCCAAAAACGTCAAACCATTAAACGAAAAAAAAACCTTTTCATATTTTCTCTTATTTTTATTTCAACATAGAAACAAGTGAAATCCCGTTCAAAAACAGTTTTTTTTATCACTAACAAAAAGTTTTACTCTTCTCGTACCTTGCTCAAATTGTATTTCACTGAGGAAAAGGTTATAAAGTACAAACCAGGTACAGGTCGGGTACTTTCGGGATTTCATCGTTTTTCTCTTGCCTTTTTATTGTTTCTGTTTTGAGGGAAAACGGTTTTATTCATGATGCACAAGAGGAAAAATGATTTCTTCCATCGAAAGTTCGAGGGTTTTTTTTGTCTTGTCATTTCCTCCAGCACTTCTCCCGGAAACTGGTTCGCGGATCCGCTCCGGGACCTAGGTGCAAACAAACGAATCTCTTCATCCGAGACAGTATCATTATTGGCTGGTCGACAGAATGTTATTGTTTGTTTGATAGTATTAGTTGGTCAATTATTGATTGAGTATGAGAACGGATTTATTGGTTTGCAAGTGTACTACTCGGTAGGGTGAACATGAATGTGTGTGAACGCCTGGATTGCGTGAATTAGTGAATGACTGAGAGTGAGAACGCCTAAACGTGTGTTAGTGTACGATTGCGGTGGTAATTGTTCCACATTACGCATTTGTGAATGATATTTGATATGAATGAATTGAATAAATAAATCTACTCTGTTCAATTTATTTCACCGAAGCCACGATAATAATTTATGTTTAAAAAACAAGATAAAAAGAAAGTTGTGTTTACCAAACAATTTATAAATCCCATCTGCTTATTTGTTTCCTTAAGAACTGAGATAAGATTTCGGGGGTATTTGTGTTTGTTCAACTAATTGCCTAATGCATTGTACCTCTTTGAATTTGCATTCATTGTAAATCGGAGGGGGGATGTATGGCACCAAATGTATGAGGCTAATTGTCAACTCATAAGGGATGTGTGACGTCAGAACAGATTATGTCGTCAATTTCGCATATCGTCGCGGCGCGTCTGACGCCTGAACAGATTTATGACATAAGAAATGAATATGGTGGAAGTTTGTGACGCCAGAACAGCATGTAGACAGAATGTATGACGCCAGTTACTAATCTCATGGAGGTGTCTGCCTGACGCCAAAACTAATGTATGACGTAACGAATGGGCTCTCGTGGTAGTGTTTCTGATACCAGTGCAGACGTATGACTGCAGTTGACAAATCTCATACATGATGTGTGACGCTAGACCAGATGTATGTCGCAAATTGGATCCGAGGTGGGGGACCTTTGAACAGATTTATTTTATCAGATACAAATCTCGTGGAAGTTTGTGACGTTTGAACAGATGTATGACTTCAGTTGGAAAATCTCATGCCAAGTGGAGGACGTTAGAACAGATTTATGACATCAGATACTCGTGTGTGAGGCGTTTGAACAGATTTCTGACGTCAGTTACTAATCTCATGGCGGTGCGTCTGACGCTAGAACAGATGTATGCCGTCAGTTGGCAAATCTCAAGCCGGATGTGTGACGTCAGGACAGAATTATGACGTTTTAGGCAAATCTAATACTTTGCCTGATATAAGAACAGATAGGTATATGACACTAATAATGGCTGTCGAAACGAATGTTTGACGAAAGAGTTAATAGAAAAAAAAAGCGATCCATATTTTTAGTTGTTTTATTATCCGATTCTCGAGCCATTGTCTTTCGTGTCCCGTTTGTTTAAAATCGTTCATGTACAGGATGCACCGATTGCGACCGACACCGGATAAAAAGAGCGAACAGAGGTGGTTTAAAAAAATGTTGTTTTATTTATTACGGTAGTCTCAGTATTTTAATGTAATATTACCAAAATTTGGTAGCATTTTACAAAAATCCATTACCAACTTTTGGTAGGATTGGTGGAAACTCTACGTCTTCGAATGTAGGCTAGTATATCCTGTATTCTCCAGGCAGAATAAATTGAAAATGCGATTGGAAAAAAAGGGCGAGAAATGTTATCGGCGTGTATGTCGTTCTCCTTCTTACACATTTCCCCCTCGTTCCAATTTCTTCCTTATTTCCTTTTTCCTTAGGTATTGGTTTATGAATAACATAAAACCGCAGGCCGAGCAACCGATATTTTATCTTTCTGTTCCGTCGGCCGAAATTATCCATTTACTTATTCAGTTACGACCAGACATATTTTCGCCTTTACGCCCCTTGCACGCACGTAAACGCTTGCCTCTGACTGATTCGAGGTCGGTTGGAATCGGCGATGTGGTGGTATGAAAAATCGATGCCAGGCGGACCCACGGGGGAGGAAGCGCCGGCGATTTATCCCAAAGTAATGCGACGGACGGCAATCTCATCTGGATGAAGGGTTTAAAAAAATATCTGAATAAAATAGGGAACTCTTGAATTGGGTGTTCCGGGCGAAAAATGAAATAAAAAGGTATTTTTCAAAAACTGCCTAGTTAAAAACAAAAAAAGCCGCACCTCTGTCAAACTGGTTTTCGTGGATCGAGACCCAGTTCGCCGATGAAAACCCGATCTCGTTACTTTCACTCCATCTTCTCGTAACACACACAGGCCCAAAAACCTGTATTGAAAAAAGCGAGATGTGCCGGATCCACTCAACCCTCTTCACCTCCTTGGGTCCGCTTCGGCTTCTAGCATCCAAGTTGGACGGCAGTGGCCGCGACTCGGTCGATATAATCCGGTAAAACCGATTTGGCTAATTTTATTACGTACTTCGAAGGAAGAAAAAGTCGAGAAATCAGGCTTTTTTTCAACAAAATATTTCTTTTTTATTGCCAGAACAAATGTATGACGTCAGGTTTGAACAGATGTTTGAAGTCAGCTCGCAAATCTCATACGGGGTGTGTGACGTCAAGTACGAATCTCGTGGTTGTTTGTTACGCCAAAACATATACATGACGCCAGTTGGCAAATCTCTAACGGGTGTGACGTTAGAACGTTTACATGAACGTTTGATGTCAGAGTTAACAAACAGCAGTTTTATAATAAATGTTGAACATAGAAAGAGAATTGTGTGTTTGTTGTTATTTTTAAAATTAAGAATAAAGTCATTTTTCTGGAATGTCAAACTGATGAACTTAACATATTAGTTTTTATAGTTATACTATTTAATTACTAACCTTAGTATATTCGTGTTAAACCAGTATAGTTACAATCAATTTTGATGTCAGAACAGATGCATGACGTCAAGTTTGAATCTCTTGGTGGTGCTTGTCATCAGAACAGATCTATGATGTAATAACTATTGAAAAAAATGTTTGAGGTCAGAGTATTCAAAACTTACTCAGTCATATTAATGCAAAACAATTATTGTTGCCGGTTTAAAATCTAAACATTACTTACTTTAGTAGTGTGTTAATACATCATTACTATAGAATTGAATTATTGCTTTTGCTTTTACTTACCTTTGTAATATAATATTAAACAATTAGAGTTTTTATCTTTTTAGTCAAAAAATTACTTAATAATATATTACTACTGGCTATGCCTATATCACTTTTAATACAAAATATGTCACAACTAATACTATAACGTTCTAATATAATCTCTTGATTAAAAAAACTTATCTAAGTAATTACGGTTATCACTTTTTATTCCGGAAAATAATCTTAGTTAGTAATTTATTGTTACAATAGGGTTGTGCTTATAACCTTTGGTTTCTAATGTCGCGATGGCGTTGAAAGGGGGGAATGCAAAACCAGTCAGGTTCGAATCTCATGGCGGTGTGTGACGTCTGAATAGATGTATGACGCCACGTCGGTAAATATACGGGGTTCGTGACGTCAGAGCAGATGTATGACGTCAGTTGGCAAATCTCATACACGATGCCCCGGTTTTATTTATGGAGCATTTTGTGCTTATAATTGGGAACGGGGTGAAAAGAAAAAGTCCCATTATTTACCGTGGGTCGGAAAAGGGGGAAAACAAAAGGGTGGGAGGGTAAAGCTTTCCGATTTCTTGTTTTTAATCAACGCGCGTGGCCAGGACGTCGAATGGAAAAGAGTAAAAGTCATCTCCCGAGGTTGCCAAAAGTCGAGTGTTTACGGCCTGCCCACCTGGCCGGACGATTTGGCACGGTCTCGTAGAGGTCGATAAGAGGATCAACGGGCATAGGGGGGCATCCCGTGGGGGTCCGTCCAGCCTCGCTTACACGTCGCGGGTCGACGCGCCCGTCTCCTGGCGTCGTGACAAGATATAAATACTAGAAAAAAAAGAAAAAAACAACGTCCACGTGTTTATATTTCGGAAGAGGGACAGAAACAAAACTAGCTCCTTTTTTGGTCCAGAGATACAAAATTTGTCCCAATTTTTTTAGTGACATATGATCTTTTTGTGGAATGAAATTTTGTATATATATTTGAAGAAAAAATGTAGAAAAGTGCTGATTTTTTTTTCTTTTCTTTCGTCCAACCCTCGCAGGTTGCTATGCACGTGGAATGGCTGTCTGCCTGAGATGGGGCTCAGGGCGTTTCATCGCCCTCGTCGCCGTCTGCGTCATAACATGGCTCACCCTCCTTTACACCGGGAGGAGGTTCGACGCCTCCTACATGTCCCAGCGGTTCACGGGACGTGAGCCGGAGCTAGACTCCGTGAACCGGGTGGTGGATGAGGTGGGCATCGCGGAAGTGGAGGATGTCGGTTCCAATTCGTGGTACAGGCAGAACAGAAAGCCGCCGGAAGGCTACCACCCCGACATGTGCATCCGGGTCGAGGAAGCGACGGCCGACATCTCCACCGGCCCCAACCTTGCGAAGTTCGACTTCCAGGTAAGAAGCTACTAAGAGACCTTCAACTCCTACTAAAAACGACCACACTTTTTTATTTATTTTTAATTTTCAGCCTTATTGGATGAAGAGCAGAGAATACTGGGACGCCTATTTCGAAAAGCGATACAAAGAAAGCCGAGAAGGATGGCCAAAGCTGCCTCTGAAGGTAGGTGTTACTGCAACCAATAAACAGGAGTTAATAAATAGGCCACACTTGTACTACGAAATTTTGAACGAAAATTTTAGATATATATATATATTTTTATAATCTCCATTTTGACTCGGAACGTCGATTAAACCAGGCGGAAAATCGATGTTCACCTGTCAGGCTTTGTGACTGGCCAGGATTGCACCGGAAAGGAAAAATCCCCCACCCTTCTACTTTTCACAGCCCGATCGTCTTGGGAAAATCCAATTTCCTCCTTTTTTATTATATATAGTATTTATTGTATGTTCAACGTCACGGCAAACTAAGTTATAACACTCGATGGTGATTAAAAACAATAGTTGAGTGAAATAATAATAGCTATAAAAAAGTTATAACCTTCATTGAAAACAAGTTGTGAGGTTCAAAAGTTATAACCTTCATTTAAAACCTCAACTCAAAATTATTCCAACATAAATCTTCCAAATTATAACGGCCTTATAAAACTTTTTAACATAAAGTTAGTGTTAAACAGTTGTTCTCTGAAATTATAATACTTAAAAAATATAACCTGATTTTTTAAGAGTTAATTTTAAGAGTTAAAAAGTTGTTCTCGTTAATTATAACAGCCACAAAATATGTAAACCTGTCATCTTTAACCTAAAAGTCAGAGTTAAAGTTATGTAAAATTATGTCACAAAAATATAACCTGTCTTTTTAATCTAAAAATAAGAGTGGTCTCAGAAATTGTAAAAGCCACAAAAAGTGTAACCGTATTATTTTTCATTTAACTTGGGATTTTTAATTGATTATGGAAGTTGTCACTAAAATACTTAACTCGACTTTTTTAACCAAAAAATTTACGTTAAAAAGTTATTCTCTGAAATGATAAGTCATAAAACAACATAACATATCCTTTTTAATCAAAAAATTAAAAAGTACAGTGTTCTACTGGTATGCCCTATTATGAAATAAAAGCATGAAAAATTTTTGTTTTTAAATCAACTATTGGTTTTTGTTCATTTTTTCGCAGGTGATTGTCGTTCCTCATTCTCACAACGACCCCGGTTGGCTGAGGACGTTTGACAACTACTACCATTACGATACGCGTAACATCCTCAACAACATGGTCGACAAACTTACCGCCTTCAAGAACATGACTTTCATCTGGTCTGAAATATCCTTCCTGTCGCTCTGGTGGCAGAGGTAATTGACAGTATTTATTTTATGTATTAAATGATTGTGGATGATGTTATTGAACAGCGTCCATCCGACAAAGAAGAGAATTGTAAAGCAGCTGCTGAAGGAAGGACGGCTTGAAATAACGACAGGCGGATGGGTTATGACAGATGAGGCCAGTTCCCATGTCTATGCCATGGTTGACCAACTGATACATGGTAAACCTTATTTATTACTTTTTGTTGATGGTTTACAACTTTTTATTTCTTTATTATAGGCCATCAGTGGGTGAAGAATAAGCTCGGCGTTACACCCAAGACTGGCTGGTCGATTGACCCTTTCGGCCATGGCGCCACAATGCCGTACCTGCTGAAAGAGTCAGGCGTAAACGAAGGTGCCATAATCCAGAGGATACACTATGCCTGGAAGCAGTGGCTGGCTTACAAGCGTGCTGGAGATTTTTTATGGCGCCAGTCTTGGGACGAAACCGGCCGTTCAGACATGCTGGTCCACAACCAGCCATTTGACATCTATTCGATCAAACACTCCTGCGGCCCTCACCCACAGGTCTGTTTGAACTTCGACTTTCGCAAGATAACCGGCGAGTACACGGAGTACTCATTGAAGGCGGTTGCGATCGATGACGAGAATGTACGCCAGAAAGCAGAGCTGCTGCTCGAGCAGTATGGGCGTACGGGGTCGCTTTTCCCTCACAATGTCGTACTCATGCCAATCGGAGATGACTTCAGGTACAATCATGAGGAGGAATGGGACCAGCAGTACAAGAACTACAAACGACTTTTTGACTATATCAACATGAACTCTAAAGTTTACAACACCGAAATCGTTTTTGGCACGCCAGTTGATTATTTTCGCGAAGTGAGTCATTATAAATTTAATTCTTTTAATGCTTTACATAATATTTTTTTATTTATAGGTTAAAAAGAGGACAAAGGAATTTCCGACGTTAAAGGGCGATTTCTTTGTCTACTCGGATATATTTTCTGAAGGTAGGCCAGCATACTGGAGCGGGTACTTTACAACCCGGCCGTACTGGAAGATTCTAGACAGGGAGCTGGAGGCTGACCTGCGCTCCGCTGAGATACTTTATACTCTCTCATTGAACAGGGTGCGCCGTATTGGCGACAATACGACACTTAAAATTATGGAACGAGACCTTGAGAAGCTACAAACAGCTCGAATGACCCTGGGCCTGTTCCAGCACCATGACGCGATCACTGGGACATCGAAATCAGTCGTGATGCACGACTATGCTTTGCGTTTGTTCCAGGCAATACAGGAGATGATTTCTGTTCAGGGCTATGCTCTCCAGGCGTTGCTTACAAAGCCGCATCATTTTCCGAACCTCCCTTTATTTACGAGGCTCATACTACCCGATTCAGATCGCGAAAGCTATGAAAAGCTACCTGTCAAGACAACAATAACATTCGAGAACAACACGCCGAGGCGTGTCATACTTTTTAACTCTTTGGCCCAACCAAGGCAGGATGTTGTGAGGATAAGAGTCAAGTCGGTTCATGTCGCTGTTTACGATTCACAGAACCTAATGGTACCAAGCCAAATCAACCCGATCTGGAATGTAACATCATCATCAGAGAATATCGGCAGGGTAGGAGAACGTCTCGAAATCCCCAACATCTCCGCTGTGCCCAACCTATACGAGATAGTTTTTGTGGCAGAACTCGATGCCCTGTCCATAACAACTTATTTCTTACGCACAGTCACGGAGGATGCAGCATCCAAGGCGTCTGTCTACTGCAAAGACTGCATCAAGAATCAATCAATCTTCCCATCCAACAATATGCAACAGGGCGACATACAGCTTGAGAACGACCGAATGAGGCTCCTCATATCAAGTAATGGTTTCCTACGTTCAATTATGAACAAACAGACAGGTATTGTGATTTAAAACATCATCAACAATATAAACTATCACCTTTTTTTATTATATCTTTGTAGGAAAGACAACGCAATGTTCAATACAGTTTGCGGCCTACCCGTCGGCCCAGTTCCATTCAGGAGCTTATCTGTTCATGCCCGATCCCAACTCGGTTTACCGTGAGAAGGACATCCTTGAAGAGCACAAAGAGTACATGGTAGTAATAACATCTGGGCCCATCTCATCCAAGCTCATCGTTGCTTATGGCAATTTCTTGTTGCATTCTGTCGAGATATACCACACGTATGGCGCACTGAGCGAAGGGGTAATATTTCTGTACTATTTCCGTTTATAATATGTCAAATAAGAAAATTTCAATATTGTGAGAATGCAATAATGCATGAATGTGAAAGTATGAATACTCATAAGTGAAAAGTGTGATTGTAGGCAATATGTCATAGTGAGAATGCCATAAAGTGTGAATGTAGCATAAAGTGAGAATAGGTTGGAGTAAATCCAAAAAGTGAAAATGCCATAAAGTGTTTATTTTCAAGGGAAAATGGGGTGAATGTAGTCAATATGTGAGATGTGCGATGAAGGTCATTGTTACCAGAGTGTGAATGTGCAAGTGAAAAATGCCAATGTCATCAGCCACTGCAACAATGTGATAAAGTGAGAATGATCTTAATGACAAATTGCGATTATTCAAGTCAGAATTATATGACATGTAAGTTGCAATAATATCATAAAGTAAGAATAAATGTGAATGTTGGTAGATTGGCATAAAGGTGAATGTTGTGCTAATTGTGACCTCTTCATTTTCAGGTTTACATAGAGAACATGATCGATTTTGATGTGCCGCCTAAAAACAGGGAGACAGAGCTGTTCATGCGCTTTGTGACAGATCTGAACAATGGCGAGACTCCCGAGTTCTACACAGACCAGAACGGATTCCAGACACAGAAGAGGGTGAAAATCGAAAGGATTGGCATCGAAGGGAATTACTATCCAATAACAACGCATGCGTACATACAGGATAGTGAAAAGAGGCTGACACTCCTTGTGAACCACGCCATGGGTTCGGCGTCATGGCAGCCAGGTTGGCTTGAGGTGATGCTCGACAGGCGGACGCTGTACGATGACTCACGTGGCATGGGCGAAGGAATTGTCGATAACAAAAAGACACTTTCTAAATACTGGCTGTTGTTGGAGGAGGATGTCAAGGATGAGGGGTACTCAAGGCCGAGCTTACTCGCGAACCACTTCTCGCTTGGGCTTCTCTATCCAACGAATGTTTTCTTCCTTGACATCCAGAACCAGGAGACTTCAACACCACCCAGGCCCGAGAGGTACTACATGTCACGCAGTTTCCTCACTGTACCGTTCCCTTGCGATGTCCACCTCATGAACCTAAGGACACTGCAAGACCCGTTCTATGACCAATTCCCAACTCCAACAGCGCTCATGGTAATACACAGGCTTGGCTCGGCTTGCCTCAAGGCAGAGCCGGCTCTGAAACACTGCCTCGTCACTAGCAGTGACATGCCCCTGATTCAGGGCACGGCATTCACAAACACAAATGTGGAGGTGGCCCGACTCACACTCACCGGACTTGAGAAAATCGAGAAAGTCGCTTCACTCGATCACATACGCGTCAAACCGATGGAACTCGCCACATTCAATGTGACCTTCTTTTAAGGGCTTTTTTTAAACATCTTTACTCTCCTACGCCAAGAGTGGAAAAGGGTTGTACCTCCCCAAACGAAAAAATACAATAAATGAATTTAAAAAATATAATAATCAGTATTAGCGCTGAGAGATAATTGTAAATAATTATATTTTATACATGTGATATTTCTACAAAACTTCTTGCCCCCCTTTTTTTGTTAAAATTTTATGTTGTTAATTTATATTAATTACACTTTCTATACTCACTCTCTTATGTTGTTTTATTTTTTTAAATTATTATCATTATTTTATTTTTGTTATCTTGGGCACCATATATAACACTGTATATAAATAATTATATATAATATATAAAAGGAAATAAATGTTATCGTTTTATTAATTTTTTTCTGTGATTTATGCAACAGCCTAGGTTTATTGCAATTAAATTTTTTTTTAAATGTAAAAAGGTATTTACACGTTTGTTTTTATATGTATTTTTCCACGTACACATTATCCAACAAGTGTCTTCCTCAACAGTGCTACGACTAGAGCCGGGTTTGATGTCTCCACGAGCACTCGCCTCATCTCATCTTTCGTTTTTTCGTCGAAAGCTGTGTCGACGACTGATAAAGGAAAAGAAATTAGATAAAATACCAGTGAAAATCAATCAACCCGTTGCTTACCCTCCCAGTATTTGAAATCATCTGACCTCAACTCGATCCATTTGGAACGGTCTTCATCCGATGGATACACCCTGAAAAGGTCCGGCGGTTTGTAATCAACTTGCAAACCCAGCATCTTGTAGTAGGCAAGGACATCAAGCAATGTGTCTCGTTGTTTTACAAGGTTCTCCTTGTACTCTTCTTTCTCTACGAGAATCAAGACGAGAGGAAATTATACAACCAAAAAAACAAGGATACACAGGGAGAAATAAAATAGATAAGTGAGTGTGAATGTGAAACTAAACCATTGCAAATGATACGCAACATGTTATGAAAGATTCATTATATTGGTGAGTGCAAATGTGACATAAAAGTGTGAATGAGAGATTATACGTGATTGTATCCTAAAAAGCTGTGTGAATGACATTAAAAAAAAAAAAGTGTGAGTGAATAAGATGTAAGAAGACGTGAATATTGTGTAACGTTACGAGTGAATGTTACACAAAATGCCGTGAGAATAAAGATGGGCATGAATGCAAAATACATAAATTGGCTATAAAGAATTCAAGAATGATCGTGAATGTCATGAAAGAATACACGTGGATATGTCGTCAAATAATAATAATAATACTTGAACGATGTGTGACAATACAAAAGTAGAAAACTGAGCAATCAAGGCTGAGGCCATGCCCATATGTAATGATACACATATGAAACATCATTATATATCACGAGTGTGAATATGACAAAACATGAGACTATATGAGATGTAAAACATGAATATGATGAAGCAAATATTTCATGTATAAAAACTGAGTAAATGACAAAAGCTGTGTGAATGAGATGTAAGTGCATAAATGTCAGAATAATTTTAGGCCATCACCCGCTTCAAGGCGCAACACTTCTTCGCAAGCCAACTCGACTCTAGCCGATATCTCTATGTTATTTGCCTTCAGCTCTTTGAGCTTGGTGGCAAGGACAGCCTCCTTCTCTTGAAGTTCGAGTGTCAGACGGTTCTTCCCGTACAGCTCGCACTGCGTGTTTATGTTTTTGATCAACTCTTCAAGCTGTATCTTACATTCTGGAGAAAAAAAAAAATGTACGGTTTCATGATACACAAGGTCCGACTCAGTCTTACTCTCGAAATTCGCCTTCTTCCTCTTGAACGCCTCAGACTGTTCGCGATTCCTCCTCGCCTCCAACTCAGCCTTGGCTTCCCAAGCCTTATCTAACCGGTTGTACAAGATCTCCGGATTGAAGAACCAGTCAGGCGGTTCGACGTTCAATTGCTTAAAGCCCTAAATCAGAAAAATTATTAAATCCGTCTTTCAGTTTACGCAAGACTTTCTCGACTGGACGAGATGTGAACGATTATGGCAAACGATTCACCTTGAAACTGACAGGAATCAAACGCGATAAATTATGTCGTTATACATTTACACAATTTTATGTAAATATATAAATAATTTTTACATACTAACGACGGCCTGTAGTAAGTCAGACACAAAAAATTCGACGTTCTGCCTACCTTTTCGGATTGAAAAACGAAAAAACAGGCTCACCTTGAGAATATCATCCGGGTCAGTTTCATGAATAAAATCCATTACTTTTGCCCTCCTTTTAACGGCCGGTATCAATTTTAACCAAAATATGTCAAAATTACGGAAGAATTAGTACGTTTTCGGCAAAACCGTTAGTGAAAACAGTAAGAAATCGGTGAAACCTACCCGAAACGATTCCCGCCACTATACTGCCTTACCAAAAATATAATTTTTTAAAATATATTTACAAAATACATTTACTATTTAAAAAATCAATTTAAAAACTAATAAAATATGTACTAAGAGGGTTTTTTAAAAATAAATTATTACTAAAGGATAATTACCAAAAAAAATTTTTAATTTTGATAAGTCTGAGTATGACCTTCCCTGTCTGTTATCCTTTGATAAGCCGAGTAGCGTCTCTTTGTTGATAAATTATGTGAAACATTTTTTTAAATCCACATTTTCCCATTCTTTTTGTTCTCTATCTTTGGCCGGAAAAAAATCTGGAAAAAATGTTTGTCCTTCCTGGTAAAGTGAGCGTTTACTGTTTCCTCCTGGCCCAGTCGAGCCTCCTCGTCTTTCTCCTCGGCCTGACTCGATTCCAGGATCTGTACGAAACGGCAATTAAATACTGCTTCTACTACCTGCTCGCCCACGCCCTAGTCATGAATCTGGCAATGGGGATGCTACTGGAGGATTTCCTGTACAAGGTAGACTGAAAAAAAGGGTTGGAAAGTATATCTGTGAATGTGAACTCTGTCTGGTTTCACCAAATGTGTGGAAAATGGTAAATCGTCGAGTGTGAATATGTGAGTACCTCGTCCCACGGGCTCGAACGCTTGGTATCGTCCATGAAGTGTGTTTGTGTGGAACTTATCCAAATAGTGTGAATGTAGCTAACGCGTTAATGATTTAACGATGACAAAAAAAAATTATAGTATGAATGATTTTCATTTATTGGTTATGAATGCTTGAAAGTTGTTATTCATGAAAGAATTAAGTGAATAAATGTACACTGCATGAATGTATGTCAAGGAATGCAGTGAATGTATGTATAAACATGAATGAGTATAGATTTGTTAAGGAATATGATCATTAAAAAAATTTAATCTTTTGTTTCTGCTCTAGGTCGCTGTGAGATCATACCTTTTGGGCACAGTATTTTCCTATGGTGTCTTCCTTGCATTTGTCGGCCCACCATCGTGGACAATATTCGGATGGTAATTTTATAAATGTCTTTGTATGAAGTAGTTGATGATTTTTTTTTTTTTTTCTCTAACCAGGTATATGTGTGTACTTTCGTTCTTCCATTATTCAGAGTTCCTTACTATAGCCATATGCAACCCGAAGACACTTTCAATCGACTCGTTTATCTTGGATCACAGCCTAGACTACAAGATTGCCGCCGCTGCAAGCTGGGTCGAGTTTTTCATTGAGCATTGGCTCTATGAAGGTTTGTAAGTCTCACAGAAAGAAGCGGTTATGTTCATACGATTCATTATTAAATGTACAGATCTGAAGATGGCAAGGGTGATACCAACAGTCGGCCTGGCCCTGTGCATTGCCGGCGAGCTGCTCAGGAAGACAGCTATGATGACGGCTTCGACCAACTTCACGCACACTGTTGTTTCGAAGAAGGTCGATACGCATAGCCTTGTCACTCATGGTGTCTACAGGTTCTGCCGGCATCCAAGCTATGTCGGCTGGTTCTACTGGTCCATCGGGACCCAGGTCTGGCTCTTTCGACCTATATCATAAATACCGGCTAATATCTTATATCACGTATTTTCAAGATGATACTCGCCAACCCGTTGTGCACTGTGGCGTACGCACTGGCGAGCTGGAAGTTCTTCAACGACAGGATAACAGTCGAAGAGCTCACTCTCCTTAACTTTTTCGACTACGACTATGTTGACTACCAGAAGCGTGTGCCAACCGGGCTCCCTTTCATTAAAGGCTACAGGATAACTGACTAGCCAGCCGTCGTCTAACAGAGAGAGAGAGAGAGAGAGAGAGAGAGCGAATATTTATTGTAAAAAAATAAATAATCCCCCTTAATAAAGAAGTAACCAAAATGAAAAGTCAAGATGGTAGAGGACGGGGAGAATGCCTGCACAGTGTTCAGTACGACAAAGAAAAACCCCGTACAAACCGCTTGAGAAACAGGATTGGGGAAAAAAACACTAAATTTAATAAAATTTAACCTTCCAAAAATTTATAAATGTCATTTTTTGTTCTAATGTAAGATTTCTAAAAATTTGTAATATTTATTTTAATCAGAAGCGACAGCCCACAAGCTGTTGATAAACTAACGATTCTAACCCCCCCCCTCCTTTCAATGTATATTCACAATATACAGAACTTGTGACATTAGAAATGTTGACGATAATTTAATTGTGTGTTGAGTGTAAAATGAACAAATATATTAATTTATTAATTAAGTGTAATCTTTTAATATTTGTCTGATCGATTTACTAATAGTTTAATAGAATCACTTGTTTATTGATCCGATTCCTTAACTGTCTAAAGTGATTCTTTGACTGAATAATTCCTTAATGGGCTGAACAGTTCACTACTGTATTGATAGAATCACTGGCTAAATGATTTATTGATTCACTGAATCATTGAATGATTTCTTAACTCACTGAATCATTGAATGATTTCTTAACTCATTGAACGACTCTTTGACTGAACAAGTCTTAGGCTAAATGCTTCACTGACTAATTGAACTGTTCATTAACTGATCGAACTGTTTCAAACCCACTGAACGAATCTCTGACTGAGTAATTACTTAACGGGCTAATTCACTAATAGATGAATAAAATCACTTACTAAATGGTTTATTGTCCCACTGAATCGTTGAACAATTCTTTGACAACTGATTTACTGACTAATTGAAGGATTCACTAACTGAACTAATCGAATCGTTTCGAATCCGTAACTGAGTAATTTCTTGACGCGCTGAACGATTCACTAATAGCTGAATACAATCACTGGCTAAATGGTGTATTGGCCCACTGAATCATTGAACGATTCTTTGACAACTGATTCATTGACTAATTGAAGGATTCACTAACTGAACTGAAAGAATCCGTAACTGACTAATTCCTTGACGCGCTGAACGATTCACTACCTTACTGACGTATGTATCCACTGACTAAATGGTTTATTGGCCCATTGAATCATTGAACGATTCTTTGACTAAACAATTTTTCGGGCTAACTAGAGGTTCCTAAACATTTTTGACCCCTTTTCATAGTCAAAACTTGGTCACAGACCCCCAAGTAGAATAACTACACAAATGCATAGTATAAAAGTTACAAATTAAAAAAAAAAGTTGAAGAAAAATTTATTGAAATTATAAGTTTTGTTTAAAATAAAAATTTTAAAAAATTAATGACTATGAGATGTTATGAGTGTATTTATGTCCGACTCAATGTTTCTGAGTAGGAACCACAAATCATGATGAGCACTAATTTCTAGTCTTCACCAATACTGTACGGTTTTCTGGGCTTTACAATCAATAAAGAAATGTTATAAAAAGCACGCAGTCCATTATCATCTTGCTTAGATGTCCCTATGAGTTATTGCAATGATGGTGTTTTCAAATATTTTTCTTTGACTGTTTGAAGAAATGTTAAATCCTTATCTTTTTGTCCCAACAGATTTTTATAAAATGCTCCTTAAGCTTGTAAGGTTACATTGAATAATTTGACATAGTTTTATTACATAGAAGGCAAAGGTAAAGTACTATTCCTTGATAATGAACTAGAGCCATATTTCAAGTGTTCAACACAATATTGTTAGCATTTTTTTCTTCGGCTCACTCATACTGTTGTCTGTTAGAAAGGGCACAAATGATATAAGAAAATGTGTATATCAAACGTTTTATTTGCAACAAACCACTGTTACTGCGTAACACAGAAAACAAACACTTCGAACGAGAACAAATACTTTGATTCAATCTAAATTTTTCTAGCATTGCATAAATTCATTTTTTTTTTTCACATCCTAATGTATTTGTAAAATTTAAGCACTGTTTATAAATCTCAGTTCTCAAAAGTTGATCTCAATAAAGATTGAAACGTGGCACGATAAAGAAAATGTTTTTTCAGAATTTTCTAGATTAGTCTGCATCTCATGATCTCCAAAGATTCATTTTTCTTATTCTTTAACAATACAAGTTACAGCAGTTACTTAGTTATACTAATTACTGTTTACCTTATCAGTTCTCTTACTCGTTACCAAGCATTACAATACTGCTAATACCCATATTAATAAAAATGGCTCTCAATTTTATAATTTTTTATTAAGCCTTGCATGGATCCCCTTGACATTGTTCAGGGTCCCCCGAATAAATTTTGATTTTTCACGGACCCCTTGAATGATACTGGGAGAGGTCCATTGGGACCACTTTGGGAAACACTGGGCTAAACGATTCTCTGGCTAATTGAAGGATTCACTAACTGAACTGATAATTAACCGATCAAATCATTTCAAATCCACTGAACGAATCTCTGACTGAGTAAGTACTTAACTAACAGCTAAAAGATTCACTAGCTAATAGAAGTATTCGTTGGCTGAGTGAATTTCCCTTAATCGAATGAACGACTTGCTGAATTATTCCCAACTGTCCAAATTGTATTCCTTGACTAGCTAATCAGTCAAACGCTTGGGTGATGCACGACCCTCCCCCCCATCTAAACAATTCTTTCACTTGCCAAATAATTCATTAACTGAACGAATCTGTTCAATTGAACAATTAAATAAGGATCAGTTGACAAGGAAATTTTTTTTAAATAATTTATACAGGTCACATTAGCAGTTTAGAGGTGTTTTAATTTATAGAAAACAAAATGTCTTCCATCAATAGATTGACTGATTAATGTCGTCAAAACTTTAAAACTTATATTAGATGATAGAATTAATCTTACTTGGACTTTTTCAACTTTTTCTTTTGCCAATTCCATCGTAAATAACTTTGAAAATTTTTTTAAACAATAAATACGGAATCGTCTAATGTATTGTTAATCAATTAATTAATAATTGACGAAATGTTGATAGGAGCAGAGTTACTTTCAAATGGGCCACTGCTGACAAAATTAACCTCTTTACCAAGACCATCGAAACCACCTGTAAATAAATCCGATGGCATTTATTATAATATTATTTATATTCAAGGACTTTTATATATTTTTTATTGTTTATTTAATTATCGAAGAAATGAAATTGAGAGTTAAAAACTATTTATGTTTTATTGTTGATGTTTGTTATCTGTATGATAAGGGAATTGGCGGTCGGATTCGATAAAGGGCCTCGTTACATCTGAAGTCGGAGCCGACGGAAAATCGTCCTAGACCGTTTTCTTCTACTCTCACCCTATTTGGACCGGGATTCGGCGAGTTTTCCGCATTTCCTTTCCCCCTTTTCGAAGAGGATGACCGACAAATCAGGATCGTAAGTATAATTAGTTTGAATGATAATAAATTAAAGATGAAAAGTCCGGTCGAAAGGATGGATGGTTTATTTTTCCCCGCGTCGAAAAAAAAAGTGCGACGTGGAAAGTCGGCGATCTCCGCCTGAGGGAAAACCCCTCGCAACTTCTAGAGCCTTTTTACAATAATTTGTCTCATTTATACTTTAGGCTAATTAATATACAACATAAAAGTAAAAAAAAAATGTTTTGCCCTTGTACGACACACATTCTTGAGTGTTTAAATTTTTAAAATAATCCCAATAAACTATTAAAATTCAATTTATTGATTTAAATCTTTACTTTCTTAACCCTAAATAAGAAAGTCCTCCTACAAAATTCTACCATTGTTAGATGTGAAAGCAAGGGGGGAATGTATTTCATGGTTGTTATTTTGTCATTCTTTTTTTTAATGTATTTTCACAGTTTAACCCTAAAAAAAGGCACAGTTTCTTATATATAAAGGGGCTGGCTCATGGCAACTCCTTCTCAGACTCCTGGCATAAAGTAAAAGTCTGGATGAGACACTAGGTACTCGCCATGTGGTGTATGGGTCAAGGTGGGATTATCGGTGAGTGGGGTTGAGATACCCAGTGCCAGGTGATGTCAAATAAAGAGGTTGTTTATTTTACTTTGTTATTCTGTTTATGTTTCCCTTTTGAAAGAATACTGAAGCGCGGAAATTGTTTTTCAATCGCAAATTTTTATTAGAGTTTGGTGAAAAATACAGAAACCTACCAACCCTATGGAAGAGGAAATTTAAAGGTTACTGAAATAGTGTAAGACAAAAGGCCTAGGGGGAATTAATTTTGTTTGGTTGTTTGGTTAGAATATCTCTCAATTGTTCACATTAACATTTTTGAACATCTGACACGTGTCCACTTTGCCAATGTTAACATCTGACCCTTGTCCACTTCACCAGTGTGAATATCTGACTCTTTTTCACTTTGCCAATGTGAACATCTGACACTTTTCCACTTTGCCAATGTGAACTAATGTCACTTGTTCACATTCACATTATTGAGCATCTGACACTTTTTAACTTTGCCAGTGTGAACATCTGACACTTTTTCACTTTGCTAATGTGAACATCTTTCACCTATCCAATTTCACAATGTGAACTAATGTCAAGTGTGAACTAAAGTCACTTGTTCACATTCACATATTTGAACATTGACACTTGTCCACTTTGCCAATGTGAACTTATCTCACTTGTTCACATTCGCACTGTTGGACATGTCACACTTGTCCACTTCATCAATGTTAATAGCTGACTCTTGCTCACATTCACGCTTACATTTTGAACGTCTGACATTGGTACACATTCACACTTTTAAAAATTGATTGTTACTACCTGCCTAAGCATTTAAAAGTGTGGGGGGAAAATCAATGACGGCGTTTCAGAAGAGCGACAATTTTAAAAAGCAATTATTGTTTAATTTTTTATTTTTATTTTTTTAATTTCTTTCAGAAGTGATTCAAAAGAGAGAAAACGTTTCAAAAACATTGTCGACCTCTCGCCCGAAGACTTCGTCGATCTAGGTGTCACAATCCTGCCAACGGCCGCCTGCTCCGACCGACAGGTTCACACCACCACCAGACAAATATCTGTAAGACTTTTTTTTATTTTGCATCTTCCCAAGACAATTCTCATTTTATTTAATTTACACGTACTCAAAGATGTTTAACACATACTCATTAATCCTAAAACACATTTTCCTCTATACATTCTCACACTATTCTACATATTTTCAATCCAGATTATTTATTTAAATATGTCTTTGTGATAGTTAAAAATAATAATAATAATACAATTCTAGCCTCACCAAGTGTACAATGATTATGCAAAAGAGCAGGAAGCTGAATACTTCTATGGCTCAAGAGAGCCGATGTATCTTCAAAGGGAAACTTTCACTTACAGAAGGATGATAACTTACGCTAATAGCGAAGGTATATTATTATTTTATTTATTTATTTATTTTTATTATTAATAATAATTTTTTTAAAGATCTTTTTTCAAAATTGTCCGACGAAATCATCCTGTGCATATTTTCCCACCTACGCCAGTACACTCTCACGTCAGTCGCTCAGGTGAACCAGCGTTTCCGCAGGCTCGCCATGGATGAGAGCCTCTGGCAGCGTATCGATGTTTCAAAGCAGGTGCTCAAACCACATGCTGTCGAGTCAATAATCAGCCGCGGTGTTCGTGTCCTGAAGATGACTCGGTCGTACGTGGTGCAGCAGACCAAGGGAGTGGGAAATGAGTCAGGTTCAGATGCACCGAAGGGAAAGGTTGAATACCTGGATCTGAGCGAAGCCGTCATCGCTATAGACGGTGAATTAAAAAAACAAAACTAACTAAATAAATAGTTAATTATTCGATTTATTTTCCAGATTTATTGAATTTGTGTAAAAGACTGTACAACTTAAAAAAGCTTTCCCTTGAGAGGTGCGTCCTAAGTAGGGAAATTATGATAGAAATATCAAAAAATAAAAAATTGGAAACGCTCAATTTGGCCATGTGCAATGGAATATGTGACAAGGGGATTAATGCTGTTGTCAAATCTTGCCAAAGGTACGTTGAATTAGATGAGGGAATATATAAATTTAATTAATTTAGTTTTACATTATTTGCGTTTATTAAGTTTAGTGTGACAGTGAATAGGTCAATTAATCAGAGATTCATTCATGTAATGAATCATTTAGCAAGTCAATCATTTATTTAATGAACAACCCATAATGAAGTTTTTCTGTTAGATTCGATTCAGTCAGTCTATAAATTCAGTTCAGTGAGTCATTCGATCAGTGATTACAGTCTGTTAGTGAATCGGTCAGTTTTCTTTGATTCACTTTTATAGTTTATTCATTTTTTTTTTTTCTTCTTCTTTTTTGTACTATTTTATAACTTATTTTATTTCATTTTTTTCTATTTAATTTCAGACTGAAATCGCTGAATGTCGCCTGGACCGGGTTAAAAGAGAGTGCAGTCAACAAGTTAGTTTCTGGTATAAGTCCATCAATCAAGGAGCTGAACTTGAGCGGACAGCAGCTAAGTTTGACAGATATGCGTATGTCTCTTTTTTTATTATTGACTGTTTATTTTTTAATTTTTATTTATTTATTAATATACTTTTTGGCAGATCTTATGACTCTGATCAAACGCTGCCCTGATATCGAGGAGCTAGACATTTCCGACTGTCTCGAAGTGACGACAGCTTCTGTAAACGCCTTTTCCGAGTCACTCTACCGCCTCCGGTCCCTCTCGATAAGCCGTTGCTACAAAATCGACCCTCTTGCCTTAACGTGAGCTGAACGCCGGTCAAACTGCTATACTGTTGGCACACTGGGTGTTTTTTCCCAAATTATTTAATTTTTTCTCTCTTTATTGCAGCGTGCTGTCCTCTTTGCCGAACCTGGAAACTATAAACGCATTCAGGCAGATCACTATGGCAAACTTAGCCATTTTGGAAACTCGCCTTCCTGGCATACGATTCAACAAGGACTTCCTCTCGACAATAGCAAGGCCGTGCACCGGAATCAGGCGGACCTCGATATGGAAAATAAGAGTGAGGGACTAAATTAACCATCAAGTATTTCAACGTTTAAAAGTCAAATTATCCTTTAAATATATTTAAAAAATCACGTTATTTATTAATTAGAAAATATATTTTTTTCTTTTTTGATCATTTAGTTTTATTTTCTTTCCTTGACTTTAAGCTGTAATATTTTATTCTTTTTTTTTTTTTAAGGAATTTTTATTTTAGTTTTGACATCCCTTTGAGCCATGAGGGAGGTTGCAATGTGGTTACGCTTAAGCTGGTGTTTTTTATTAAAAATAATATTTTTTTGTATAATTAATTAGTTGACGTTTAAATAAAATTAATTTAAGTAAACGTTCCTACTGAAATTATTTTTTATTGATACGATGACGATACGTTGAGACACCATGGTGGGAAGTTGCAGCAGTGTTATCCTGGCGACAGTTTCACTTGAAAGTCGGTTCTACTGTCTAGTCCGTCCGAGACACTTTCTCGTCTGTTTAATTTAAAAAAATAGAACATCAGACATGGAGAAAAATAAGACGGAGATAGGTAAAATTTATTGAAATTCTTCGATGTAACGATTGAACTTGGAAAGCCTTTCCAAAGGGGACTTAGAAATGTCACCAGCTTTTTACTCCTGGCTCTTCCTCGTCTCCGGGCTATGCTTTGCAACGTTCGGCCTCTCTTTCTGCCTCGTCGCTTTTCTGGCGAGCCTTTTCTTCTTCCTCGGGTGAGTAAGAGGAAAAAAAGGTTTAAATCAAATGAGAAAGAGAATAAAACGTATTTATCTTCGATAGGGTGGTTGTCCAGATGTATTTGCGTCAGAAGGCCGGCTACGAAGAATATGTGAAACATGAGAGGTTTGCCTTCCAGTCCTTCGTTTACGAGGTGAGTTTCGTTTGTAACCTAGTTAATTATTGTAGCTCAGGTTAACGCTGAACGATTAACTGAACTGTAAGAGCTAACAATAAGTTGAGCGTTTTATTCATTTAGTATGCTATGAATTTGTGGATCGTTCAGTAAGTGAACGAATCTTTTTGAACAGGAGAGTTTTATTCATTTATTAACGCGTCGTAAATGAGCGGACTTTTATGTAAGTCACTCGTTCAGTGCATGAGCGGATCGTTCATTTCACAGCAAGTGAACAAATCGTTCACTAACGAGCGGATCGTTCATTTATAAAGATGTGAACACATCGTTCATTCATCAGAACGTAAACACATCGTTCATTTATCAGCACGTGAACACATCGTTCACTAATGAGCGGATCGTTCATTTATCGGCACGTGTACACATCGTTCACTAATGAGCGGATCGTTCTTTGAGTGTACTAATCGTTCATTCTTTGTACAAATCTGTTAACTGGTAGCAAAGAGTTCATTCAAGCTGCTAAATGGAATTTTGACAATTGATGCTTTGTTTTTTGTTTTCCAGGCGGTGGAGAAGATGAAGGAGGATAAACGAGAGTTCAAACATGACAAGAGGTTGACCGGCTCGTATGTCATAGATGAACAGCTCCAAGACATCCTCTCGTTCATAATACGTGATTATGTCTACCCATGGTCCGTATATATAAATTTCTATTGTATATTTTGTGTTATTCAAAAATTACTTTTGGCCAGGTACGACCAGTTGAGCGACAACGAAGAAGTGCCTCATGAGATACGAGTCGCAGTGCAGAATATCATAGTCGCCTTTGCAAACAGGTTTTGTGAGGGTTTGCTTTAATGGGTGGAAGGTTTCTTTTTGAACCCTATTTTTCTTCTTTTCAGAATGAAAGAGGCAGATTGGATACCGTTTCTAACGACTCAGATCGTCGATGATGCTGCATCCCACCTTCGTCTCTACAGGCAGGCACGTTCCCGTCTCAAATCGTTCCCGGCCAACTCAAAGATGACTCTCGAGGACGCCTTTTTCGACCTTGAGCTCGCCATGGAGAACAACACTGTGTGCAGGGACCATGTGTGCAACAACCCATCCCTCCAGAGATGTAAGTGTCAGTGGTGACCTTTCTATGTCGACCCCTTACAATATTTTGACCTTTGACTCTCCTCGAAGGCTACCTGGAACAGTTGACAGATATCATCCTCTTTTACCTCAGCCCCGAGGTTGAATTCCATTGCCTCGCCCTCAGGTACATCACGAGGGAACTGATCGTCAACTCAGTCCTCATACCCCTCATCAATAAGCTCTCAGACCCAGATTTCATCAACCAGATGATTATATGGCTCGTAAGCACTACATAGCATGCACGTGTACACAATTTTGACAGTAACATTTTTCTCATTGGGATTTGACACAGTGCAAGGACCTGACGATAACATCTGAGGTGTTCCTGACGGTGCTCAAAGTCGCCGACAACGTTGACGAGCTGCTGGCAACGAAGGACGTGCTCAACAAGGAGATCGCGACGCTTGTGAGTAACAGATTTGATTCTGCTCACAGCGATTCAATCATTTTGGGATTCCTTGATTATCTACGATTCTTTGACTGAAACACATTGACCCTCATAACTATTGAACTTTTTATTTATTTCCTTAAGGAATGATTCAGTTGTAAATGTTTGTTTTACTTATTCACTGACCTACAGACTGAACAAGGGAAAAATCTGAGAGCATCTCAGAACTGTTGATCTATTCACCTATTTACTCACTGAATGATTCAGGGGTTCACTGAACGATTCCTTCAGTTTTATATATAATTAGTTAATGATGCATGTGAGTGTGTATCATTAACTGATTGATTCTTTTAAACGTACTACTGTGTAATAATGAATAAGGAATAAATTGCTTACTCACCAATCAATTAGCCACTGGTCAGTTAGCTCATTTAATGAACAGTAAGTAAGTTACTGAATGAATTAATCACTAAATCAATCTGCTCATTACTAAAAGATTCATTCGCTTACTGTAAGTTCCTCTCACTTTCTGACCAATTCACTCATTTACTGAAAATTTCACTCACTAGCTGAACGATTCACTCATTTACTGAAAGATTCACTCACTTGATGAGTTTCTCACTTACATAATAACTCATTCACCTAAGATATAGAACACTTATAGAACAACATACTGAACGATTCACATTTAAGGAGCAAATTGCAAACCGACTGATAGATTTCCTTACTACCAACTTAACGATTCATTCATCCTTTCAAGTTGTCAACAAATCTACTAACAAATTGGCCGTTGTACAGTTCACTGATTCAGCGTGAATCATTTAAGTGAATCTACCAATCGTTCCTTTAGGCATAGAATTGTGCCAGGAATCGATTTTTTCTTATTTCTACTTCTTTTCCAGCGGTCGAGGGATGCAGGCGGCTGTTCGGAGCACATGGTCAAGCAGCAGCTCTCCTCGCTCAATTACCTCGGCAAACTCCTTGACACTCAGATTGCCCGCCTTCAATCAGGCGGTGACACGGGTAAATCTTGTGAAAATTTAATCAAGAATTTTTTTAAATTTTATGTAATTAATTGATTTTTAATCAGGCCCTGATTATTCGAGGCTTCTCCTTGGCTCGCCGAAGCTCTTCCAGCTGCCACTCGATGTGATACTGAAGAACAACATTGCCCTTAACTACTTCTTGGACTACATGCGTATGGTCGGACAGCAGGCTTATTTGTTTTTCTACTTGAACATCGAAGGTGAGGCATATGCACAATGCTAAAAATCTTCCCTCTTGTTATTATTATTATTTTTTTTTTCCAAGGTTGGAAGGCATCGACAGAACAGCAGATGATGGACATGTCACAGAACTCTAGCTTCGATAACAGTGAGGCGCTACTTGCTGAGCAGTACAGTGCTGCAAAGCAGGTCCTCGAAAGGATACGTGAAGCGGCTTACAGCATATTCGAGGAGTACCTCACAGATCAGGTATTCACAAAATAATACAAATAAGAAATTCAAATTATTATTTTTATTTTTGTAGTCATCCTGCCGGATTCAGATTGACGAGATGGTCTCAAAACGGCTCCTGAACAAAATCAAGATGGAGAGGCCGAACGAAAATTGGTTCGACGAAGCTCAAGCCTGCATCATAGACAAAATGCAGGTAATTGCCCTTATTCTATTTTGTTCAGTGGTTCGAAGAATCGTTCAGTTAGTCAGAGAATTGAAAGATTGCTCAGTAGGTAGATGTTTCGGTTCAGAGTACCAATGGATAGAAGGACAGCTTAGAGCAGCATCAAAGAACCGGTTCAGTGATCCAATGAATTTTTGTTCAGTGAACAAATGGCTCTTTCAGCCGGAAGAAGAACCAGTTCATTGAAACAATGAATGTTCAGTAAGCATGTGAATCGGCTCATTAACAGTTTCATGAGTATGTGATTAATTAAGTTATTTTGTGAATCGTTCAGTCAGTTAATGAAACATTGAGGGATACGAGGATTCTTTTAAACCGAGCTATGAATTTAAAAAAGTTGTTTTTATTTCCAGAATGATGAACTTTGCCTGTTGGGTTTCCGTTCTTCTCCAGGTTACATCAAGCTCCTCTCTGAGCTGGACCTCCTCAGAGGTGGGTTTGACCTCAGCCTCTCTTCTTTAACTGGGGAGATCGAGGTCGAGGACGCAACATCTCTCGATCGTATCAGCCTTAACTCGGACACAGCGAGCCTGCCTGAATTCATAATATGCCCGAACAGTGAGTCATTTTGGTCATGTTTGATAGAAAATAATTTTTATTTAAAAAACAAAATTTCAGACAGCGTTGATGTGGACAACACGAGCGGAGGGAGCCCAAACAATCTCACAAGTGATATCAAGCCCTCAGGACCTTTCACTATCTATGTAGAGATCATCGAGACCGGTACGTATTTATGCTGTACTTGCCCATGTGGCTTCTCATAAACGTAAATCCACCAGGTCTCATGCACGAGAAGGGCAAGACTTTTGGTGTGTATGCCGTCTCCGTGACAAAGAAGTACGAATCCGGACACAGGGAGAGCTGGCACATCTACAGAAGGTATTCGGACTTTTACGAATTGCACCAGAAAATCAAAGACAAGGTGAGCACAATTATATAACCAGTTATGCGTAAGCTGGACTGACTCGCAAGAAAAAGGGCCATGAATTCCAAAACGATTCTCTGGCTGACTGGACGCTTCTTCTACGAACTGAATGATAGATTCATTTTCCCCTATTCATCGATTTACTGGACCATTACATCTAAAAGCCGGACAAGTCCTAGATTCAATGAACTGGTTCATCCACCTACTGAACATTTCCATGATCTTCCTATGAGGGTGTTGACTTGATTTCATTGACTTACAATCCATTGACTTACAATCAATTGACTCAACTGACTTGATACATCAATTGACTTACATACTGAGCAATTCCTTGTGTGGATGTACACTTATCCAATTGGCTTATGTACTGAAAGATTCTTTGTAACCTCCCCCCCCCCCCCCCAGTATCCTGAATTGTCAAAGCTCTCGTTCCCCGGGAAGAAGACATTTGGGAACATCGAACGTAAGACGTTGGAGCGTAGGATGATCCACCTGAACAATTACATGCGTTCCCTCTGCGAACCGGGGATCCTCGCTTCCAAGCCGGGCCTCCTCCCCATCCTCATGTGCTTCCTCAGCAGGACTGAGTACAGCGCTACCCAGAACTTTTCAAGAACGGTGAGTAGCCCAGGAATTACTTCGTGTTTACAATTTTGCTCTCCAGTTGGATTCACTTTTCAGGATGTCGATGCAAGCTGTGCGCACGGTGCCAGACTCGGTCCTCAGCTCGGTCGATGGCATGGTAGACAACCTGACCAGGGTGCTCCAAGTGAGGACGGCTTCTTCTTCCAAAGACGCCAGGCCCGAAACGCTCAAAGTCAGCGCCTCCATCGACACCGAGGTAAGTTGAGAAATGATAACTATTCATTGACAAACTGAAATGATCTCTAACAAATAGAATGAATCCTGGATTCAATGAACGATTCACAAAATGAAAGGTCAATTCGCTCACTTACTTAATATCTATTGACAAATTAACAATTCATTAATGAACTGAACGAATCGTGAATTCAGGGAGCCACACAATAACTCAAGTTTCATTGACAAACTGAATTATTCTGTAATAAACTGAACAAATCATGGATTCAATGAACGAACAACTCACTCAATTACACAGCGATTCACTGACTGACTTCAACTTGCTAACATACTAAACGATTCACTAACCAACTGAACTAATCATCAATTCAGCCAAATGAACAAATAGCTCAATAACATAAAAATTTCATTGACTAACTGAACGATTCACTGACTAATTGAACTGAACAATTATAAAACTGACTTCAACTCGCTAACATAATTAATGATCCATTGAAATACTGAACTATTCTCTAATAAACTGTATGAGTCATAGATTCAATTAACGATCCACTAAATGAACGAAGCTCATTTGTACGTTTCACTTACTAACTGAACAACTCTCTAACCAAGTGAACGAATCATGGATCCAGCTAACAATTCACTAAATGAGCGAACAACTCAATAATGTAAAGTTTCATTGACAAACAGAACGAGGCATAGATTCACTGAATGGACAAGTCACTTACATAAAGATTCACTTACAAACTAAAGAAATCATTTATTCAATGAACGATTCGCTAATAAACTAAACTAAATGGATTCACATTACCACCATTAAATGAAAGAACAATTCACTAACTGTCCTTACGATTCATTGACAAACTGAAAATAACCACGTATTGAATTGGTGGCCCATTTATATCTTTATCGTTTTCCCAAAGACTGCAGACAACATCCCGATGAGGATCCTCCTCCTCCTCATGACAGAGGTTTTCGAGCTGAAAGCCTCCTCGCAGTGGCTGAGACGCCGACTTGTCATCCTCCTCCGACAAATTGTCCGTACAATGTTCGGTGACATAGTCAACAGGAGGATCCTTGAGTATGTTGGACTGCTCACCTCTCCGGACCGGGTCGCCTCCTACCTTACCTCCTTCAAGGAGGCCCTCTGGCCTCACGGCATGCAGGTGGAGCCTTCCATGCCGCGAGACCCCGCCACAAAGATGAGGACCAGGGTCGCAGCAAAGGCCGCCCTACTCTCAAGCCTTTCTGGTAAATAAATTAATTTAAAAAATTTTAAATTAAAAAAATTAATATAAATTATCGGACGCCTTCAGACGACATCAAGCATATACTCGGCTCCGAGACGACCCTCACCGGTGTCCTGTCCGTCTTCAACCTTCTCCAGATCACAAGGCTCAACACGCGATTCTGCTGTGTTCTCCTCGAAGGTGCAATCATGAACATGTTCGCCGGCTCATCCCCGGCCGTTGTCAAGCTGCACGTAAAGTCGCCCAGGATCGAGGAGGCGGCCGCTGCAGCGGCAAACCAGTGATTCTTAAACTTAAATTTTTCTAAGTTACTTAAAAAAAAGTTGTGCCGATCGTCTTATTCAATTTTTTTCTATATAAACCATTGTTAAACGGCCTGAACCTATTTGGAGGAGGATTCGTTCATACGCCAAAGCGGTTCTTTGATGCACTGAGCCGCACAAGATTAAAAATTTTGATTCACGATATCAGTTCATGTGCAAGCTGAAAGAGCGATTGATTCATTGAGCAGGTTCTTCTACGATGTATATATTTATTATTATGTAAATTAAGTTGTAAGTACTCCTTAAAACAAAATTTGTATATTTTTCTAAATCTTATTATTTATAAAATATCTAGTCGAATCAATTATATGCATATGTGAAAATGATTTGTTTCTTATTTATATTTGTTTGTTAGATCGAGTAAACGTATTATTGAGAACCGAGTTTTAATTTTTATTTTTTTTAATTTACAAAAACTTCTTCTGTTTACGTAAGATTAATTACTTGAGAAAAGGGTGTTTTTAGTCATCTTGTACGAAATGCGAGAGATCCATACTGTCATAAGCACATATGATATTCAATACTGGTTCGAAATTCGAATTTCTTCAGTTTGGGAATCTATGTGATTAAAATTTGAGAATCAATGATGATCCATGCAGTTCGACAATCGATTATTATTGATACTCTTTGAGGATGGACTGATGGTCAATTCAATGCGACAACCCTTTCATTATTAATACATTTCGACAATCTATTCTAATTTGAGAATCGATTAATGATCGATGCAGTTTGAGAATCAATTGGTTGTTGATAGAGTTCGACAATTGATACAATTTGAGAATCTGTCAATGATCAATACCGTTCGAGAATAGATTTATCTAAGTATCGATTCAATTCGGCTCGAAGCGATACTCTATTCAGATCGAGATTCGATACAATTTGAGAAAGGATGTGATAATCGATACAGGTCGAGAAGCTATTTGATTAACCGATTTGTTAGAAGGAAAACGATACATATTTGAAATAATTTATATAACAATTTTGTTTTGAAGAGGGAGAAATGTTTCACCGGGATTTTCCTTTCCCTCCCCTTGTACATAAATGTATTTAAATTTCATTTATCTCTTATTTACTGTGAAATATATCAAAAATCTGGCAGTATGGGTGGACACGTGCAGACTAGATGCTTGTCTCCGTAGATGTCGTCGATCCTCCCGACTGTCGGCCATATTTTCGAGTCTCCTTTCACGAAAGGCTGTAAATCATAGAGAACATAATCTACTGAGAATTAAATCAAAGTTTTTTATAAAGAATTTTATGAGGTAGGTTTGTACGTCTCTAATGTATATTAGATCAATATTTTGAACAAAATGTGCGTTATGTCGGCGTATGCCCAATCTTAATCGGCTATCCACTTACTAGTACATTTGGCAATTTTTGTTGTAACGTCTTGTTTTAGTAACATTCCCTACTATTCAGTGAATCACCTTGATAAACAACTTACACGTTTGAAGGTTCTGATGTAGTTCCCTATAGATATTTTCTACATAAACTGAACATTTGTAGGTTACCTTCTGGTTATATATTGATAAAACATTTTGGACCTTGGAATTTCAGGATATTTTTTCCCGTAAAATAACCTACTTATCGTCCGCCATTTAGGCAAGGTTAACTACTGCTGTAGGTTTTCTCTGGTTATCCATGGATGTTTTCTCCATAACGTTACATTTGTAAGTTATTCTGCGGTTATATCTTCCCAAAATAGTTACGATCATTTTTCCCTGTTTGGAAGTAGAACCTAACCTGCTGATCAGACGGCACATTTTGAAGGCTCTTGTCCGGTTATCTATTGATCTTTGTTACAATAACCTGTCTTTTTTTTTTCAATCAATTCTTTATCTGAAGTAGGAAATAAATCGATATTGTAAGTAATTGCCAAATAATTTACCGCCGGGAAAGCCGCCTGCTCCCTCGTATAAGGGCGGTCCCAATTGTCCGACAGGACGTTCTCCTGGGTGTGTGGAGAGCATTTAAGCGGGTTTACCCTCTTGTCCATCTTTCCCTTTTCGATCTCGGCAATCTCGTCTCGTATACCTGACAAAGTAGTGGGGAGGGTTATTTCAAGTTTTAAGTTTCAATTAATTTCATATTACATATTAGTGCTTCGCAGAAGCGATCAAGCTCCTCTTTGCTCTCAGATTCGGTAGGCTCGATCATAAGAGTACCGGCGACTGGCCAAGACATTGTCGGTGCGTGGAATCCTGAAAATAAAAAGTTAAGACTTTTTCCTTTTTTTTTGTCTTTTTTTTATTATTACCGAAGTCCATGAGGCGTTTTGCAATGTCTCCAGCTTCGATGCCGGCCGTTTTTTTGAAAGGCCTTATATCGAGGATGAACTCGTGAGCGACGAGTCCGTTCTTCCCTCTGAACAGGGTCGGGTAGTAAGGTTCGAGCTTCTTCGACATGTAATTGGCGTTGAGTATCGCCACCTGGGACGCCTTCCTCAGACCTTTCGCCCCCATCATCTAAACAAACTAGTTTAAAAATGTTCGAAAGGGTTTTTTTAAAGGCTGTTTTACCTTGATGTAGGCCCAGGATATGGGAAGGATGGCCGTGGAACCGAAAGGTCCAGCACTTACCGCACCGAAACTCTTGTCGTTGTAGCCACCCGTAAATATGACAGGATGGTTCGGCAGGAAAGGTGCCAGGTGTTTTTTCCTGTCCCAAAGAAAAAGAAAAATCCGTCAAATTTCATCTTGTAAACACAATAAACCCCACTTACACTCCGATCGGCCCCATCCCTGGACCGCCGCCCCCGTGTGGTATGCAGAAGGTTTTGTGCAGGTTCAGATGGGAGACATCCGAACCGTAGAGCCCTGGGGCGCAGAGCCCTACCTGAGCGTTCATGTTCGCACCGTCCAGGTAGACCTGGCCCCCATGCTTGTGGACCAGATCGCAGATGTCGGCTATCGTCTCTTCAAAAACGCCGAAAGTCGAAGGATACGTGATCATCAGGCAAGAAAGATTCTGGGCGTGTTGCTCCACCTGAAATTTCAATTATTATAAGATCAGATATCAACCTGCTCGTCCCTACATCATAATTTAAAGACCCAGTAATGATAATTTTAGTTATAACTTGTACAGTTTAAGCTGTATTTTATCCTTTGATCAACAATTTACGAAAATAACCTGTGAATACCCAGGTTATCAATTGAAAGAAAGTTTCATATATAACCTGTACGCTAGACGGTCGCAATGTGTTTATCCCTTCGTTTCGAAAAATCTGCCCAACATAACCTGAACCTCTGTAAGTTGTTATTGGGTTATAAACTACTTATAAACTAATAACTAAATATAAACTTTCTCGTGTAAAAATTAGGAAATAATAAATTATTTATCCATCGGTTAACAATTTTCGAGCGTAACCTATACGTTTGAAAATGGCAATATGTCCCTTCAATTCGAAAAATCTGATACACCTTGTGAAACACATTTGGACCCTGAACCGCGTGTCGTACCTGTTCTTTGAGAAGGTCCATATCTATTGTCGCGTCCGGGTTGACTTTGACTGGTACGACCTCAAGTCCACACATCTGGGCCGATGCCGGGTTGGTGCCATGGGCCGAGACTGGGATGAGACAGACGTTCCTATGTCCCTCGCCGAGATAGGCATGGTAGCTCTGGATCACCCTGAGACCGGCGTATTCGCCCTGGGCGCCGCTGTAGACAGAAAAAAAATCGTTTGAACAAAAGAAAAAATAAACTTTTCAAATGTACCTGTTCGGCTGAAACGATATCTTATCGTAGCCTGTGATTTCGCAAAGGTCCTTGTGCAATTCTTCCAACAGTACTTCGTAACCTTTGGCCTGGTCCATTGGAACGAAGGGGTGCAGCTCGTTGAACTCCCTCAAAGAACAGGGCATCATCTCAGTCGTCGAGTTGAGCTTCATTGTGCAAGAACCCTGTGGAAAATGAACGAAGACGAAGTCAGAATCATACATCACGAATCTACTGCAATGTTGAATTATGGCCGAATAAAAGTGATTTTTGTTTCGAAAATCGAACTAAAATATTTGACTAATCGATTGCCATGTTGGATAACGGCCGAAAATACCGATCCTTGTTTCGAAATCGAACAAAATATTTGATTATTGTGCGATGATATCGATTATTATGTTGAATAACGGCTGACCAAAATCGATTCTTCCCTCGAAAATCCAACATAAAATATCGATTCAGCTTCCCGATATCGACAGCCATGCTGAATAATGGCCAAAAATATCGATTCTTGCCTCCAACATCGATCAAAAAATTTCGATTATTGTGACGGGATATTGATTGACATGTCTGATGGCCTAAAAATATCGATTCTTGTCCCGATAATCCAACGGAAAATATCAATTCATCTTCGATTGCCATGTAGAATTGCAGAAAAATATCGATTCTGGTTTCGAAAATCGAATGAAAATTTATATTATTGTGGCATAATATCGATAGCCATGTTGAATAATGGCCAAAAATATCGATTCTCGTCTCAAAAATCCAACATAAAATATCGATTGAGACGGTAATTTCAAGCAGAGAAGATAACGTTGGTACAACCTAACATCTGAGAAGTTAGTTAAGCTGGGTATAACATACCATTTTAACTGTAAATCTCGTTATAACATTACAACGTTAAGGCAATTTACTCACGAGCGGTATCATTGAATGTACGAGGGAGATGTCCTTGTTCTCCAACATCTTCATGTAACGCACCATCCTCGTTTCGGCGTGGTGGCTGTTAAAAACCGGGTGAGTCAGGTACGTGGAGGTCCTCTTCAGTTTTGTGTTCTCGACGTTAAACTCGTTCAAGGAGGTGTCCTTTTCCAGCTGTAAACATTTAATTTTGGTTGTTTGTTTTTTATTTTTATTTTTTTATACTTACTTCTTCTAATGGCGTTTCGCATCCGAACACCCAGAGAAGGTCTTTGAGGTCCGAATCGCTGACCGTTTCGTCCAATGAAACTCCGACCTAAATACCCTTTGTGTATTGAAGTGTTTTTGAAGTTTGACAGGTGAAGTTACTTACGTCTCCGTCTGGGAAAAACCTGACGTTGATTTTTTTCTCCTCGCACCTCTGTTTGACCACGTCCAGAGGCTGGTTCGTCGTCACCTTGAGAGTGTCGAAGAACTGCTTGTTGTGCACTGTGTTCCCAGACCTCCTCAGACCTGCCAAGAATGTTTTTTGTTTAAATTTATTTATTTATTTTTAATTTTCTTTTTTTTTACCCGCGTTCATGAGTAGCGTAGCCTTGTGCACCCTCGTCGCGATCTCCCTGAGCCCTTTGGGCCCGTGGTAGATTGCGTACATCGCCGACATGTTCGCGAGTAGTGCCTGCGCGGTGCAAATGTTGCTCGTCGCCTTGTCACGCCTGATGTGCTGTTCCCTCGTCTGCAGCGCGAGGCGGAACGCCGTCTGCCCGTCGGCGTCCCTCGTCACTCCGATCATCCGGCCAGGCATTAGACGGACGAGCGACTCCTTGCAGGCGAAGAAGGCGGCGTGTGGGCCGCCATAACCGAGCGGAAGGCCGAAACGCTGCGTCGAACCGCACGCTATGTCCGCGCCCATCTCGGCCGGTGCCATTTGGAGGAGGAGACATAGCAGGTCCGTACAGACAACGACCAGACTCTATCGCCCAACGAACAACCAGTTGTTTTTTTTAATGCTTTAGTATGGAAAGTTATTGTTTGGTTTTCATATTAGTAAGATATAACCTGTACTTTCTTAGCTTAAAGTTGGGTTATAAATTGATCATAAGATGCTTGTATAACCTCTACATTTGGATGTAAGAATTTATTTACCTTTTGATTAACAATTTTTATAGTATAATATTTAACATCGTAGATTAATAAGGGATTATAAAATGATGATGATATACCCTGCTTATTTTGAGGTAATAAAATGTTTTATGCACTGTTAACTATTTCTGAACATAACCTGTAACCTTTTAGGTTATTATTTGATTATACGTGTATGAAAAGCTTGGTTAATAACACGAGAGAGGAGACAAAAAACAGAAAAAAAAACGAGGAAAACCGGAGGAACGAGGGACATCCTTTTCCTTTTCCCCGGGCAGGAGCTCGGAGGGCAGACGTCGAGAAGAGGCGCTCCGGACAAAGTGTGGAAACAGTTTTTTGTTTTTGTGTTTCAACCAATAGAAAGTGTTTTTTTTGTTAACATTTTCTTTTTTTGAGAGAGAGAAAGAGAGGACTCCAAATATTGTGAATTTCATTTCGTTTGCAAGGCCTTCCCGTAATATTTTATTGTAAATTCAATTGTAATTAATAGAATTTTGTTTCATTTTCTTTATTACTTATTTATTTTCAGCCTAGTTGTTTTGTTTCAATTTTTTTTCACACCCCTGGCGAATGTCGGTCTACTGACTTTAATGATTGAATAACGTGAATGAACAGTCGGATACTACCAAGGCATTTCGTAGCCCAAGGGATCGCATTCGCTTTAAAACTAGAGGGTCGCTGTTCAAATGCGTTTGAGGTCATTTTCAGCGTGTGAAATTTTCTTTTACTTTTCCTTTTTTTTTTCTTCTTAGGGATTCACTATTTTCCCTGGACAAAATAGTGTGGCGACTGACTGTAGTATTCGTTCCCCTAGAATCCCCCCTTCTCCACTCGTCAGTCCGCGAGTTACTACCAAAGTTAACAACGTTTAATCCCGAACGTCTAAAATGAGTTAAATTATTTCCATTTTTGTTTTGTTTTTAATGCAAAAAGTGGTTAAGTAAACAATTAGTGAGAAAAATAAGCGTTGGTTGTCCCGGACATGATACCACGATTAAGTGGTTCGAGACCGGGATAAACAGGAGGTCTTGTTTTCGCATCCTGTTCGTGACAATAATATTTCATCTTAACAACACATAAACATTGTAAATCATTACTTTAGGTATATAGGGCCAACAGAAATGTATGTTTTATCATACTTATTCCTTAAATTATACATTGTCACATCTAACCTGTACATTTGTGGGTTATTATATTATTGGTGTTTGTCTGGAGGTAAAATTAACACGTGAGAAAGGAAAAAATACACAAAAATGCTTACCCCGTTCTCGTGGACTTTGGATATCACATCGGTGTGGTCGTAGACGTTTCCCTCCGTGTCCGGGTACTGGAGGAGGATACCGGACAGGTCTTTGTTCGTCATGTCCATAGTTTCGACGTTGCCGACGACTACCTTGAGGCCGAGGGCGTCGCAGCGGGTCGTCACGACAGACAGCGTCTGGGGGTGTACCTTGTCTGAGACGTAGAACAGCTTCCTCTTGTTGTACCTGCGCTCATTTTTGAGTGTCTCTTTAGAAATAAGCCATCCGTCCCGCCTTGATGTTTGTTCCGACTCACCGATGGCAGAGGCTGAGCCCTTCGGCCGCAGCGGTGCTCTCGTCGAGCAGAGAGGCGTTTGCGACGTGGAGCCCAGTCAAGTCAGTAATCATCGTCTGAAAGTTGAGAAGGCTTTCCAGCCTACCCTGGGCTATTTCCGGCTGGTAGGGCGTGTACTGCGTTGTCCTGTTTGATTAAAAATCAATTTTAAAACGGGGAAAAGAAAGAAAAGATGATTGCTTTTGAAGAGAAAACGTTGAGTCGGTTGAAAGTAAAAAATCCGATAAGCTTCCTTTCATCGCCTTCATTCACTCTTTTGAATGGATCAGTTTTCTCTTGTTCACTCTTATGGGCAGATCAATTCAAATTCGTTCACACTTATGGACAGATCAGTTTACCTTGTTCATTTATAAGAACAGTTTCGTTCACTTTTATGAACGGATCCATTCACTCGCAGTCTCCCTTATGAACAGATAAGTTTACTTTTGTTACTTTTAAGAAGAGATTCGTTCACTCTTATGAACGGATCAGTTTACTTTCGTTCACTCTTACAAAATGAATCATTTCACCCTCGTTCACACTTATTAATGGATCTGTGCGCTCTTATGAACCAATCAGTTCATTCTTCCGAATCACTCTCGCTCCTTGCTCTAATTAAAGAATTGGTTCAATCTTATAAACGGATCATTACACTCTCTTTCAATATCTAGGAAATATTAGACAGATCTCGTTTCCTCCGCGTTAGATATACTTAAAAATTAGCACAATTCTATAAATACCATCCAGGATTTTCAAATATGTTCCTCATGATGGTGTGCGGTACGCAGGTGTTGTAGTAGCCCATGCCAATGTACGACCTGTATAGCTTGTTCTGTGACGCTATCTCCCTTATCCGATTAAGCAGTTGGAACTCACCTGGCGAAATGAATCAATTACTTAAATATAAATAATGCATCGATTCCCGTAATTAAACGATTTTTTGAAATATATATGCGGTAAAATAAGAAAACGTCTTACTGACTGGTTCGTCGAGTTGTAATTCCTTCGTTAGCCTTATTTTCTCAGGAACTGCCAAGTCGCTCAACGAATCCAGTGACTGAAACAGGGAATATACTCTAAAAACGTATTTTGTTTTAATGGAACTTTATGTAATATAGTATAAACTGGTCGTTGGTATTTTGTCTGATTGAAACGCGTATACAGGGTGAATTGCTACTCGTGCTACAAACTTCTCCAGTAGATTCTTCACCCTAAAATGAACAAAAAAGTTCATATTGTCCATGGTCCGATTCTCAACCATTTCAGAGTAATTTCGCTTTTTATCGATTTTGAAAGATATCACGTCCTGGGGTCGGAAAATCGTGATATCTTTTAATCTAAACATTTCTCTGAAAATCTAATAGCACCGTTGAAATTCCCGTTAATTTTTCAATAAGAAGATGACGGTGGCAAAATGTTTGGGCTAATTTTTGTGTTTTATTTCAGCCAGAACTACAAAAAGAGTGGAAAATTGTGTAAATCGGAAAGTGTATAAAGTAATCCAGAGTTTCTAATTTTAGTCTCAGAAGGCAGCAAATTTGAGGAAAACTACCTGATTTAATAACGCTTCCAACGCACTCGTCATTTTCTTATTTAGTGGTTGTGAGACCAAGATGTTGATGACAAAAAGAGAAAAAATGGTGGTTCAAGGATTACTAATGTTTGAGAGTTCAACTTTTTAGATTGGAAAAAACATATACATAGAAACTCACCAATCATTTTTAAAATTCATTTATTTTTATTCATTTTAGTTTTTGTTCAAATTGAAAACCGTTCTCCGAAATACACAAACGTGCCCGTTTTCTCATACTTCCAACTGTCACACCAAAACTGAGAACACGTCTAAGTTTTTCAGCAGCGGTGAAGATCCTTGCTCTCAAATCGTCGACGTTTGTCACTTCAGTGCGATAGACTAGTTCCTTGAGATATCCCCAGACGAAGTAATCCATGGGGTTAAGATCAGGAGATCTTGGTGGCCATGGAACTGTCCCACCACGGCCGATCCATGTTTCGAATGTTCGATTCAAATACGCCTGAACTAATCTAGAGGAATGTGGAGGCGCACCATCGTGCTGAAAAATTATGTTTCGTCTCAATTGTAAAGGAAGGTCCTCCAGCAAGGTGGGCAGCATGTTTTGGATAAAATTTAAATAAATTGAGCCAGTTAATCTTGCCGGAAAATCTAAGTAGGGACCGATGAGGACATTTCCAATAACTCCCGCCCAAACATTGATTGAAAAACGTCTTTGGGAATGTTGCTGACGACTTGCATGTGGGTTTTGATGGGAGTATTGGTGCAGATTATGGGTGTTAAATACTCCGTCTCGGGTGAAATTTGATTCATCTGACCACAAAATTCGATGAAAGAAGTGATGTTCCTCAGTGTCAGATTGTACAAGCCAGCAACAAAATTCCTTCCTACGATAATTGTCACCAGTATGCAATACTTGAATCTTTTGAACGTGGTAGGGATATAGTTTTTCCTTTTTCAAAATTTCACACACCTTGAACTGGGAGATCCCGTCTCGTGTGCTGATATCTGGTTGAGCCATTACCCGATCGATCACCGTTTGTTCCAAACCAACATCAGTTTGCTGATTTCCTAATTCGCGTAAATTTGTGGGGAATCTACCTGTTCTACGGAGACATTCGTGGAGCCTAATGAAAACACCGATACTAGGTAAACGTCGGTGAGGATACCTAACTCCATATTCTTGACGCGCTGCTCTCGCGCTACAACCGCAGAAACCATAAACAAGATGCATATCTGCATACTCTTCATACGAAAATGTAGACATTATCACAAATTTTGTTAACTGCACGAGTACACTTTAGACAATGAACAAAATTCAAATCTTTTCATTCGTTGTGAGTAAACACCATTATCTTATTAGGTATTAATCCTAATTCCAATTGTGTAAATAAAAGACTTATTGGGTCTTTCTTCCTTGACCTTCTAGCTGTTTGTAAACTTCTTAAGCATTACATACTAAATGGGCATTAAATTAAATTAAAAAATTTCAATGGAATTATGATTTTGAGAGAAAAACAAAGTGAAAAAACTTTTTGTGGTTTTTACAGTTTTTCTCTTTTTGTCATCGACATCTTGGTCTCAAAACCACCAAATAAAAAAATGACGAGTGCGTTAGAAGCGTTATTAAATCAGGTAGTTTTCCTCAAATTTGCTGCCTTCTGAGACTAAAATTAGAAACTCTGGATTACTTTATGCACTTTCCGATTTACACAATTTTCCACTTATTTTGTAGTTCTGGCTGAAATAAAACACCAAAAATTAGCCCAAACGTTTTGCCACCTTCATCTTCTTATTGAAAAATTAACGGGGATTTCAACGGTGCTTATAGATTTTAAGAGAAATGTTTAGATTAAAAGATATCACGATTTTCCGACGCCAGGACGTGATATCTCTCAAAATCGATAAAAAGCGAAATTACTCTGAAATGGTTGAGAATCGGACCATGGTCAATATGAACTTTTTTGTTCATTTTAGGGTCAAGAATCTACTGGTGAAGTTTGTAGCAAGTCACCCTGTATAATCTTCTCAGCAGATTTACTATTTGTTTTAAAGAAAAAACGTTTTTATGAATGATCAGTTCACTTTTGTTCACTCTTATGAACGGATCATTTTACTCTCGTTCCTTCACGCTTATGAATAGATCAGTTCAGATATGTTTACTCTTAAAGAATTTGTTCACTTTTATGAACGGATCAGTTCACTTTTGTTGATTTGTGCACTCTCATGAATGGATCATTTTCCTCTCGTTTACTCCGATGAACGGTTCTTCGCGCTCTTATGAACAGATCCTTTCCCTCTATTTCACTCTTATGAATGGATCAGTCGTCACGGATGGGAATCTTACGAACGGATGGGTTAATTTTTGTTAATCTGAAACCTGGATGTAAAAAGCCTTTTAAAAATACTTGAAACCACTGCTTAACCTACTTCATCAGAAGTAAACGTGTCTGTAACATTCTTTTAAAGAAGCTTGAAACCTGAGTATAGACCTACCAGATCCGAGAAAAACCTCTGTATAACCTATCAGTCTGAATCCTGGATTTACTATTGTATTACCTTTTAAATATACATAAAACCACCGTATAACCTACTCTAACAGAGTGAAACCTGTCTGTAATACACTTAAAAAATGCTTCAAACCTGATTATAACCTACACGACCGGACGAAAAAACTCAACACAATTTACTTTATCTTTTTGAAACCTGAATGATTAAGACTTTTGAAAAATGCTTAACATCGCAGTATAACCTAGTGGATCGGATTATACCACTCATACAGTCTACTTTGTCAATCTGAAACCTGGATGTAAAATATCGTATAAATGTATTTAAAACCATCGTATAACCTACTTTATCAAAATGAACCTTTTGCCTAATATATTTTAACAACACCTTGAAACATGAGTGTAACCAACAGGATTGGACGAATAACCTCAGTAAAAAGTACTTTATCCGTCTGAAACCTGGATGATTTGTAGGTACTTTTATACTTAAAATGGCATATAACCTATTGCATCAGAATGAAACCTGTCTATAATATACTTTTAAAAAATGCATAACTTACACGACCGGTCTAAAACCTTCAGTATAACCTATTTTATGAGTATGAAAACTGGATGATCCATGCTCTTTTAAATGCTTAAAACCTTAATGTAACCTACATCAGTCTGAAACCCTCTTATAATCTGCTTTAACCAGTATCAGATTTAACCAATTTAAAATTAACTGTTGAAACTCATGTATACCCTACTTGGTTTGGTTGAAACTGGTTCATAACCTCTACTTTATTACATTTAATAACCAACTCTATCAATTCTAAAGGTGTTAATAACATACGCATCTTGATGAAATCCGTGTATAACCTTCTTTTTAACATTTAATTCTTATAAAACGGATAATATTTTCATTTTAGGACTGTAAGAAATGGTTTTTCACTTATTTGTATAATTTATACGAAACCGTTTATAACCTATACAATTTGTCATATGATGTAGTATAACCTACATTACCAAATTGAAACCTGTTTAACTTACTTTATCGATTAAACCTGTTTGAAACCTACATTTTTTAAAATATAGTTTAAAAATATATATTACTTTTTCGGTTTGTGGGCATGATCTATATCAGTAATTTATCATTTATGTATTATGTGTTATTTTATATACACTTTTTTTGCTAAATTACTTGCAATTAGACTATAAATCCAACGAACTTTTTTTTAATATTAAGCCTTATATGGGGGCTTTTTTTTTTTTTTTTAAATTTTAGATGTATGTCATTTTGGGTTCTTTACCTCGCAGCCGACCAGGTCGAGCATGGCTCTCTGCTCGTCGTCACTAGGAGCTATGTGCCTCCTGAAGAAGTCGTTCGAGTTACCGGTGGACAAGACGGAGGAACACCTCGCGGCTATCCTCATCTGCCCGATCCTCCTAAGGAAGGCGGAACTTAACATTTTATATATTTTCTTTTTCTGTCCCGAACGATTCGTGTGTTGCGCGAACGCCGACGGTTTTAAATTTTCTGGACTGTCCGAATATTTTTTTTTCTTCTTCTTCCACTTTCTTTCACGTCCTCTCCCCCCGCCCCGAACAACATTTCGGATTTATCTCCACCGTGGCAAATCAACGTCATCTAGGGTCAAGACCGATCCCGATTATAATCTGTTATTCAATGGCTAATGACAAGGGATCTATTATCTTCTGTCGTTCGGACGACCTACAAATTCAAGGGTCAACATTTGAACCTCATCATTGTGTAGATCTTTATTTTATTTTTATTTTTTTAATCTAGTGAAATTTAATTATTTTACACTTTTAATGAAGCTTTCACTATTAAAGATGTGAAACATAGGTTTTACCACGAGTATGCTGATTTTACGCGGATTTCCAATCTTGAAACAAATTGTATGCGGGTGGGACACAAAAGTAGGTTGTACAGATATTTTCAGCACTTAACAATTAAGTTAGAATCGGCTTTCGGCATAACAAAGTATGTTATACCACAGTTGTATTACATCAGCTAAGTTATAAAGATGACATCAGTAAAAGTTAGGTTACATTCAGGTTTCAGATTAGTAAAGTAGGTTATGTATCAGTGGGCTACAATGGGCGTTTAAATATGTTAAAAAAACAATATGAAGTTTTAGTCGTTGAAGTAGGTGACGTACAGGCTTCAGGTTAATAAAGTAGGTTATGCATGAGTAGGTGATAATGACCTTTCAAATTTAGTAAAAAGTAACATAACATGCAACTTTTAGTCAATTACGTAGGTTATAATGACCTTTCAAATTTATTAAAAATTAGGACAATATGTTTTAGTTGATGAAGTGGGTGCTTCAGGTTAATAAAGTAGGTTATGCACGAGTTGAACCAACCGAGTTGGAAAAAAACCACATGCAAATTACAACGGGTTACAGGTTAATAAAATAGGTTAGAACGATGTAAAACATGCACGTTTTAGTCGATGAAACAGATTACAAACAGCTTTCAGGTTAACAATTAGGTAATAAGGAGCTGTAGAATTTATTAAAAAGTAAGGCAACGACAGTTTTTAGTCTGGAAAGTAGATTACATAGTGCTTTAAAGTTGATAAAGTAGGTAATGTATGAGTAGATTATAACGAACTTTCAAATTTATCTACCTTGTTCTGTTGAATCTTGTGTATAATCTACCTTGTTCACCTGGATACTGCGTGTAATCGACCTTCTTTTATTGAAACCTGAGTTTAATCCATCTTGTTCTGATGAAACTTGCGTATAATCTATTTTGTCAACTGAAACTTGAGTATTATCTAATTATAAGGAATTTGTTTTAATTAACTCAGGTGAATCATTTATTTTATTTTGTTGCGTTGAAGTCCTCGAATTGTCCCATTAAAACTAATTAGCACTATTGAAACTTGCATATAATCTGCTCTGTGCTACCAACTTTGTTATATTTAACTGCTTCTTTAAATGAAAACGTTAAATCATTCAGATAAATAATTCTATCATAATTAATTGAAATCTCTTTTCATCGTACGAGTACCGACTTTTCAAATGACCTGTAAACTATTGCATCAAACTAAAAGAAAAATTGAGTTACTTACAAATTTTCGTTTGCAATAAAAATGTAGGCCGTATTTCCTCAATTATTATTGCTTTTATAGTAGTATTGTGGTGATTTAATATTAAAATATAATCAATAATGGAAAAGTTCAGTTTTTCAACGGAGATTCGAATTTTCCGCGCTTGGTCTGCATGGCCGTTGAAATTTCGGAGGCCGATTGATTTTCTTCCTTTTTTTCTTCATATTGTATTTATACTTTAATGAGGTTTTTATAATTTTCTTTTTATTTTTTAGTTTGGGGGTTTTTGTCGGTGTTTAAGTGGGTTGAAATGTGTCGAAAGTTGTGTAGCGCACGTAGTCGTAGGGGACAACATAACCTGAACCGTATTCGGGGCGCATTCCTCGGTTTCGGTTAAAAATAAAAGTGTGGCTTGCTCGGGTGTTTGTTTACGATAAAAGGCGTGTTTTTTCCTCCCAATTTCGGTTTTTCTGGAGTTTTCCGAACATTTTCCCCTCGAGTGGGCTTAAAAAAAGTACGATTTTGAAGTTTACAATTCTTGTGGACCGACGGAAGGTAGAATCGACGAAACCGCCTCCGGAGCAGTTTTTTCCTTCTGGATATTCACATCCTTTTCTCGATTTTTATTTCCAAGACGGACTTTCTGCATGCCGGTTGATTTTGATCTTTGCTGAAAAATTCGAAATTCTATTTCTTTCTCGTTATTTTTGCTTTTTTCTCCTGGACGGAAAATAAAAGAAAACTACCTCAACCTCATCCCCCAAACCGGACGATATGGCGTTGACGGCAGACGACCAGAGGGATGGCCCGGAGGGCGAAACCCAGGATGACGAACCGCCGGCCGGCAAGCCAGAACCGACCCCAGCCGAGGAGAGGGACAGGATGAAAGACCTACTACTCGCCGACCTAGACTTCATCCAGCAGATGTACGTTCACTTGAACTCGAAAGACAAGACGATCAGCGATTTAAGACACGAAAACGAAATGGTAAATTTAGCCCGTTTGTGCAAAACAATAACAATCTTATAAACAACGACAAATCAAATAACTAATGTTTACAACAATTTAAAACATATAACAATAACGTTTGACCTAATGGCGTTATTTCCCTAAGTTACCATGTTTTTCCCTTATCTGTTGAAAAAGACAAACAATAAACCCATCTTGATAAATAAAAGCAAGTTTTAATTTCTTGAATCTATAACGATTACATTATATAATAATAAATAATGAACAAAGTAGCTTTGTTTATTTTTAAAAGTTTTCACTGTGATAGCATTATTGTGGTAACCGGTCGGGAAGGTTATAAAACAAACAAACCCTAAATAAAAAAGTGATATTTTTTTTACATTAACACAAGTTTTAGTAAAATTTCTACTTAATAGAACATTTTATCTCTACGATTGTGGGAAAATCGTCCCCATCTTGGCATCCAGGATTCGTCCATCGATCAAGTGATCTAGGATGGCTTGCCAGACTCAACCTGGCCACAGTCATTGCCTTCTTATCTGGCTTTTTCCAATTAGCCATATTCTCTGATAGACTAGCCTCATGCAAAGTGAAGGCAAAGTGTTTGAAATTGCATGGAGGCCCTGTCGGAAGACAGCGACAAATGATCCGGCCCTGGCATGGGCCTGTCCCTGGACACACAGGGCATAGAGACAGTAAAAACATTGACATGTTGGACAAAGAGAGCACCTACATAGACTCTGGGTCCTGAATCTTACTATAACTTAGCATACTGCCACAAAAGAGTATACATCTTAAAATGGATCCTTAATGAGTCCGTAACCTGGAGGAACAATACCACAGGTATGAGGCAAAGAGATTCATAAAAGGATCACCCACAAAACTTTCAAAAGAATTACTGGAAGACAACTGCAACCGACCCAGGATTCTGGTCATACTCCTGCCAGGATATTGCCACTTAAGAAAGCATGTGCACCGGATAGGAGTACAGACAGAAGAAACACTGTGAAGGTCTATAATCAGTTTTATGTAACTAAGACAAGAAAAACCGCAAGCAAGATCCTACAATAAGGAACCACTGGCAAAGCTATAGAGGCTGATGAGCAACCTGAAACTGGCCAATGAGTTATAAAATCAGGGGAGTACAACAGATTTTTGCAGGTCGAGGTGCTGTGGGCCTTGTGGCTACCTCTTTTATGCCTATCCCTGTCGTATTGTGCCTAGTTCAGCCTGCACTTGTCTTTCATTGTATGGTAGAATAAGGCCATGAGTGACATCCCCATATATTTACAAAGCAAATTCCACACCATGATGGGCAGCTGAATGCCACATCCCTCAGACTGAGGGAAAACCCTTCATAATATACATGGTTTTGTTCAGTGCGGTCTCAAACTTAGGAGAAAAGCCTCTGTTTATCCCTGGAATAAATAAAATGTACAAACAATTAAAAACTATCAATATTGATAGGAAGGTTGCACCTTGTCAGACCTTGTACTGGTTTAATAAGTTCAATAATACTGATGTGCAAATACATGTTCCAGCTCAAGAAGAGGATTCACAGGATGGGGAGGCGTGTTTCACTCACAAAGTTGCGCAACATCCACCAGAAGAGGTCAAGACTTGGGAGCGCCAGTGACGTGAAGAAAGAGTTCATGATCCATGACAAAAGCATTGAAAGGATGGGGAAGCGGCAGAGGCTGGAGGGTGAGGCGAATGACCCAGCCCGGAAGAAAAAAAAGCCTAAAGACGAGAAGAAAGATCATTCGGACAAGGAGAAGAAAAAAAAACGTAATAAATGTAAGGCATTTTAAATTTCCCCCCTTAACATGTTTACATATTTTGATGAAAATTAGTTCTAGATGACAGTAAGGAGTTACAAGTGCACAGCCTTGCACACTCATTGAAGATGCAAAGTGAAGCGTCTATTGGACCGCTCCTTCAACGATTCAGCAAGTTGACCGTGACATCAAGCGCATATTACACGTCTGTAGGAGAGAAATTGACACCGATGATGCCATCGTCAGAGCCGTTCAAAGTCACAACGCTCGAGGTGCCAAAATGGACAATAAAAGCATACACGAGCTGTTTCACAATTGATGGGACTGAAAACCTAAGCGACGATGTGTTTGCAAGGCGTCATTTTAGGCTCGCGATCGATGAAAAAAGGAGGAAACGGTAACTTTTTTGTTTTTATTGTTAATACAACCCTGTACATTTACTTGTAATGCTAATAACAGTAACTCTATTATTATTGTTCAAAGGTGGGATGTCCAGAGGATAAGAGAGGAACGGAGGATAGAGAAACTGAAAGAGCGAGAGCTGAAGAAAAATGCAAAACAGGAAGCGCTCAATAACCCGACGCCGATACAGTCATTCTGGCCCAACCCCGAGGAGATAAATGACCGCCTTTCACTCATAGTCATGGAGAAGATCCCTGTGGCCGTATTCGGCATACCGATACCATACTCCACTGAGTGGTGAGTTTCATTCATTTTATCAAATCCGATCAGATTAAAATAAATTTTTTTCTTTCAGTGAACCTACCCTTTGGTGGCAGAACGGCAAAGTACAAATGAACGCCAAGACGAAAAGGCGAAAGAGATAAGATTTATTTCTTTGGCAGCTTCTTAATTTGTTTCTTCTTAAGAAATTAATTTATTTTTTTATTTATAAAAGAAAAAAGAGAGAAAAAATCTTCTCACAGATTTTATAAAGTTCTTTGTCCTGATATAGTTTGTATTATAAGATAGCTTATATTTTTTCAAAAAATAAAAAATAAAATAAATAAATAAATAAATAAAACAACCACAAAAAAGACCTTTTTATGTAAATATTATAAAATAAAATAAAAGTGGAAAGAAAAACTATCTCCACTTTAGACTGTTTACTTAGATGAGGATTGTTATTTCAACTGATAAAAATTTAACAAAAATAATAAAAATTGGTTTAGTATTGCTGTTTTCTTATTTGACCATTTTCCCAAGAGAAAATCTGATAAAGTGAATGTGTAATGTATCAGGGGAATTGTTTAAAAATAGGTTTCCTTTTTTTAAAATAAATAAATAAATGAACTATTGGGTTGGTGCAAAATTAATACAGGTTTTGAAAATTTGTTTTCAAATTCAATTTATGGATTATATTAAAAACTTTCAACTATTACATTTTATATAAAACATTTCAGTTTATATTGAATTTTATAAAGAGCAAGGGCCTATACTATTCAATGTCCAAACTAGATTAACATCAAATTTATTTGTGCAAATTTAAAATTGGGCGAAGTGCAGCCAAAACCTTGCATAACATCAATACAGTTTGGGAGAAAGGAGCATTAGTAAATGCACAGTGCAGTGATGGTTTCAGAGATTTTGATCTTGAAGACAGGGAAGGTCTTGGTTAGCCTTCTGTTATGGATGATGACCAACTCAAAACATTATTTGAACAAATTTTACGTTACGGTGTAGACCACTCAACCATTGTTTACCATCTGGAGCAAATTGATAAAGTAAAAAAAAAAAAAAAAAAGCCCAAATAATTTAATGTTTTGTAATTTGCTCATATCTTTTGTCCCCCCCCCAAAATTATCCGTTTTTCGATTGAATCATCATGTGCAATGACAAATGAATTGATAATATTCTTTATCATAATCTATACATCTTTGTCAATGTGAAATAAGCACTTTTATTCAGCTGGCATAAAATCCTTTATTTTGACAATAAAGTCTTGGAAGGGGGTATTCGGCTTTAACGCCTAAATTATCATGTACGGCAGGGATTGCTCTACTTTTCCAACTAGCCATGTCAAAAAAAAAAAAAAAATCAAATAGTATAAAAAAGCATTCAAACAATCACAAACTTATCGAAAGCAGTGAATATTTTTTAACAATGAATTTTTCATATAAAATAATTATATAGAAGGTGACTCACCTTGGATTTCCTTCTTTGGGGTTCTTGCAGCCTTCTGAACCGACAGGTCTGCCAACACACAAAACAATACATGTTATATACAATTCACTTAACAATAATTAAAATTTCAGTTAGTTAAGGTTTTTAGTTGAGACAAAAAGTCAGTGTCATGCGGGATTCGAACCCACGATCTTCAACTAGATACGCCGCTGCTCTACCATTTGATACTATCATGACCTCAAACCACTCAGAGACTAACTTCCCATCTAAACCCCACCTTAATTAAACACTTAACATTAATTAAAATGTTAGAATGTATAATTTTTTTAATAGATTATTTGCGAAGATAATAATCTGACTCATAAACTCAATCATGAAACATGATTGAAAATAAATTTTACAGAAAAGTACATTCAATAAAGCACAAACTTGTCAAAAACAGATTTTTAAATTAATTTAAATTTTTAAACATTGAATTTTTTTACTAAAAATAATTAATTTGAAAGTTTTTTTTATCACGTACCTTGGACCATCTTTTTCTTCAGGGTCTTGCACCATTCTGAAATCTGAACAACTAGCATCTGATCTGGCTTATTTAAATTAAAAAAAGCAGGCTTGCCAACATTGAAGCCTATAGTTGCCTTCACAGAAACAACATGGTAGTTAAAAAATGGTTTTATTGGAGTATTCACCAAATTCTAAATTTACCCTACTTAACTGTTTTATTGTTTAAATATTGCGCATGTTAATAATGAAGTCGAGGAAAACAAACTGTTGTTACTCCTGTTTTTTCCGGGTTTAATATTGGCAGACCTGCTTTTGTTTTTAATAAGTCAGATTTTAGTTGTTCAAAAGACGTGAAGACCTAGAATAAGGAAAAGGAGGTGCAAGGTAAGTCATCAAACCTTCTATATTAATTTTTTTTTAAATTAATGTTTAAAAATGTTCTCTAATTTTGATGATGATGGTGATTCATTGAATACTCTTTTCGGTCCAATTCAATTTCAATCGTCCTTGACAAGTCAGGTTATTCAAAATTAAAATCTCCTCTTATAAAATTAAAAAAATATATTATTGTTAATTATTGCTAGGTTAATCGGTTTGTTATGGAAACATCGTATATTTAAGCTAACAGTTAACAGTTTTCTATGTTTTTATGCTGGCTTGTTTGCATGGGTTAAATGTTGGCAGCCTGATAACAAATCTCGCGTCACGAGATTTGTTTTGATAGTATCTTATAACTATAGTGAATTCTTAAGTAATTTAACTCAAGAATTATTGACGTTAATCCCAATCAACCAAGACCAATCAATGTCTTTTTATACTGAAATGTGTAAAATGGCAAGTGTGGTTTGTAATTATTCTTATATATGTTTGTTTGTATACGTAATTTTTTTAAAAATCCCTTTTCGTCTTTTGACTTAGTAATGTTGGTACACCTGTTATTATCCAGATAACAGTAGGTAAAACCTTCATTAACATTACACGCCTTGATAAAGCTGCTTAATTGTTTACAAATCGTTACTTTTTACTGAAACTGTATTTTAGGTTGTTTGTTGCATTTTTAAATAAAGAAATTATAATTGAACGGTTCTCGAGTTAAGAGAGGCTTGTCAACGTTAAGATGAACGAGGAACACGTCGTGAGTTTCCCTGTGCTCGGTATGGAGACGAATATAGCTTGTATCGCGGTCGAAGACGACACACTCCAAGCCCTCCTGTCTAAAGGTGAGCTTGATTGCTGCCTCGTGAAAAGGATCCTCGTCGTTGACGCGAAGCAGCTCCTGACCGCCGCCCACAGGGCCCTCGCCGCCAAGAACTCCGGCACTCTCATAACGAGGAACGTCTACTCGGAATTGCTGTACAACCTATCACCGTCGAAAAACATCACGCAAAGCCTGAAGACTTTCGGGGCCGAACCGTCGGACAGGGAGATGGTGTTGGTCAGGTTCGGTCCAAAAGCGGACCTATTGCGTTCCGCCCTTGCATGGCCAGTTGCATCGAGACCGTTCCTACCCCAGGCGTCTGTGTCAAAGATCAAGGAAGTGTATGGAATCAAAGAAACTGAAGCATCGTCAACATCCCTGCTCGATTCTATACTAACAAGGATTGCTGTTAAATGTGTCATTTAATTTCAGTACTTTAGGGGTGTCGGTGGCTGCAAAGGTTTAGGCGATGACACGGCGCTCATCACTGTAAGGTGAAGGTCCCAGGTTCGAACCCAGCGACTCTGCATTTGAACCCAACAAATTTTTTCAAAAACACTGGCAATCTGAGAGATTGTATGACCTCTGCTGTTGCGAACTCTCGTAAAAATCAGTACTTTAAACAACAATTAGTTTGTTATTGTTATTATTTAAATATAAAATGTTAACATATTTATAGTCATTGATGCTCAATTTCAATTTTTTTTATAATATAACCAAAACGTTTTACTTTCAGGTAGCCATTTTGTTTCGTACAATTGTCCACCTGGCGTTACAACTTTATTAATTTTTTAAATTATTAGAAAAGTAATTATTTATTATTATTTGAAATATTATTAAAAATAAATAATTTATCTCTCCTTTCCCTAGTCAAATGAGTTTCATAGTCAAATCATATATGTATTTGTATAATAATTTAAACAAAATTTAAATTTTGCCCCCTGAAGATGATAACAGTAAAGATGAAATATTGGTACTACAATGAAAATGTTTTTCTAAAAGTATAGCACACTGGACCAAACAAAAACCATTAATATCTAACATTCAATACACTTTGAGTGAGTACAAATACTTTGATTAAACCTAAAAATTTTATATTGTGAAAAATATTGTATAAGTATATTGTCTATCCTATATATGTATTTGTATAATTTAAACAACGTTTATAAATCCCAGATGATCTCAGTAAAGAAAATGTTGGCATGATAAAGAAAATTATTTTCTAAATGTACATCACATAAGACCAACAAAAACCATTAATATATTACTAGCACTCAAAACAACTCACAACCTTTTATTTTACTAACTTTAGGTTTAGGCATTAGCCACCAGACTTTAAAGCGTGATATTAAAATAATATGTGGAGAGATGCCTCCGCTCCGGTACCAATAGGGCAGTACCGGGATTCAGGGAACCAGCCAGGTGGGGTGGATCAGTTTGCCATTTGGTTATTCTACTTCAGGAATAATCTTTCTCGATAACAAGAGACAAGGGGGATGGGGATAAAAACCATTAACATCGAAATAATGTGGAAAAATCCACATCTCTCAAGCCCCTGCAGCATATTTCACTCTGGAGGTCCCATTATCCAACCCGACCAGACAGGCAGTCATCATTACGAGTTATTTACACAGACACAAAGTCAACTAGAGAAAACCTGAATAAACAATAAATACCCAAATAAATTAATAACAACATTAATAAGTTAGTATACAGGGGTGTCAGTGGCCCCTATAGTTTAGGCGTTCTGTAAGGGAAAACTGACCAGGCCCTTCATTCGAACCCAACATACTTGTACATTTTTTTTCTCCAAAAATGCCAGCACCCTGAAGTTGATATGACCTATGCTGTTGCCTCCCTTGTGAAAAAAAAACCCACAAATTTATGATTTTTGTTTTAAGTTTTACGATTTTGCCAACCACCATTCTCTTTATAGCATACACTAGTTTCAAATCATTATTGCATGGTAAAGATAGTCTTTCATATTTGCTATTTCAATCTTTTATATAGGTACACACCACAGATCCCTTGATACGCCCTAATTTTGCTAATTACTGTAGTTTTTTTGTTGATCATTCTGCTTATAAAACCAAAGATTCCAATTTACATTGGGGTTTATATGTGCTGGCTTTTATTTTATTAATATTAGTTATCACTGTTCAAGGAATAATTAATTAGGATAATAATTAAAATTAGAAGCTAATCATTCTATATGTAAAAGCTGTGGGGGGGTTGATTACTTTCAAAATCCATTAGTTTTATTGTAGTGACCAACAAACATCCTATGCATCTTCTAATGCATTCATTTCTGAACAATAAGCATACTTTGCTGTCATTACCGGAAAAAATTGATCCAAAATCTGTTTACTTTATACACATAACCTGTGTAGCAGAAGAGCCGTGAGGATTGGCAAAATACTTTGAGTAAATCATCTGAGAATATTTGTATTTATTGTACTCTTCTGTTTTATTCCGCTCTGGCCAGCTTCAGGCTGTTAATCAACCTCCATAGCCTTGCCAGAGACTCCTTAGTATATCTTGCCTGCCGCTTTTCCTCTCACAGTCGCAAGAATCTGCATCTACTTTCACTTAAAATCTGTCTTGAGGTCAATTCTTCTTGGTAATATCATCGATGTCTGTTCTCAGAGGAGTACGTGCCTGCTTGCTGAGTGCGTCACTGCCTCCTATTGCCGATACCTTATTATAAAGAGATTTGACCCCCCCTGTCTGATATACTCAAAATGTGGTTGAATATATCCCTCCTTTATAACAGGAATTATTTTACTGAATGATTGTCTGTACACCTGTAACATTCATTTTTCAAACTGATAAGGGTATAATCAAGGATTAATTAAATGCAATAGGTAATTTTCCTTTTTTTTTAAGAGAAAAAGACATTTATTTCATTAACATTTCCAATACACAAAAGGAAGAATTTTTTTTTAATTTTTATGTATAGTTTATAATAAATATCACTCACATATATATCCGGTTTTTTAAATCTTATCTCTCTCCCGTCTTGTTCTGTCTCACTCATTCACACTCTCCCACCCTCCATTCTCTCTCGCTCTCTCCTGAGAAAAAATATATTCCCTGTGACAACTAATGCCTTATACCTTCTGCAATTACTTTTTTCTTGTAATCTCCGTGTCGTGCTTGACATTTAAAATCCAAACTAATTATTATTAAATAATAATAATAATAATAATTAAAACATCGCCTACAGGAAAGGGAGGAGGATAAAGATGAAGAAGAGATGAAAAAAGTACAGTAAATTTTTAAAAAAGTCCAGTGCGCATCATTACGCTGTGCAGGCACACATAATAAGAACAAATGGGATTGGTAAAAGGAAAAATATATAGACAAGCAATTGACAAATCAAACAACGCAGGACTAAGTTTATCTCTCTATGTGTATGTACAAGATATAGGGTGATTGCACTAAAATAAATAATTACTTAAAATAAAATAATTAAGATATTAACAAACAAAAATAGGGGGTGAGATCTGTTTATGTATACCAAATTAGAAATTGTCTCTCTTAATAAAAAAAAGTCAATCTCATTTTCGTTCTTAATAAATATTTTTTATGACATAATAATTTCAATTTCATTGTGAAAATCTACGATTATTAAATGATAAAAGTTTGTGTTTTTTAATGATTTTTTTCTTCAAATTATTTTTCTAAAATAATAATAAAAACTGCATCCTTTTGCTAAAAATTTAGCTCATTTTGAGGCGCTTGACTTGGTGCATGTCGATGAGGATCTCTTGGCCATCAACGACATTGTTGTTGGAACCGTTTGTGCCATTGCCTACTTCATACTCCTGGGTCTGGGATGAGGCAGATGAGCCAGCCTGGGAATTAAAACTGCTAATAAATATTATTTTATTGATTTATTTGTGTTTTACCTCTCCCATGACAGCTATTGGAGTTTCACCTGTGGCCAGTGCCACTTGATGCTCAATAAGGTAGAACATGTACTCATCGTACAGCAGGCGTATCAGATGGAAGGAACCAAAAGAAGCCGCTGATCGTAGAGTCAAATCCCTGATAACCATCGAACTGGAAAAAAATTCTGAGTTGTATTTTACAGCTTTACATTGATATTTAAAAAAAAAAAAATTTTTTTAAATTAGATATGTTTTTAAACCTGTAGAATGACCATTTCAGGAGAAGTTGGCGCGCAGCTGTCGTGAAATTGGGCCGGCCCTGGTATGGCTTGAGGACAGTGGCAACGACCGCCTTGAGCCAGGCAGCCCACTGCTCGAGACTGTTCTGCTGCTGTAGCGTCGCCTTAAAATCAGCCTCAAGTCGGGCGACAAGGGATGCATCGCACTGGCACACCCAAGATGCCTGCTCCTGTACGTTGTGGAAGTCGACCCTGTTCAGGTCGGTCAGCATCTGGTTGATCTGGACTGAATTCTGAAGTACGGCGCGTGCCGCCTGAGCCAAGTGGTTCAACGATGTGTACCGCCGGAGTGTCTGTGCAAAGGCACAAACTGCACTAACCTAGAATATATAAATATCCAAATTACTAATTGTACATAAGTAAGAAACAAAAATTTATATATTGTTATTTTAAGTTAAAATTAATTTAATAGGTCTCCCCTACCAACAGTGAAGTCATTTCAGCCCTCCTTGCACTCCGAAGGCCTATGGCATACCTGACATTCTTCCATATATTAGTATACATTAGTATACTTACAAAAACACACACGTATATTTTCTTACTTTAAGAAATTTAACAAAGGACCCAAAAAATCTCACCCACTTGAATACTATCTATATGGGGAGGGGGGTCATGCCTACTAGTTAGTGGCTAAATATATTTTAGCCAAAGCATGGACACTCTTCAACCAAATGTTTTTGCCTAGAAGTAAGTATCCTAGTGTAAGACATGTATGGCCAATCCTCATCTAGTTTGTACGATTTTCTTTCATTTCAGACTCAGAGGGTTTGTTCAGTCATGCTCATGACTAGCAAAAGATTTTTGGAGCATCCTGGCCCACAGATGGTAGCAATGCTGATAGCATTCATCACCGGATACCCAAATTACAATTATTATTTTCATTATTGTTTTTGTTGAAATTAATTATCTTACCTTGATATCAACCATGTCAGTTGGGCAGCCCTGCATGGCTGCTGACAGCCATGATTCAAGCCCTTTTGCAAAATTCCTAATAGCCTGGGTCAAAGAACCTGTGAAAAAGATGCAGGTCATATGAGTATGTTGCAATTTTGGAAAACTGGTCTGAATGTCAAAGACAACTCACTTGGTATTGGCCTCAAAACGTCCGGAATGAGGACTTGAACGAGATTTTGGTAAAATAGAAAGTCGACTCGCTTTACAAATTCCTGGATTGGCTTGAATTTCGACAGCACATATAATTTTGTTCTGAATAAAGAAATATTAATTTGTTTTTGTTTGCTTTTAATATGTAAAATGTCGAAAATGTATACTTTGATAAATATTTCTCCTCTTCGCATTCGTCGCCGTTGCTGTGCTCCTGGGATCGCCAGAACTCACGCCAGAGGGTTTCAATCGTCGCAAATTCAAGGTTGACGATTGCATCGAGGAATGCTTCGCAGTGCTCACGGTAGATAGAGCGGAATGTGTCGAGATCATCGAGCGTGCACATATGGGGAAGGCAGTTAGGTGAAGTGGGCACCTCGACCTCCGGGAAATCAGGTATAGCACCGCTACCATCGCCCAAGTACTCCTGAAGTGGGGCGGAGCCACCACTCTGACCCTCCTCCTTGCAAGCACCGCTCGACACGCTGGATGGGCCACTGCTCAGACGGAAACGTTTAGCATTACCAACACCCCGTGGTGACGATTCTTCTTCATTCGATGAAATCTGGGTGAGCATTGAACCGGCCTTGACTCTTATACCATAGTAATGATATTTAGAATTTCCTCTGTAAAATAAATATGAAGTGGAGAAAATTTTAAAAATCTAGGCAGCCAACCCACAATCAATTGTAATTAAGTTTATTATTATTACTATTATTATTTTAAATAAATGAATTATATTTCTTCACAAAATTTTTCTTTTTGGTAGCCTTGTTTGCATAAGATAACAATGAGTATAACCGCCTACAACACTCCTTAATGTAGTAAATAGATTCAAACTAAATTTAGAATATCAAATATTTATTAGACCATTAATGTTATTTTCTATCAATATGATAGTTTACAAATAGTGAAATGCCAAAACAGCTTGGAAACCAAACATGCAAGGATAGTCTGACTAAGATCGTTCAAATCATTATGAATCACCACCACAGAACCACGGGAGGAACATTCAATATATAAATTTGATATATGCATTAAAATTTTCATCAATTTTCATCACTATAGTTTTGTCCCACACTTCCATCTTTGACGCATATCCAAATATATTAAATGGCTTTCAACCATATTTTCTTATTAAAATTAAGGTGGTGATAGTATAACATCGGACGTCGTTGGGAAAGCATGGCGAGTTGAATTTGTTTAAAAATTAATAATGTTAGTCATTACGGTCGACATTTATACAAATTAGTATAATACATTATTGCTTTTAAGTGTATTCTTCCTTTTCCTTTAATTTAGGATCCTTTTATCCCATTTCTAGGGGTGTGCCAAGTACTTTTTATAAACTTTATAACAGTTAATATAACCTCCCCCTTCCATTTTTTAATGCTTTATAAATTAGGTAAATATGTTTTAAATATCATATTTTAACTATTTACATTTTCTTACAGTTAATAATAATAATTTAAAAAGTCTTGTTAGTTTTTGTGGTCAAGTATTGCGGCATAACCTTCTTTATGTCGAAACCTGCAGCTTTATGTTTTTAATTTACAAATATTTAAAACATTATATTAAATTTTGAATGATTGACCTTTTTTTATTGATTCAGTCATAATGGAAATAAATTGACAGATCATAAATTAGCATATTTTTAATGTAAAAATTATATATTCATTGTTCAATCTTAAAATTATAATGTACAAAAATCTCACCTTGTCCCAAGGCGTCGTGTTCTCAAGCCAAGAAACACTGACCGTATCAGTTTTCCGAAACTGGCTGCATTGACTGGGTCGAGTTTGTTGTCATAGCAGTGGCGCAAATAGTGGTTGTAGAGAGTCGAACGTGGGAGGGAGACACCTTCTGCTGTCTCATAATTCTCCAAGAGCCATTGCACCTATATGTTACGTAAAATTAAAGGACATCGGTTATAATTCAGGCAAACTGAGTAACTTACTGTTGTTGGTGAAACTCGGGTGGCATGTGCTATGTTTGGCTGGCCTGGGTCATCCAACGCTGATGTAGTACCAGTAACAACCGAAGTGGCTCCGGTCACTGTCGAAGTGGCACCATTTGTCCCACCAGGGACAAGATACGTTACATCCTATTTTCACAAAATTCTACATTAGCCAAATATAATTTTTTAAGATTAGAAATAATCATTGCAGGACCGGACAGAGCTTCTCATGCAAATTGATACAAACTTTAAAAAAAAAAAAAAAAAAAATTGAATTTGGAAAAAAAAGAATTTTGAAATCTCACAGCGCTAACAGTCTGTGGTGAAGCCCTTGCACCAGCAATGATGCCGTGCTCCGTCTCAACGCCCTGCTGAATAAGGTAGGCTGCATTGCCGATCAGCTGCGTCGAGGCAGACGTATTGGCGACCTATGCAAACTCAATATCAGACGATGGCATCAATGCAACCTCGTCTGTTTACCTGTGTGTAAGTGACTGGAGTCGTGTTGCCAGGGCTATAGTACTGGCCAGTCGTAGGCGTGTACATTGTCCCGGAGTCACCCACTGTATAAACAGGATACCTGGCACAAAAATCAAGAATATAATATACACCAAAAAAGAAATTCTGTATGACCAGTATTTTAAACGCACATTTGTCCATTGGAGGCTGTGTAGATCGTCTGCTCCCCTGTACTCTCAATGTATTGGACATACGAGTGTGCCACATCATCGCTAGCTGATTCTGACGCTTTAAAAGTAATATTTTTGCAAATATAATTAAAAAATGCAAAACAAAAAACTTCATCTTAAGAAAACAATACAAACATGCCATCACACTATCTAAGCTAAACACAAAGCATTCTGTTCTGGAAGGAGTGGCAGAGGCCAGGAATTAAATACTGACCTGACCTGTGCTACTCACTACCCAGGATTTCCACGGCAAAAATAAATTGTTCCATATTACACAATACAATTTTTAAAAAATCATCACATACTAACATAAATAAATACAATTGAAACAACACATTGACAACGGAAAAATAATGTAAATGATAATACATCTACATTTAATCAAACATAAGAAAACCAACAAAGTAAAACCATCAAATAAAGGCACAAAAGAAATAAAAGTAAAATAGGACTGGGATTTATTTTCTTTTGAATTGCAAGAACATAATTCAAGATGATCAGTATGAATTTAAAACCATAACCAAAAGGACAGAACGTGTGTAAATGGAGGTTGTACAACACAAGACTTCTTCAGTCACACAGATATTGAACCGTTTTTGGGCCCCATGTAAAGTATTATATACAGTCTCATAAAGTAGTTTATACAAAAGCTCTTCAATCTCATAAAGTGGTTTATACTTAAGTTACAGTAATTATTTAAAAATCGTGATATGGGGTCTGGTGTGATGAAGATTTCAGAAAAATATTTTCTTTGTCGTGCTGATGTTTTGATCTTTATAGAAATCATCTTCAGGTCTCAAAATTTTGTTCTAAAGGGATTTTCAGCGTTCTTAAAAATAGATTAATCATGGTAAAGCAGGTTTTGCTTTATTTGATTGTTTACTGGGTCATTTATGGCATTACAGCCTGTACTAGTTGACCATTTAACCATGCAGGGCAATCCAAGCAGATTTCTTTTAAAGCCTGATGATGTGATAGGAATAGTAAAAAATAATAAAATTTGAAACAATACAAAAGTCAAAATAAATAAATCATACTGTGTCCATTGATAATAAAACAAGGAAAATGTATAATATAATGTAAAATAAAAATAAAATAATGACATTCCAAAATAAATCAAATCAGAATAAAATAAATAAATAACACAAAATTTCATTTGCCAAACCCTTACCAGTGCTGACTGTAGTCAGAGACGTATAGGACCTTGGACCGGCTCCTTACGTCATGCAATTATCCCGCCCGATCAATTGTATTTTGGTTTGTTCATTTTTGTTTTTTTGCGGTTTTAGATAAATGGTGGAATTTTGTTTTTCAGACATGTAGGGAATGAGAGAAAAAAAGAAAAAACTACTCTGAGTTTGTGCACTTTTTTGTTTTTAAAGATTTTTTTTGCAATAAATAAATAAAATAAATGTTTGTTTTTCATAACAGTTGAAATAAGGTGCTCACCTGCTACAGTGATATAGTGGCCAGGCTCAGGGCTGGCCGGATCAGCCTGGAGGTTTGCAGCAGCTGAATTGGCCTCGTCACACGAGTTGGTTGGACTGTTCAGCACTGCTCCTTCATCCTTTACGAAAGAAAAAGAAAATTATTCAATATTGTTAATTATTTTTAACATTTTGTTCTTACCATAGACTTGACCTGAATAGTTGGAGGATGCGAGACTGAAATCGACTGCGTTGAATCGACCGAGTTCTCCGGGCTCAGCTGCATGCTCACCTGCAGGCAGAGACAAGGAAAAAAGTATTAAACCTTATTGAATATAAAATCAAACATTGGCCATTTTGTTGAATTCGCTCCGACACGTTGACCGGCGCTGCTAATTACCTGACCAATGCCGAGGAGTCGCGAGTGAGGCACAACACGGATCGTCCCTGCTTCAGGTTCCATGCTCCTCCAGGCCTTTTCCTCGTAGACTCCTGTGTTCACAACGACGTATGTTTCGTTTTTGGTTCTTACATTGCATAATACAAGATCCAACTCAAGTTTTACAGGGCGCTTTTCTCTCTCTTTTTTTTAAATATATATTTTGACAAGATTGAAAGTTATGAAGACAAGTCTGATCACGCTGTATAGACTGATACTAATTAAGTATAAGTTATGTCATCAAATTTAATCATTCCATATAGATTGAAGCCTTTGTTGAATAAAATCAACTGTGTCAGGACTGATCATAGTTGACTGATGTTACCGTAAGGTAAAAGTGATGGTGTCACACCTGATAACTAACATTGATCCTAATTAAGTAAAGGTGATGCCAAGGCCTAGGCAGAATAAAAGTTATTAGTCAGACCTATACCCAAATAGAAAGGGTAAAAGGTAGACTGATGCTAATTAGGTAAAAGTGACAGCATCAGGTCTGATCATGCTGTATAGACAGATCCAAATAATGTTGTGTTGACATCAGATCCGATCGTACCACATAGACTGATCCAGATTGGGAAAAGGTGATGGAATCAGACTTGATCATACTGTAGACAGAACTATAGTCAAACATTGAAAGTAGCAGATCTGATCACACTTATAGAATTAAGCCTCTAGAACAATGGCATCAGATCCGATCATACAGGAACTACGGATGTAACTGTAGGATAAAAGAGTCAGAGTCAGGTCTAATTAAATAAAATGACAGCATCAGATCTGATCGCACTGTACAGACAGACATATATGCAAAAAGTGAAGACATCAGGACTGAGCATATATTTTTAACCAAGGACTCCACAAGATAAAAGTTACAATTGAACCCAGAAGCAATACATCTGAGGTTATAGACTGGCTACAAATTCAGAATAATCAGCCTGAAAATAGATCCGATGGACAATAAAATATATGGATATTTTCCTCAAAGTAAGTAGAGGATTTCTTCAACATATACAGGGTATTGCAAGGTTTTTTTACAATCAACGACCAACCCTTATCAATTATACAAAGGTTACAGAATGGTTACCAATACAATACCTATGCTTTTAAGATAAATTAGTAAATTAGTTTTTTGCCTGTTTAACCCTGACTTGTCTTGTTTAAGCATGCACTTAATAAAAGATAATTTTTTATTACTGTTTACTGTGAGATTTTGTAATTATTAATAAATAGGATGAGATACCGTTTGAAGAACCTGTCAGGTCGATGATTTTGCCTTGTGTTTCATGCAGGGAAAAGTGTTAGTTTTGTCTCCACAGACAGACCTCGTACGTGTCGTTATTATTTTTTCTGTTTATGTGTCACTTCTTAACGACACACCTTGGGCCAATAAGGAATTGTTATTAACAGTTAAAGTAGAACAAAAATAGCCTTACAAGATCTGACCCTGGCGTTGGGTGAATCAATAGCAGCCGTATCCCTGGTGACTGTCGCAAACAGTCTTTAACGTAATGGGTGACTGAACGACCATATGCACAGGGTGCACCTGTGCCGACTGGAGCATGACAGGGGTGTTTGTTATTTACCCTTTTTTAAATATATATTGTATTGGGTTTCTTTCTATTTTTGATGGGGGTTGTTGATTCTGGGAGGAGGGGTCTGTCAGGTGAGACCGGAGGGCGACGCTTCCCCCAGGGGCGGGGGAGGCGGCGTTGGGTTTTTCACCTCTCCTTCATTATATACATGTTTTTAAAAAATAATTTTGTGATAATAAATACATGCCGTTAAGAAATTAATTGACATATAGATGCAAAAATAAAGATGAATAATGTTCTAGTATAAAAGTCAGCTGAAATCTACCTGGTTTTGTTGTCTGGAGAGGTGGCCCGGTTACCTATGGAAACAGCATCTATCGTTGCTAGGCTCTTCTCCCACTCCGTCCAGTCCTCTCCCCGCAAAACAGGGCCTCGGCGGATAAATACACTGAGGCCCTCGGGGGTGGTGTCGCGGGGCCGGAGGCGGGTCCAGGCTCCTTTTCCCTGACCGTTCAGTCGCCTTGGGGGCGCGTGAGGCGGCGACGATCCGTCCCCGGATCTAATCGGTCCCGGCTCTCTTCGGTGGTCGGAGGGGGTCAACGCAGAGACGGGACGAGACTCGAACCGGTGGGATTACTTTTTCCGTGGAGATTTACGGAAGAAGGTGGAGTGGGGGCGGGCGATGGGGCGTTTAAGGAGATCCGCCACCAGGTGCCGCCACCCTTGGCACGAGGAGAAGAGATCAGCGGCGCCCGGGCAAACAAGAAAATCAATAATTGTTACCGAATTAAAATTATTTATAATCCATCCACCCACATAAAGAAACTGACAAAATTACGACAAACTAAAAAATTACATTAAAAAAAATCCTCCCCATAATTCAACTCTGAAAGTATTTCATTGAATGGTGGTAGATAAAGGAAAACCGTGGAAATTCAATAAAGTAGAGTGCTCAGTTTAGAGGAATTTTCACAAATGCAAACCCTGTTTTCAGGCTTGGCCTGATCATAAATCATGATAGACACAAGTGGATTATGATTGATGATGATGGGCCAACAAAATCCGTGTTACTTTCCAGACTGTGTTTTGATTTAAGGCTTAGGAAAAAACTAATTTCTTTCGATTTTAAGCCCGATTTTTACTAATATTCTGATCATAGTTCATGAGCGGATCGTGATTGAAGTAGGTTGACAAAAGGAAAAACCGTGGAAATTCGATACAGTAGTGTTCGGTTTAGTCCTTGCTATTTAAAATCCTTATTTTAATTCTAGCTCGGATCATAATTCATGATTGAAATGAATGGATTGATGATCGTCGATCAACAAAATTGGTGGAATTTTCCGTACTTTGTTTAGGAAAAAATCTACTTTCTTTCGATTTTAACTAATATTCTGATCATAGTTCATGACTGAAGTTGGTCAACAAAGGAAATTCGACAGAGTAGTGTGTTCGGTTTAGAGAAATTTTCGTCGTAAACGCGGACCCTGTTCTCAGGCTTGGTCTGATCATAAATCATGGGGTGGATTATGATGGATGATGGACGGCCAACAAAAACTGTGCAACTTTCCGGAAAGTGTTCTACGACATCCTCTCGTTTTTATGCCTAATTTTCACAAGGCCATAGCACATGATTATCATGTTTCAAGCTGGCCGACAAGAGGAAAACCGCGGAAATTCTATAGAGTAATTTCGATTAGTCTTTTCTATCTTAAATGTTTATTTTCATTCTGCCCCGGGGCATAATTCATGTTCGTGCAGGGATAGGGCGCACTTACGATTTACTCCATTTCCAATATCTGAATCATGTTTCATGATTATCTTGAGTCGATCATAACGTGAATACTGTATTCTATGATGTGCCAGGGAGCGGGAAAAGAAAAGAAAGACCTAATAGTGTATTCTATGATGTCTTTTACAATCCTGTACAAATACGAAACTGGCGTCAAATGTTGCTTTCTTAATTTAACCTATCTTTATCTCTCAACCTGATCATAGACGGATTATGATCAAAATTTATTATCATTATGATCGTGATTAATCAAATTTTACATTATTATATTATACAATCCTAGAAATTGGACAACACTGCTCCTTCAGGTAAGTAAAGATGGCGTCCAAAGTTGCCATCTGGAGTCAGTTCTTTATCGCTCAACCTGATCATATTTCAGTATGATTATTATCTATATTGATCATATTTTTTCAATACATTACACACGAAATCCAGAATTTTAGAAATTTTATAACGCAGCAAGTTCGGGAAAAAGAAAAATGGCGTCCAAAGTTGCCATCTGGATTCAGTTGTTCTTTATAGCTTAACCTGACCATATTTTTCCAATCCAATACACACCAATTCTCAGAACTAGAACGACACAAGGTTGAGGGGTAGAAGAAAGGTGGCGATCAAAGTTGCCACCTGAATTCATCTGATTTTGCCTCTCAGCAACATGATGTTTCATGATGATGTGAACCTACATCAAGAGCTAGATCGATGATGTTTAACCATGAAATAAACACAAATCCTCAAAATTGAACAAGTCCAGGAAAGAGGAAAATGGCGTCCAAACTCTAAAGTTGCTGCCTGGATTCAATGTATTTTTCTTTAACGCTCAACATGACCATAATTCATGCTGATCATGAATATGTCAAACTTGTTTATTGTGAAAAATAATTATTAAAATAAATTGTTTTGTGAAAATATGACTAGGAATGTTAACAGCGTGATCAGGCTTACCTGCAAGTACGAGGTTGTTTTTTTATTTTATTTTTTTATACAATAGTTTTCCAGCCCTGGATGAAATCTCGGTGATATTTTTTATTCATTTTTCTCACCGGTTTTGATCCTCTTCCTCCTCATCTTGACGGCCTGGGTGGCGTCGTCCGGCTCCGTCTTGACAACAGCGTCCATCACGTCGAGGCGAACAAAAACCAAACGGGGGAAAAATACAAAACCAAATACACAAACGATAAATAACAAACCCCCTTTTTGGGGTCGCGAAACGGGCGGAGGAGAAAAAAATCGGGGCGAACGAAAAATAGAAGAAAACCTCAAAATATAATTACGGGTCGCACGGTTAAACCGATCACCTGATTGATTAAAAAATGCACGAAAAGGAAAAATCAGGTTGACATGGGCTAGGAAAAAATGTCCAACAAATGACTAAAATATTTTTTAAAAAACTCGTCGATCTTTGCCGTTTTGTTTAAGGCTAGGTTTAACTCGTTAGGGTCCAAACGAGTCGGATTCATACGACCTTATGCACCCTGACTTGGTTGGTCAACTCTTCTATAAGTAATCTGCTATATTAATGAAACTTTTCTCTTTCTCCAAAAATCCTGAATAACCCAGTTCGTCCGAACTAATTCAATAAACGGTCTCCAAAAAGGATGACTAAAGATTAGAGGTCATAAAGGAAATATTTAAAAATAAACAAGCTATTCCAAAAACGAGCTATATTCAATTTCCTTACTTATGAGTGAACTACTGTTCTTTTCCCAGTTTTCCCCCTATCCTGTACCAAATTAAAACCCACTCTTAATAGTCAGGTAATTAAACAGGTTTTTTTTTCTTTTTGAAAAAGTCTAGCTCGTCCGAACTAGCTCAATATAACAAACTGATCAGCAATGGTTGACAGAAGATAGGACATTCTAAAGAAAGAACTACATTAGTGAACTAAGTTTTTTCCCTATCATCCTGTATTAAATTAAAACCCACTCTTAAAAATCATCACAGGTTTTTTTTTTTTTAAGAGGAGAGAGAGAGAGAGAGAGAGAGAGAGAGAGAGAGAGAGAGAGAGAGAGAGAGAAAGAGAGAGTGAGAGAGAGAGATGGGTAGTGGCTCATAAAAACTAAAAATAAAATTGTTAAAAAAAACAAGCTATTTCAAATTCCTTACCTGAATGAATTATAGTTCTTTTTCCAAACTTGTGTTAAATTAAAAACTGTTCTTAAAAATTGTCACGAATCATTTACGAACTAATCAACAAGAAGATAGATGATTAGTTCTTGAACAGACTAAATGGGCCTTTCCTGAAAAAGAACTATATTGGCGTCTGACACAGGGACACCCTCTGGGCCAAAACCCAAGAGTTGTCCCAATTGTTACATTAAGTCAGAGTGATGGAAGCAAGTAGGCAATGACGCCTTATAAAACAAAAGATGAAGAAAAAAAAAAAAAAAAAAAAAAAAAAACAGACTCAAAATGTTTTTCTTGTTTTATTTTCAACATATTAGAGAGGCAACCACGTGTGCGGGCGGTAAAATGGCCTGCATAAACATCTGATACGTACGCACCAACCATACACATAAACGTACAATTCATATCGTACGTATATCATATAAAATCTCTCGTTATATTTTTTATATATATATTTTTTTTATTTCTCTCATT
>CM077110.1:6792087-6803733 GCA_039619505.1 Cimex hemipterus | reverse complement strand
GTCCGGGGCCGAAGTCGTACTGAAGCCGAGGATGCGGGTGTCGACCTTTTGCATCTTGTTTTTCTTCGCCTTCTTGTTCTTGCTCTGGAACAGAACAAGCGCCGATGTGGGGGCAGTGTTACACAACATACTGGGTACAAGGGGGGGGGGATTTAATTGATTTATTTGAAACATCTCTCTTTTCTCAGCGTATAGATAGGTTTCCTTTATATATATATTTTTTTAGAAGGACGAGGAGTACGATGTGTAGGACTGATAAAACTCGCTTTTTTAATCCAAAAAATTAACGCTTTATTAAAAAAAGTAATAATAATAACTATAGCTAATAATCGTACATTTCGTTTAAAAAAAAGTCTCATCCATTCATCGGATATCACATTGACAATATAATTTATTATTGTTTTAAAGCGTAGTCATTATATTAGATAGAATATAATAATTTATAAAACAGACAAAAAATTAATTAATTAATTTTTATTAATATCTAATGAAGAGCCAATTTTTAAATAAAAAATGGTGTCTCGAGCCCAACAATAAATTAATTACAACACGTCTAGGGAAAAGAGAGATCTTTTAATTAATTAATTAATTTTATGAACAGGAATCAAAATTAAAAAATAAATAAATTACTGACTAGACTTAACGTAATTTTTGAAAAATTTATTTTCGTGTCACCAGAGCTTGTAACGGTTTACCTTGACCTGCTGAAAGTCCTCTTTGGACGAAGATGACTGGACACTGGATTTGGCCGTTTGCTGTCCGCCAGTGAGCCGGTTCCGCCTTTCAACGAACTGCCTTGCGAACTCCTTTGCTTCCTTCTCATCATCGAGATACTCCTGGACGTACTCTTGGACCTCGGAAGCTGATTCTACGTCGCGCAGGAAGCTCACAAACGTCGGTACTGGGGCATGAGAGAAAATAATAAGGTCAGATTTTTCTGATCTAACAATACAACCATTAAATAACCTAAAAAAAAAAGGAAAATCACTCATAACCCAACTGAGGACATTATGGTATAAAATCAGTCTGTAACCGTCAAATATCTTACGACATTCACAAACACACTTTGATATCCAAGTTTAATTTTTTCTTCATAACAACCAAGGAATTATCTATCAAAAAGAAAATTCTATTATAACACAGCTGAAGCCTCCCAGGTATCCATCTGTTCTTAACCTACCAACCTGCCCACATTCACGAGCACGCTTCGTTTACACACTCCAGTGACATATTATCATACAATTCCCCATAACATAACCTACCAAAAGGAAACTACTATTATAACACTGCTGAAGCCTTCCAAGCTGATTCTAACCATTGAGATGACTACGTCCATGAGGACACTTCATTTACAGACTGACGTACATTCATACAATTCCCCTATAACAAACAATTGAACAACCTACTAAACATTTACTTCTACTATAACACAGCTGAAACCTTCAATACTTAATTTTACATTTTTCATTTAAAATTTCTCAATCTAATCTGGTTCCCTCCCTTTGTTGAACCTGTGTTGTTGAGAGTTAAAGAACACAGACAATTTTCTGAAGTTAAGGGCGTTTTAAATTAAACATACAATTTCTATGTCAATTTAAATAAAACAGTGTTTATGGTCATTCAATGAAAGATGGGAACTAGGCTGGTTTTACAAATTTAAAATTAAAAAATGAAAAATTAAGCATATAGATAAACGCATAAATAATATAATAGATTTTGATCTACCTCCTATTTTAAGCATGCACCTAAATATTAATTGACATACAAATAATTCAATTATTTTTAAATTAAACACCATTTTAATTAATTTTAAACAAATTTAAAATGATCAAAAAAAGTTGTCTACTGGATGTAACTATGAAACCAATCATATTTAGACTCTAATTGTTGTAACACAACTGAACCCTTCACAAAGGTAGGCACAGCCTTCAGGTTATAACCATAAACTAATGTAATACTGTATGAAACACTTTCATACATAATATATTTTATTGTCATTATTTGGATTATATATTATTGACTTACTGTCAACTGTGGATTGTATGTTGGCAAGGGCTGAGGTGCACCACTGTGTAAACTCATCATAATGGCAGTTGTTGAATAGTTTGAGGACACCGACTTCCTCGCGTTTCGCCTTCGATTTTGTCTCCTTGCCCTGAGGGACGGTGCCTATTGGCTGAGAAGGCGATGAGACATTGCGCTGCGCCTGGGTTGATGGAGCGATCGAAGGTGATGGTAGCTTGGCCGGATTACCGATCTGTTCCCAGAATCCACTGCCGCCGAGGTTGCCAGTAGACGAGCCTCCGCCTGTGTTCTGCCAAACTGAGCCGGGCGCCATGAGCCCTGACCCCCACGTCAGCCCCTGTGACCAGCTGCCCAATGTCTGTGGGACGCTGCTCGCCTTTTCCTTCTCCCTTTCCTGTTTCTCCTTTTCAATTTTCATGAGCTGTTCGAGCTGCTCAGCCTGTATGTCGGCGAGCGACTCGACAGTAAGGTGGCGTTGCACCTCAGTCCATTTGAGATGCATGAAAGAGTTCTTTTGTGACTCCATCTGCTGTTGTTGTTGTTGTTGTTGCTGCTGCTGCTGCTGAAGGCCGCGCAGCATCTGCTGTTGTTCACGTTCGCTCCTCTGTATCTCGAGAAGGGATGTGTTTGAAGCCGCCGGTGGACACCACTGCGACCTCTGAACCTTTGCCATGACATCAGCCGCAGCTTTCTTTTTTGCCTCTTCTGCTTCTTTCCTGTTAAAATTAAAAAATTTATATAGAAAAAAATTAAAAAAATTCAAACATTGTACACACTTTTTACGCTCCTCCTCTCTCAGTCTATCTCTCTCCTTTTTCTCCTCTTCCTGTTTCCTCTTCTCCTCATCTTTTTTACGCTTTTCCTCGCCTTTGCGCTGCCTTTCGACTTCGGCGCGCCTCGATGCCTCCTGTTTCCTTCTTATGTCCTCCTCTTCTTGTTGCTGCCTCCTCGAAAGCTCCTCTGCCTCTCTCATTGCAAGCGTGTTGATGTGTTTTTTCTCCTCTTCGGCCGCTTCCTGTTGCCTTTTCGCCTCTTCATGTTTTCTGGGAAAAAAAATGGGTTAAAAGATAATCAAATGTTATACCACCACAAGACCTATTAACACAATGAAAAACAAACCACAAATCATTGACCTAAGACACACGGAATCACCCAAACCTACTTGTGTTTACTAAGTACTTTCTCACATAAAGCAAATAACCTTATGAAAACCTATAATCTAATGAAATAAAAACAAGACTGAAACCGATGTGTAGCTTACTGATATATAGGAACTAAAACATCAAAACTGTACTGTATTGTTATAAAGCAAATACTTAAATATAGTGCATAACCTGACATAATGAATGCACATATAACCTCAGAAATACATTTACCAAACTGATATGTAACCTAACCTGACTGAAACCCAAATATAACTTACTGAGAAGGCACATAACATGCTTGAAACCAACGTACAGCCTACTGAAACATGACATGACATTACATCACCTGTATGATCTATTGCAGTGCAACATACCATGAATGAAGGAAAAAAAATACAACCTATCGAGCCAGGCATGTAACGCTTTCAACACTCGTACAGCATAATGAAATATGACTTTATCCTATTGAAATGAAGTTGAAGGTAAACTTATTTAGATGCTCATGTAAGCTGATTCAAACCAAGGTATAACCCAATAAGATCATACAACTTTGTTAATCCGGATGTTCAATCAAGTTAAATAACTTAGTTTTTCTGAAAATGACTTGTAACCTGCTTACATAAAATGACTGTACCCTAATACCACATGTGTAATCTGATGCACACATAAACACACTGAAACCAGAATGTAAAATTCTCTTTACAAAAAACTTCTTTACCTGAGCTCCTCTCTCATTCTTTCTTCTTCTGCTCTCAACTGTTCCTCTAAGACTTGTTGTTCTGTTTTAATCCCTTTGGGATTTAGATGATTCCATTGGTTCCAATTGATACCATTCCAAATTGATTCAGACTACAATGAAGAAAAAAATTAATTAAAAATAAATAAATACAATCGAGTTTGCCTTACGTTTGAATTGACTTGCATCTTGTTCTGATGAGTCGCTTGCATCTTCCTCAAGAGATTCTGTATAGCAGTCGAGTTGTTCTGAAGTGACTGAGGAGGGGGAGGAGGGGGCTGGTGGAAGTTGGCACCACCAAGGATAGACTCAATAGGTGCACCCTGCTGTGCGGCTGCAGCGGCCGCCTGCTGCTGTTCCGACTTGGCCTGTAGGCCACGGAGGAAATCACACACTGTCCTTGAGATCTCCTCTGTTGTACGAGGCGGCGGCGGTGGTTTGCCCATCGGTGGCTGATGAGGCTGTTGGAATGGTTGAGTACCACCCCCTCCTGAAGACTGTGTCTGTTGCTGAGCATTCAGTGTCTGCAATTTTATTTCTTGTCAATGTTTCAAACTACCAGAATGAAGCAATGGTATAACCTGATATTGAAATGAATATGATCATAACCTATGCTCAAATATGGTAGATAACCAACATAAAACAGTCACTAATGAGTAACCCTTTATATGAACATAACCTGACATCCAAAATAAAACCTTTCAAAGTTCCCACATTGACATACATTAAAACAGATTGAAACCAGTGTTGAGTACTGACAAACACCCACTGTAAGGTAATTAGAAACAACCCAACTAAAACACAATGTTCATTTATAACTATGTTAAATTGGCAGTTGATAGTGAAAAGCTTTACTTCAAAATATAACCTAATATAATTATAATTGAATAGTACTAAAATATGACTATATCCTACCTAGATTCCCAAATAACCTGACTGAAATCTTTGATCTTTGATGAATCTGAGAAGTCATAAATGACACAAAACTCAAAAACAACCTACAAAAATGGTTACAATGGAGTCTACTTAGACGCACATATAACATGGCAAAAAAAAAAAAAAAAAAAACCAAGATAGCCTACACAAAAGTGCTACTGATGAGTAACCTACTTTTATATAGACAAATACAAAAGAACTATTCTGACAACTTACAAACGGAATTTTTTCAAAAATACTGGCACCCTGAGGGTTTTTATGGCCTCTGCGGTTGCAACCTTCTTGAGAAGGGGCATTAATGAAGAACCACCAACACATAACCTATCAGCAGCCTAGAAATAAACTTCATAAATGTTGACTATTTTGTTCTAGAGATAACATGGACAAAACCTTTTCTAATGCATTTTAAATAAGTATCACCATTAAAAATTACCTCGGGGGAATGTAACCCGCTTAGATACCCATCTTAACCTACTCTGATACTAGCATAACCTGATTGTAACCTCCTTGTAAAGTTCACTCACTTGCTGCTGCTGCATTTGGGCAAGTAGTGCTCGAAGATTGTTGTTGTTGACGTGGTGCGGTGTCATTTGCTGCTGGAAAGGTGGATGGATCACCTGGTCCATCATCTATATTTTACATACAAATGATTAGCCATATTAGAAACTGTAAGAGGTTTGGGGGAGGGGGTCTTGCCTGGTGCTGCTGCGACTCGATCCACTCATGCGGCGGTTTCGTAGACGACATCCTTGCCGCCTGTTGTCGCATCATCATCAACCGGTACTGCTGTTGGTATTGGTTGAGCAAGTAGTGCTCCTTTGCCTGGTGGTTCGGCTGGTTCAGGCCCTCCTTGTTAAGCGGGTGGTTCTCTGGTAAGAATGGTATGTAACCCCAATTGGCTATGAGGTCACCTAATGGGGCGTAGTGCGTATCGCACGCCCTACGTACGAGCAGGTTGAGCGAGAAGTAGCCAGTCTGAAACCACTCTGCCATCTCGGCACAGCTGAACGGGCCTTGTATTTCACCCTGTGGGTCTCTGTAAAACCACTGTTTCCCTTTCTTCTCGTCCTCCTCATCTTCCATGAGCTTTGCCAAATCGGCCGCAAGATCATCAGTGATATGACCGATCGAATCGTCTTTTAGAAAAAATAATGTAATTAAAATAAATCGATTAAGAAGGTCATAGTAAAAGTTTACCAAGATGTAAGTCAGGCTGGGCTTCTTTCTTCTGGCATGGCGAATTTTGCTTTGCTTGGTGGATGGGCGATGGAGGCTGCTGCTGCTGCATTGGCGGCATGTGCTGCACCTGAGGCGGCTGTGGTAGCATCTGAGCCTGAGCCTGGGGCTGGTGATGTTGCGCCTGCATGGCTGACCCACCAGGGTCCGCGGTGCTAGACTCGTCTGGCTGCTGTTCCCCGGGCGGTTCTTCTTCCGCCACTGCAGCCTCCTCCTTGTCTGGCTGTTTTGGCTGAATAGGCTCGGCCTTTTTAAACACGTGTCTCTATCAGAGGAAACACATTAATTTAAAGGAGGGGGAAAGGAAAAAAAGGTAATCTTACATCTTTCAATCTATCGTCCTCATCTTCTAATGGCATCTCTGTCGATCTGAACGCTCCAGAAGAATCGAAAGTCCCACCTCCTTCACTGTTCTTTTCCGTCGCCCTGTTTACCAAAAAATAAATAAAATAATAATAATTATTATTATTATAAATTAATATAAAAACAATTAATTACCATTCAGGAAGATGGGTGTTCCCTTTCGCATGAGAATTACCCATATCCCAATTATCTTCTTCACGCCAACTTGTGTTCCTCCCTGATTCAAAATAATTATTACTAATACATTAATTTTCATTTTTAAAGGGACTTCATACCATAAGAATTTGCGCTTCCAGACCATTTAGGTGGCCGCCAGTCTTCCTCATCGCCACCACCACCCCTGGTCCTTCGCCAGTTCCCGTCACTGTTCCTGTTCCCGCCGCCGCCTCGCCCCTCACCGCCGTTCCTGTCCGACCAGCTGTCTCGCCCCCTGTCCCTCTCACTTTGCGATCGCTCAAATGGTCTGGTTGGCCTCTCACCATAACGTACAGCACCCACATTGCCCGGTACAGGTTCGAGGTCATCGCCGTAGCCGCCGACCGGGTTACCACCGGCTCCGGCTCCTCCTCCCCTGCCACCACTGTAGTATGTGCTTCCACCCCTTCCTCTACCCCTCCCACCAGCCCCCCTGAGGCCACCTCGTCCTTCCCCCTTACCAGGTGTCCTCGGCAACATATCTGGATTTATACCTCTATTCCACATTCTCTGCGTTAAAACAAGAAATTAATACCTTTAAAGTATATTTATATAAACAGAAATATTACAGTTTCCTCATCAGTCATGGTAGTGAGCGTAAGAGGCGGTTGAGCTTTTTCGATATAAACACCTTTCGGTACAAGGACCTTGAGAGAGTCAGGCGGCTGGAGGTTTGGTGAGAAGAGGGCAAGCATCTCCTCCTTCCCGTATCTGAAATCCGCCAGTTGATATCGCACCTGCGGTTGAACAGGTGTCTCCGAAAGGTTTCTTAACCTAGAGGACAAAAACCTAATTAAAGACAGCATATAATATACGTGATAGCAACGAGGAGTAGAAGAAACTGCCCTCCGGGTATTTAACGCAAAAAATACACGTTAAGGTTATAATCCTAAAATAACCTACTACAATAAACTTGAAATTATTGCCCAACTGAAACCTACGAACCGGATTTTTCAAAAGTGCACAAGTGTAAGTAGACAAAAGGGCAACAGAGGTTATTTGCCTGTTACAATTCAATTATGTACAGTACACACACACATACATTGTGCTTTTTCTTTGTTATCAATTCAGAAATGAGCATATTTATTAGCTGCATGTGTGTGTGTGTGTATCTTATTGGTTTGTTTTAGCGATATGAGCAAGAAGGTAGGAAGAGAGTAAACTAAGTTAAATCGCATTACTTTATAGCGAATAATGTTACATTAAAGCTACTTTAAACTGTCATAAAATTAATCGTTTTGAAAAGGGATAGTAGTCATGATAAAGACATTACAATCATTATGAATTAACTATATTTAAAAGAGTTACATAGATCATGATTGTACTGAAATGATTGTTTTTTTCGATTTTCATAGTTAACTATGATTTGAGGTTGATCATCACAAGTGGACTAACAGAAAGTGGTTAGATGGAAACAACCTAAACAAACTTTTGTCAATTCTGGCTTGACTGATTTTTTACATTTAATATTTATAGAATGATTTATGTTCAAACATGATTCATTTTGGATTGTGGATGACAAGGGACTACCAACTTAACATAATCTTTGATTATAACTGTTTAAAGAGCAAGGGTAACCAGGTTGAAGCTTTTAGACACTGTGCATCAGAAGGCTTTGACATAGTTCAAGATCGAATAACACGATTGTTTGCATTGGCCTTTAACCATTTTGAATCAGTAGGTTTTAACACAATTCATGATCATACACCACAATTATCATTGACATTAATGTTTTTTACACAAACAAATGAAATTCATCACCGGCAAGTTGTACCCCAAAATAAATACTAAATTGTGAATATAAATTATCGGACAACCGTTTTATTAGGCTTTAGCCACTTAGTATCAGTATGTTTTAGCACGATTCATGATCAAAAGGCCATGATTGTTATCACTGACATTAATGAAAAAATGGATGCAATTTATTACTGGCAGGTTGTAGGCCTAAATAAATAATAATATATAATTATAATTGAATAAATGGTAGGATAACGTTTATGAGGCTTTAGCCACTTTGTATCAGTAGCTTTTGACATGATTGATGCATCCATTCATGACCGCCATCAGTCATGATAGAAATGAAGTCGAACCAACCCTAACTTTATCCGTGGCTAAAAACCATTACAGTTCGAATTAAAAACTTTAAAATTGATATAAAAAAAAAAAAAAAAAAAAAAAAAAAACAAGTTAAAAATAAAAGGAGGATAAGTTGTAAAAAAAATACTACTCACGTCATCCTGTTTAGACCGGAGGGCAGTGGGGCTCCGCGCGAGTCCGGAGCATGAAAACGACATGCAAGAACATGATTTTTGAAAATGGAAAACAAAATAAATAGACAAATTGATGAGAAACAAAGAAAAATTAAAATAAATAAATAAACGTTTATGTCAATGTTTTAACGCTCGTCTCGACTCACCATTCAGGTCCGAATTTCATCGACTCAGTCATCTTGGCCGATCTGTAACCAAAGAAAAAACAGAATTTTTTTTTGTTTGAGTTTGATATGAGATTTTTTGTTTTATGGGGTTGTTTTTTAGGTTCTTCGTGGGTGGATGATAATTAAAATATAAATCCAATAGTTTATTGGGGCGAAGAATATAAGTTTTGTTTGGTTTCTTTTTCGGATCTCCGTCAATGTTGGTTGGGACTATAGGTGTTTTTTTATCTTAAAACTTTTTTTTTTTTGGTTTTCTTTAAAATGCGAAAACCTTTTTAATCAAAGAATCGGATTTTTTGTTGTAATAAATAACTAGGTAAAAGATGATATTTACGTAAGGAAAAATGTACCTGAGAGTCGGCGGTGGTCGTGTCTCTTCGAAAAAAAAACACAAGGGGGTTCTCAGGCGGGGGGGAATGGCTTTTCCCCTGGGTCTACTCGCTCGATTTTCCCCCGGGTCAACAAATGTCCACGTTTATCCTTTTGAAAACGGGCCCGATTTTATTGACGGTTTAACGGCACACGGGGTCGACGGGACAGAAAAATCTCACCAAATTCCGTTCCAAGGTTTTTTTTTCGGGTTGTCTTTCCTCTAGCACTTCTTGCTGATCCGGCCTGCCGTGTGGACGTCCGAATCCAATATGGCGTCGCTATACGTTCCCCGCACAAGGGCCACTGACAGGGAAAAAAGCCGCCCCCTCTCCGAAGTTTTTCCCGCGAAAACCAACTCAAACCAAAAAGAAACATTTTGTGAAATTAAAAACCAATTTGATAGAGAAAAAAGGACAAATTTCAAAACTGAACTCCATCCTGGAAGGCCGCATTGGTGTGCCCCGTCAGCAGCCAGTGCAAGAGAGCGGGGAGCAACACTGTCTAATACGTACACCGGGAAAACCGCCAAAATTTAAAACTGAATAAAAGTAGAAAACATTTTTAAACGTGTAAACACGGGCTTATAAAAAACTATAACACACTGAAAGGAAATACCGTTGTAGACCTTTCTCATTCATAATTCATTTAAGCTATGTACTTCGTTCATGAGCTGCACATCAGGTAAATTCTGAAAAACTTTAATTATCACGCGATAAGAATGAAAAATGCAAGAAAACACTAATAGAAACTATGCTTCACTATGACCTATCGTTCACTGTAATTTATGGTTCAGTAAGAGCTGAGGTTCATTGAGAACAATATTTTACCGAGAACTATGGTTAGAAAAGAATTTTTGTTCATAAGAACTCTGGCTCGTCGAGAACAATGGTTCACCAAGAGCCATGGTTTACTAAGAACCATAGTTCACCAAGTACTACGTATCACTGAGAGTTGCCCTCGAGTGGTTCGCTAAGAGCTATAGTTTATTCAGAATTATCGTTCAAAAAGAACCTTAGCTCAATAAGATTTATCGTTCACTAAACATTCTGTTCATAAAGAATTATCGTTCACTAAGAACTTTACTTCACTGAGAACTATAGTTCACTACTAATTATCGTTCACTAACAACATTCATTTATTAAAAATTATCGTTTACTAAGGTCGTTAGTTCACTGATAAACATAATTGACTAAGAATTATTGTTCATCAAGAACAATAGTTCATTAAGAGCTGTGGTTCATTAAAATAGTTTTTTTCCCGTTGAATAGTTCTTATGAGCATGTTTGTTTATGAATTACATATCACTAAATACTTCTCCTTCTTGCGGTGTGTAAATATCCAATTTGTTTAAGCGTAGGTTTCATTTCTTGCCGGGAAGTTAGGAAAAGGTTTCTTGCGGCGGTGTGAATTAAATGCGATGAGGTAATTTAAATGAAGTTTGCATCTCCTTGTGGATGATTTTTTTTATTATTTCATTTAAAATATAAATCGTCGAATTGTATTGTACCATCAGTGAAAAGTCCTTTATCAATCATCTCAGTCGGCCTGAAAGAGTTATAGGGAGACAACAGTTAAAAAAACAAACTTTTTTTTTTGTTATAATACTTTTATTTTTATCAAACCTATTTTTTTGTGTGTTTTTCCTCCTTTCCATATTTCTTCCCCCCCCATTTGTCGTCAACAAGTTCGACTTCCTTCTTACACAATTTTTCTATTGACAAGTACGAACAGACAGCATGAACGATAAATAAAAATCAACATAGAGGGGGGGGGCAGAGAAAGGTCTACGAATTTTTTTTTTAACAAAAAACAACCGATTAAACGCAAGACGGATCCAGGCCACAGCCCCTGATGATGACGTGACGTGAAAAAACTAAAAAAAAAAAAAGAAAAAAAGACAAATAGACAATCAATGTGTACAATTTTACACCCGTCGTCAGTTAAATCACAACAAAATGTACACAGATTTACATTTATGTACAGAGAGGGGAACAACATATCTACATTATTTCTGTCCTTTTTCTTTTAATTATCTTTAATTAATAAAACATTAACTTTTACTTTTTGTGATTTCTTCGTCTCTTACTTACATTCGATTCCGGCAGCTGTGGCATGAATTTGAGTTTTACCCTACAAACTTACATTATGATATTTGTTTTCTTTGTGCAACATTTCTTTTATATATAATTTATTTTATATAT
>CM077110.1:6766107-6791687 GCA_039619505.1 Cimex hemipterus | reverse complement strand
TATATATAATTTATTTTATATATATATATATATATTTATAATAATTAATATATATTGTTTTCGTTCTTTTTTCAATTTACAACATTTTTCTTAAGAATAAAACAAAAATCAAACATATATTTTATCAATTTTTGTATTCAAAAATTAATTTAATGAAAAACAAACAAACAGCCGTTTGGCCTATTTGGCGAATGCTTCTACTCTCCCAAGGTGGGAAGGAGGTGTAGGTTATACACGGGTTTCAATCAGGTTAAGCGAAAGGTTTTCTTAGGGGTAAGGTTATTAAAAGGTTCCAATCATGTGGCATTGAACCTACGTGGTTTAATCGGGTTATCTGTACGCTCCGCGTCGCGCAAGGCTATTAAAAGATGGCAGCGTGCATATGTCTGGTTACGTGCAAGTTTCATTCTGTTCGTGGGGTAACGAAGAAGAGGTTGTCATCAGCTAAAAGTGTGCACAGAAATTAATGAGGTTATGTGCAATTTTCCATTAAAACAGGGAGGTTATTAAAAGGTTACAATCATGTGGTTTTCAGGCTACATGGTTTTCAGTCAGGTCATGTACTTATTATATTGCAGAGGAAAAGAGTTTATTAGAAGGTTTCAAACCGATGGCGGTGTGCGTAGGTCAGGTTACGTGCAAGTTTCATTCTATCCAAGGAGGTTTCTAACAGGTTTTCATCAGCTGAGCCTACAATTTTTCATTAATGCAGGGAGGTTGTTAAACGGTTTCAAATCGATGGCGGTGTGCAAATGAAAGGTTACGTGCAAGTTTCATTATATCCGTGGAGGTTGGAAACAGGTTTTCTTCAACTGGGCGTCTGCATATAAATTAATCAGGTTATGTGCGAGTTTAATTTAGTGCAAGGAGAGATTATTAAAAGGTTTTAACCATGTGCCATTTGACCTACGATCTTTTCAGTCAGGTTGTTTGTACTCTTCGTTTCGCAGGTAAGTTATTGAAAGGTTGCGGTGTGAATTGCAGGTTATATATAAGGTTAGGTACGTATATAACCTATGTGCATTTAATCAGGGGAGGTTATTAAAATGAACTAAACATGTCGCGATATGGTAGACTGATATGTTTTTCGCGTCACAGGGGAAGGTTATTAATTCCCGTAAGTTCATACATGCGTACAGATTTTTTGACCATTGTTGTAAGGTTTTTGTTCCTTATCCTTGTCAGGTTATGTTGACACGGGGTAGGTTATACACGTGTTACAGCCGGGTTACGCCCCGAAAGAGAATCGCCAAATTCCCAAACGTACAATATCCCAGTAAAAAGACCAGTTATAATCACCTAGTGCAGCTTTTCCTAATTAATTAATTATTTTTAAAATTAAACAAAATAAAAATGGGTACAAAACCGGTTTTTTTCTATGATGAGACATCATTCATGAAAATGATTAGTGCCTTTTTTTTTAATAGAAAAAATTTACATGGATTATTTTTTTCACTACCCCTTTCATTCCTGTTAGGAACTTATTGATATTATAATCCTCCTTAAAATTTAATCATTAATCGTAATTAATTAATTATTTTGTATTTTTTAATATTCATCCACTTTCTCCTCCTTTTGTAAATATAATTGAATACAATTTTTTCTTAATACTGATCCACGTTTTTTATTATTATTATTTTTTATATATAAAAAACAATATACAACTATTGTGCAAGTTTTTAAATATTAAATTATCATTAAACTTTTTTCTTCTCCTTGATTCGACCGGCCAATTTTTTTACAGGCGAATAGAATTTTTTTTTAAATTATTTTATTTTAAACAAAATAAAATAAACTGTAAAAAGCGAAAAATCCTACGTGTTAGTACAATTTATTATTTATAGTAATAATTTTTGTTTAACCTGTAAATATATTTTTTACAATTATTTTTTCAATTATTATTCATTTTTTACAAAAAACAGTGGCAGTGAGTTTTAATTTAAAATAAATTATTTACACACACAAAAAATTAAGTAACTATTACATACCGTCTCGCTTTTGCGGATAGAAACATAAATGTTCACGAGATAAGAATAGATTTTTATTTTTATTTTTATCGATCAAATGATCAAAGAAGACCTGCAGTTTACCGAGTTTGTTCCCAAAAAAGCGAGGAAAAGCTCTACCTACCAAAAGGGGTTGGGTTTTTAGTTTTTTAAGGGTGGCGGTTTATTATTGCGATTTTACAATTTTTAGTCCTTCGGGTTCGCCAGGGAGATCTTTATTATTAATTATTATCGGTTTTTTAATTAATTAATTTTTAGAAAAATACATTCCCTAAATTCTCTTTAAAAAACAAAACAAAAAAAAGAAACTTTTCTACTGAAAGATTCACCTTCCTAGAGTGGATAGACACACCGAAAGCATTTTTTTGCTCATTACAATTTTTTAATATATATATTTTTTTACTTATCGTTAAAAAAAGTTCGTTTTTTCACGAAGACTACAGGGTTTTATTCCGTTTCAACCAATTTTTGTGCTCTTACTTTTCCCGATTTTTTTGTAAATAAAAAGAAAAAAAAATTCTCTCCCGTTCTCTGATTTATTTCAAATTGATCTGGTTCGAGTCGTCCGAGTTCTCTTCGTCAGCGTCAAGCTCGCCTCGGTCCGTCGTCGAGGTTGAAGTCGGCGTCACGGCCTCCATGTCCTCGGCGAACGGGTTGTTCCTGTTTACCTTCAAATAAAAATGGTAAAAGATATATTATAATTTATATTGTTCAAGTTATGCCATAATGGGGTCGTGAGGATTATGCTATAATATGGATGTGCAGGTTATTTTAACGAAGGATATGTTATAATAGGGTCCTACAGGTTATGTCATAATAGGACTGTAAGATTATGTTAGGTTGGAGGTAATGTTATAATAGGGCCGTAAGATTATGTTATATGGAGGTTATGGTATAATAGGGTTGCACAAGTTGCCATAACAGGGCAGTACCGGTTATGTTATACAAAGGTTAAGTTATAATAGGGTCGTACAGTTTATGTTATATGAAATTTATGCTCGTCTTACAGGGTGTTTTGAAATAGATTTGTGTAGGTTATGAAAGGTTATAAAGGTTAATTAATAAGACATACCTTTAGAGTGTATTTAGCGGTGTTGTTTTGCGGCAGCGGGGATGCGGACGAAACGGCGACGCCCGGGTGGACGACTGCCGCCGCCGCCTCTTCCGCCGCCGCCCGTTCGAATATCGACTTCTTCGAGTCAAAGTTGGCCTTGGAGTCGAAGGCGGACTTGGCATACTCGTCGTCCGACGAGGACGGGGGCGTCACAGGCGATGTGACTATCTGCGGCTTGGGCTTCGCTGGGAGCGGCGGAGGCGCTGGGGCTGCTGAGGATCCCGGCCTCGGTGGGAGGCAGGGGGCCCTCTCTACCTTGAACAAAAATTCAGCATCGTATCCTAATTTTTTTAATCTCGTCTCCTATTCTCTCCCCCACCGACCACTACAGGTGCAACGGTGACTTGTCTAAATCATATACATAACCCTATTGTCAATTTTTATATGCAACTCAGGCAAATAGGGGTACGTATACATTGACTAAGTGGATGGGATTTCGTCGGAGTATTTGGCTGTTCAACAGGTTACAAAGGTTGTACAGGTTATATTATATAAAAATTTATACAACGTAGGTTTCAAAATGTTATAAATACAAGGTTATAAAGGCCTTTTTACGTTCCATATAATCCCTAATATTATTCACTTTAGATCTTGCAGCTTAAAAAAAGAAATTTTTTTTCATAAAGGGAACTACTGTATTTCTTGCGAGTCAGCTCGTGGCATTTTTTCAACTGTCCAGCGGCTTTCAAAGGTGGTTCAAGCAGGTGGTAATAATTTGGTTATTTTTACAACAACAAAAAATTTAAACAAACAAAAACAAAAAAATGACTAGAAGGCACCTCTGACATAAAAATAAATAAAAAACCTGCTTTACTTCATAAATACAAGAAAAAAATGGCCGAATAGATTGTACTATAAAGGTGTCAACAGATAAGTTATTTAAAAAAAATAATACATATACATATAAATAAAAGAGGGGTGGGGAGACAACGGTCAGATCTTATGAACATTTCGAAATCATAGATCAACAATTTTACTTTTTTCATGCTCACATTAAAAGTACGAATTACTGTCAGAAAACGCACAGCTTTGATTGAATCTTAAAAAGAAAGGAAAGCGTTGTGAGTAACGCGATTCAGTGGAACAAGAATAAGGTAGGTTAGGAAAGATCATAAAAAACTCTCTAATCAAACGTGAAAAATATCTGTATAATGGGGAAATTATAAAAGGCAGGCTATAATGGAAATGGCATGAGGGTGGGCTATAATGGACACGTCACGAAGGAAGGTTTATAAGCGGCCGGTTATAATGAAGACAACATTAAAGGTTGTAAATCGTAATCAATGGTAGATTACAATGGCTACATCAGAGTAATTGATAATGAAGAGGTCATGAAAAGTATTATGATTGAAACGCTATAAAACGTCGGTTATCAAAAGAGGAGGTTATGATCACGCCACCATGGTGTAGGCTATAATTAGACATCGTGAAACGTCGGGCACGATAGACATGTTGTAAATGATATGGAGTAAAAAAGAATACGCTATAAAGAAGACGTCAACAATAACATCTTATGGTAGAAACACTCTTAGAGGAGGTTATTAAAATATTAGGTTATAATAATGACGTCATCAACTGAAGGTTACTGAATGTTATAATTGCGATGTCGTGATGGTTAGGTCATGCTGTCATAAAAACAGTAATGAGGACGTTAAATGTTGTAATTGTGACTTAATCAATGGTAGGTTACAATGGCGACATCATGAAGATTAGTTTATAATGAAAACGTTATGAAACGTAGGTTATAATGATAATATTAATGTATGAATGAATAATAGAATAAGATAGACACGTTATAAAGGTGAGTAATACAAAAAAGTATGCCGTAAAACTTATTAACAGAATGGGTTACAATAAGAATGTGATCAATTGAATGGTGGAACTGATTTCATGAATGGTAGGTAATGATGGGCACGCCATTAAATGTAGGTTATAAAAGAGCGATCAAAATAGCTTAAGATGGCGACGCCATGAAGAGTAAGTTTTAATCAGCTCGTAATAAAATTACTTGTACGTCGAAGTAAACGTTAGGATATAACGCTATAAACGTAATAAAGACTAATATAAAAAAAGAGTAATCAAGAGGAGGCAACAACGATGATGTCACGAAGGGTAGGTTATAACACCGACGTCAGCAAGAGTAGGGTATAATGGACACTCCAAGAAAGGTACATTATCAAAAGAGTATGTAATAATGAGGACTTCATAAAAGACAGGTTATAATAGCGGCGTCATAAATGGTAGGTTATAATGTAGTGGAAGAGTGGGTAGGTTAAGATTTACCATACATGCATGCCTTGATACCAAATATTAGGTTGTTAAAAATAATAGATTATGTGAGACAGGTTAGAAAGTTTATTTTTTTTAAATTGCCTCGTAAAATATCCGCACGGATAAAGTAGTAGAGAAAATATCGCAACGATTGTTTCCCAACTGTACAAGATGAAATTTGAGGTGTCAAAGAGTAGGTTACAAATGATTAAAATCGCATGCCGTACAATAATGACATAACAATCGTGCCGTTTTGCCACATAAAAAGATCTGCATAGAAGGTAGGTTATAATTGGCAGGTTACACACCACTCATATTGCAGTTTTTTAATGTTTTCACGTTGGCTATTCAAATCAGTTGTGACTAAACACACAAGCTTGTTTTTGTTTTTTTTATACGAGAATTTGCATCAACAGAGGTTATATCAACCCTCGGAGTGCCAGTGTTTTTGAAAAAAGCCGATTTGTAAGTATGTCGGGTTCGAATGCAGAGCCGCTGCATTCGAACCCGGGACCTTTACCTTACAGTGATGAGCGCCGTGTCAAGCTTGTGTTGTAGTCAAAACTGTTATAATGGTAGTGTCATACTGGTACGATTAGGAAGGTTATGTGTTGTGATTCAATGGAAGGTTATAAACGTGTTAAATGTGGTGGGTTAAACCGGGCAGGTTTACAACACAGTAAACTACGTTATATTTAAAAAAAAAGCGATTCTATCGATATAAATCCTTCTAAATTCTAACAAACAATCCTTTTTTTTTTTTTTTTTGATCGTCATGCCAACTATAGTGCGGTTTATGTGTGCGAGTCTAATTCCTAGGAGAGAGCCTAAAACGTTGGAGAATAATAAAAAAGCGTTTGTGAATCGAAAAAAAAAATTGGCGGGGAGGGGTGATGCTTCTACTTCCGGGTATGCAAATATATACAAAAAATTTTTTTGCATTCATTAATTTAACAAATTTTATTTAATTAATGAAAAAATTAAATGCTATTTAAAAAAATATATATCTTGTCCAAACAAGGTGACTTCTAGTGCATATTTTTTCGTTCTTTTCTTTTTCAAACAAATCTCCCTGGTGTTTTTATTATGTTTTCTTTTTTCAGGGGTGGAAGGGTCTAAATTATATGTTTAAAAAAAATTATCAGAATTCACCCATGAGACTTACCAGCCGTTGTTCGTAACCGCCGTACCGGTCAACTGAAATATAGAGACAATTACAGAGTGGAAAAAAAGTGTGGAAGGGGGTGGGGTTTGAAGGGTTGAATCGAGTCGTGTTTGGAGAAGGCTGATGATGTCGGAAGGTCATGATTTTTGGTGGAGGGGGTGTCTTTATGAACTTAGCCATTACCCATAGACGAAGGCCAGATGTCCAGGAGGTATTTCATGACGGATATCGGCCCGTGGAAGTCCAAAGGTTTCACCTCCGAGTCCGCGTGGAGGACGAGGACTGGGGCGAAGCAGGTCGCAAGCGACTGGGTGGACATCTTGTTCCTTTCGTTCTGAGATGCCACCAGGGCCAGGTGGTTCATCAAATATATAAAAGTGCACTGGAAAGAAAGAGAAAAATCATAGATAATACAGAGAACAACTTTCCAATGGATCGAAAACCAACCCTGTTCACATGAGGTAGACAGTCGAGGATGGAGAATATCAGGCTGGCGTTGCCCTGGGGGTCTTCGGGCAGGCAAACTGAGACTGCGTCGGCGAGCATCTGGTAGAGGCATTTCGTGACCAGAGGCTCGGGAAGCTCTCGCAGGTAGTCTTTGAGTACGCCTGTACAACGGTCAAAGTTGAATTACGACATATTATCCTAAAAGAATGGTTATACAGAGGTTTCCAACAAATGAGGGTTAAACGGTGGATATACAAGAGTTTTCGATGTGAATAAAACCCTCTTATAACCTACTTTTGAGTGAAGTTAACATCGTCACAAGGCGAATAACTATTGTATAACCTACTTATAAAAAGACAGAAAATGCAAATAGCCAAGTTTTTTGTAGGGAAAGAAGTTGTACTCACCGGTAATCACGTTTATGTCGGGAACGTTGTCCGACGATAGGTCGACAGTCCTCGCGCTTCTTTCGAAAGCCTCTCGCAGTATCCGTTTTTTCGTTGCAGAACCGCAAAGTCGATACAGTCCTGGATGAGGGAAAAAAGAGAAAGGTGGTTATAATATACACTGGATCCTTCCGGTCTCGCTTGGTTACCTATAATGTCTAGGCCTCGTTTTTCGACCTCTTCGACGCAACGCCTCACGATGGTGGGTATGTTGAGAGCGTCCCCTTTGAGTATTTCCGATGCGATGCTCTCCCTGTTGACGACCGCCTCCAAGTCCGTGCCGAAAATCCCCTGTACCTTCCCCCTCGGTATGACGGGCTGCTTCGGTTTCCTCATGAACGTCTGCTGTGGGGTAGTGTGATGGAGGCGCATGTACAGGGTACCCCGGGGCTCGATCTTGACCGCCAACTGGTGAACCGGCGACTCCTGGAGGAGGGCGGCGAGCTGGACGGACCCTTTGTAGCAGAGCTTGTGCCTGTACTGTGGGTCCCAGGAGTAGATGAGAAGGTCAAGCTCACGGTTGTGGACGAGATCCAGCTCAAAAGTTTCATCCCAGTCAAAGACCAAGTCGGCCGTCTTCACGACGGTCCTCGCCTTGTGAACACCGTCGCACTCGAGGACGCAGTAAAGGTCCCTCACGACGCTGTTTCCTCCAGCAGCGAGGTTCGACGTGCTGCCCGAAGGGTTCGACGAAGCACGAAGACCCCTTCCGCTCAGGAGGTGGAGCCACAGGAGACCACTAACTTCAGACTGTCCCGTCCTCACCACCGACTGTTTATACTTCAAAAATTCTTCACGACAAAAACAAAACATTAACAGACACAAAGAGAAAATAAATATTTAATATATTACCGGCTGGGTTGATATGCAGTAGAGAAGGTGAATGTCTTGGCTGTTTGTTCTCGACAGGTGGAGTTGATCCTTTTCCCATCGACTTAGCCTCGAGTTCGAGGAGGTTGTGCATTCGCCTCAAGGACGCGGAACGCGATGTAAGCGAGGACGAGTGCCGGTCGAGTGCTGAGTGCCTGTCCAGGGTCGACGAGAGCCTTTCCAGGTTGGAAGCGTGCCTCTCCAGGTTCGACGTGTGCCTCTCGATGGCCGACTGGGAGTGACGATCGAGGGACGCGTGCCGGTCCAGATTTGACATGTGTCTCTCGAGGGTAGCCGTGTGCCTCTCAAGGATGGAGTGACGGTCGAGGGTGGATGACTTGAGGGGTATCGTGCTGCTAGAGGAAGACACGAGGGGACCCATCGCGGCAAGTTGGCCGGGCCGGTACGTCGAATATAAAAGCTCCGACTGCAAAAGAAAAAATAACCACAATAAAAACGCTACATATATATATATAACGTTTACATTCAATGTCAATAGTTTTACTTTTGGTAGATAAAATAAAGATACTTTCAATTTCTTGGTATGCTGTACTACTTTACGTTGATACATAAACTATCTATAGTTCAAATATCTATACTTAAACTTTTATATATATACTAGAGTTTCAATTCTATATTTCTTTGTGTCACTATATCAATACTTTCTAATTCTATATGCAGCAAAAATCGATATTTTCAACTTCCATCAAAGACTTGTATGATACATATAGGCATATCGATTCTTTTTAGTTCTAGTTATATATAGTTTTAGTTTATATATATATTTATATATCGATATATATTCGATATTATCGAGGCTTTAGTTTCATAGTCTATACCTTCCAAAATCGTTTCTATTTTATTTCTCTTTTTCCACATCCGGGATCGGACGTTAAATGATACCTTAAATCTATGAATCTTAAAAATCCATATAGATACCTGTCGTGTGCGCTGTGGGAGGTTTTCAGAGGAGAAAGCGAAACGCTGGCTCGCCTTCTGGCTTGCGAGGAGCGACTGCCCCCTGGACACCGACTGGTAAATAGCGCTGGAGGAGGGCGCCCTCGATAGCCAGGCTCTGTATTCGTCGGCTGTGAAAACAGACGGGGATGAAACGAGTCGACCTAGAACACGATGACAAGACGACAGCATGGGAGTGAGTGTGCGCTAGGATCTGAACTGTGCTTTTAAAAATGGTTCAAAGAAAAAAAAAAAAATGAGATGGCATGCTATAGGTAGGAAGTTCTATGAAGATTCAAAGCTGGTTGGCTAAAGGTAAAACAGCAGGTAATGGCTTATGACTCCATTGACAGTGTTTCATGAACGGTTAAACGAAGAATAACGTAAGATGAACCTCAGTTTTTGGAGAATGATAACACGCATGTAACTGACTTAATAATAAGGATAACCTGAATGCAACCTCCGTTTATGTAGATGAACCGCGTGAAAAACGTGAACCTTTGTAAGTAGAACATCCCTAAAATTTATGCCACCATCAGCGTGTTCTAAGTTCACTTGAAGACATGTATCGTCGTTAGATAGGACAACCTGCTTGCAACTTTCATTTACAAAGATACCTAATCTGCGTCTATCCACCCATGTTTGTCAAGATAACCTTCATACAACCTTCATTTATAAAGATAACTTCTTAAATGCAACCACTCATAAGCCCGTTTATTAAGTCGACAACACGTAAAGACGTGTAGCCTACGTTTCATAGGACAACCTGTTGGTAAACTTCAATTATAAAGATGCCTAACATCCATGCAACCTTCCTTTTTAAAGATAGGGACTATGAACAACCTTTTCTTAACATAACCTGCTTGTAACCTTTTCCTGCATCCACCGAAGCATGTTTGTTAGCATAACCTTCATACAACCTTAGTTATAAGGATAACCAGCATGAACATTATTTTCTTAAGTCAACTAGCATGGAACCTTCGTTTATAAAGAGACCTCCTTACATGTAACGTGTAGACGTGAACCGTACGTTTGATAAGACATCGCTTGTAACACAACCTGCTTGTAACCTTCAATTATAAAGGTGCCCAATCTGCGTGCATCTACTCAACCATGTTTGCCAAGATAACCTGCATGCAACCTTCCTTTGTAAATATTAACTAGAAGGAACATTATTTTCTTAAGATAGCCTGCTTGTAACATCTAATTATTTTGAAAAACACCATTAACATTACTTTCTTAATATAACCTGCTTGTAACCTTCAATATAAAGATACCTAACCTGCGTCCATTCATTGTCTGGCAATATAACTTGCATGCAAATGCAAACTTCATATTTATATTGGTAAATGTTAGAAATAGCAGATGTTTATGGTATGAATGAGTTAGTGCAAGGGGAATTTGTCCTTTCTTTGGAAATTATTATTATAATTATTATTGTATAGTATTGTTTTTTTAAATATTCTTACTTCTGTGCTTTCTGGAAATGGACATTTCTGGAGCTGAAAGTGCACCGTCGTCGTCCTGGTCGACGAGTGACGAGACCCCGGGCAGGATAGAATGCGACGAGTCCCTCTCCAGGCGGAGGCTTGACCCCCGGTGCGTCGGAAGGGTGGGCACGTGGGCCCTCGGCTGCCTATTGTCCCTCGGGAGCGAATTTGACCTGAGCGAGGAGATCCGGCCGTGGGAGGCGTCGATGGTCGACGAGAGGCCTCCGAGGGCAGAAGCGCCGCCGCCCCCGCTGTGCTGCCTGTAGTAGTAGTAGGAAGGGCGGGATGTCTCCGTGTCCGAGCTGTAGTCGACGGAACGCTGCCTGCGCGTCAGCGTGCTGTACGTAGATGAAGACGCCGGTACGCGATAGCTGCTCCTGTAAGACGGTGGGCCCATGTTCGACGTATCTTCAACGAAGAAAAAAGCCCATGTTTTTTCCCTCAAAAAAAAAATAAAAATAAAAATAAATAAATAAAAAAATTAAAAACTCACTGAAATCCATGTACTCAACCCGAGGAAGATGCTGGTCCGAACCGGACCTTGGCATCATCTTCGACCTGGAACCGCCACCGTAGTAGGAAAGGAGGCTGGAAGAAGTCGTGGCCGACATGCGCCTCGGTGTCGTCGAGCTCCCACCCGGATAGAACGAGTGCACCTATATATTAAACAAAATAGAAAAACAAAAAAAAATAATAATAATCAGACCGAATGTCGAATAAACTGCATTCATGCGAACTGCAGGAGAGAAAACAAAATAAAGGAGGCACGACAACAAAACACCTCTTGTTGCTTTCGTTTGCCTCCAATTCCTACCCTTTTCGTAATTTGCATAAACAGGAAAGCTGGGGGATAGAACATTAGAAACACCTTGGGAATAAATTATAGCAAGGTTTTTCATGGAAGGAGTTCCAACAGAGCTTACAATTGAGGAAAAAAGTTTCCCATGAAAAGACGGTTATACCAAAAAATTAATGTAGGTAATGGATATGTAGGTTGTGTTTTAAAGGTACCTCATTCCCAAAAACGTCCCTGTCGTTATCAATGTTTCAAAAAGGACGTACTCCGCTCATACTTATCACCAAGAATTCCTAAAATCCCATCGTGACTTTCCGAACGTCCGGTTCATTACACTGACGGATATAAAAACAAAAGGCATTTGGGCCGACGTTTCAAGCAGATACAGTGAAAACAAATTCAGTTTGCGCCTTAGCAAATGAAAATGCCCTACGGCCCTACAACCCGGCTAAGGCCATATCGGAGGTGACAAGCATAGTAAGAAAGTGAGTTTAAAATGGATCCTTCACGAGTGGAACAATACCACAAGTATGAGACATCCGAGGAGATACGAAAGCACTACTGGAAGGCAACCAGGCAACCGGACCAGGATTCTGGTTGGACTCCTGACAGGGCACTGCCGCCTAAGAAAGCACATGCAACGGATGTAACTGTCAGGAAGAGCAGACTCCGTAAAGGTCTTTGTAGGTGCAGGTTCTTGCAATTAAGACACGAATAACCGCAAGAATGATTCTACCGAAGGAGCCGCTTGCACAGCTATGGAGGCTGATTAATAACATGAAGCTGGCCAGTGAGTTATAAATAACAGGGGAGCACAATAGATCTATTCAACACGAGGTGCAGCAGGCCTTGTAGCCGCCCTTCTTATCCCGTATCCCATTTAAAGTGCGTCTCCTGGTTACGCGGTGGCAGATTACAAGTGGCTACACCAGAAAGATAGTACTGCTTTGTGTAAGGAAGTGCCCGAAATATCTCTCTCTAAATTAACGAGAACACTATTTCCCGAAAATATTAAATTGAAATATGACTTATTATGGTATATATCAAGGGGTGTCATTAGTAAATTATACTAAAGTTCTGCCACGAATTGAAGAATACGTATAAGGATTCAAAAGTAGGTTACGATTTGGTTATTAGTTTTAAAAAGTAGTTCAAGTTGATAGTGTACCGTCTTTTTCTCTCATGCATTTGTAATCCCTGTTTTAAATAATTAAATAATAAATAAAATAAATGAGCTGGCGAAGGAGGCATGGAAGCCGAAGCGCTTTTTAAGAAAGATGTCTTTTGTCTAATACTAACACTATTGGATACCTTCTCAGCGAGAGACTCCAGCGTCTTTGGGTAGGCCTTGTCGTAGGACTGATAGTGGTGCGACTTGGGCTGTTCTGTGACGACCGGCGGAGGCGGAGGTTGATACAACCAACTTCCTCTTTCCATCTAAAAACAACATTTTAGCCGTCTGTAATTAATGGGGGCGCGGGAAATAAATAAAAGTACACTGTGCGATTTTTTTTTTTTTTTTTTTGGGGGGGGGTGTGGTTGTGCCGACGATGAACATGGGTTCGGAGCTGTAAACGTAAAAAAGAACGTAATGGAAATCGGAGCTTTTGCTCAAATTGCCGGTTTGTAGGCGCTCCTGATATAATATAGACGCGTTTGAGCACCTCTTAATAAGCACTATGTCAACCGGCTATGGATGGAATATTGACGAGATTCCACGTGCAGTGCATTTGGTGCAGATCTCCTGTGGATGGACTTACGGTCTGCGAATGGGGTATGTTGTGCCTGTAATAGTGGTCGGCGGAACCGTTGGCAACCCTCTTCGACTGCATGGACGATAGGTCGTGCTGTGAAGCGCCCCCGGAGAGGCCGAGGGCCAGGTGGGACCTCGACGCGTGGAGCCTCGACGGAGGCCGGTCCTCGTCCATCAGCTTGCAAGGAGAAGGTGAGGCGTCGCTGGAAAGTCAAGAAAACCGGGACAAAATATTATCGGAAGAGTGGATAATGGATGGACTCACTTGTCGTATCGGTTCTGCAGCTGTCCCTGTTTGATAACGACAACCGGTAGTGGTTTGTGGTGAGGTTGGGTCTGTATCCCGGCCGGGCACGGCGCACCTTCCCTTGTCACAAGGATGAGCCGTCTTGGTATCGACATGATGATGACGACGTCGTCCAGAGACATACGCGTCACGTCGACCATGTTGACGGCGAGTATCTCGTCGCCGACTTTGAGGCAGCCGCTGTTGTAGACGGACGACTCGAGGGCGATGCGGGATATAAAGACGCCGTCCGTTCTGTCGACGCCGTTACCCTCCCGGATGTACAGCCCTAGCGTCTGACCGGGCCGTTTCACTATCTCGACGAGCTTTACTTGGTTCTTTCCGTCCTGAGGGGGGGGGGAAGAACCCAGATGTTGAATGAAGTGAAAGTTGATAAAGAGGAAGAAGAACAGACAGACAGAAATGGGAAAGAAACATTCAATGAAACAACACAAATAAGAGAGGGAAAGAGGGTGACTTCAGTTAAACTGAGTTTTTGTTGTGTTAATGTAATATATCATATGACTCTTATTGTGATCGAAATGTAGGATGTACTGAACAAGATTGCGTTAAGGGAATGTTCGTTACATTGAGGATTATCGTTGGTTTCGTGTGGACAGGGATAAGTTACACTGGGGCTATCAATATTAAACAATACGTTATACTAAAAGTTTCGTTTAAACGAAAAGTAGATCACAGTTGAATTTTCATCTTTAAAAAAGGAGGTCATATAGGAGTTGAGACGTAAAAAAAGATAGATTACACTTGGGTTTTAATTTTTTAAATTAAATTTTGATTAAATAGTAGGCTATACTAGTGTTTTCATGGTCGACAAATAGATTATACTGTTTTCATTTTTTTTCTTTTGTTATGATGGAGAGGTAGGAGGTTACATTTGAGTTTTCATTATTAGACATTTGGTTGTATTACGATTTTCATTTGGGGGGGGGAGATAGGTGATACACGGGTTTTTCATTATTAAAACGCGGGTTATACTAAGGGTTTCGTGGGTGAGGGGAATGGTAGGGTACATTTGCATTTTCATAGTAAAAAACGTAGAAATTGTATGTTTAAAAAGTAGGTTACTCAGCGGTTTTCATAATAAAAATATAGGTTATAGTAGAAATTTCGTCGGAATATAAAAGTTACACTTGGTATTCATTGTTAGACTGGAGATTATAACATAGGTTTCGGGGGAAGGTTACACTCGGGTTTTCATTGTTAAAAAAGTTAGGTCATAATAAGGGCTACGTAAAAGTATTTTTAACCATGGGATTTCCATTGTTGGAAAGTTATTTACACTGCTCCAAACTAACTTATACAAAAAATTGTATATTAAATAAAAGGGAAAAAAGTTACTCAGTGGTTTTTGTTCAAAATGGTGTTACACTTGGATTTTCTATCTAAAATGTATGCTATGCTAGAGTTTTTACCTTTACAAACTCTACAAGGCGTTTTAGCACAAAAATTCCAAATTGTGAATTGACGTTTGCTTTGTGGAAAGAGGTTACATCGGGTTTGCATTGTTAAAATGTAGGTTATACTAAGGGCTAAGTGGGGAGGAAGGTTACACGTGGGTTTTGCTGTTAAAAATTATGTTGCCCTATAGTTTCGTTTAAAAAAATGTAAGCTACACTTGGATTTTCATTGTTAATTTTCAAAAATTTCAAATTGTGAATTGGCGTTTGCTTTGTGGAAATAAATTACATCGGGTTTTCATTATCGAAAGGTAGGTTACACCAGATTTTCACATTGGAGTGTGATAATAAAGTGAAATTATTGTTGTGAAGTATTTTACCTGCATCGCGAGCCAAGGTCGCGCTGCCTGTAGTGCCGCCTGTCCTAGGTTCTTCGTGTCCAGGAGCCTGACGACCATCTCGCCCCTGCCGTCCTGTATCGGCTCGCATTCGTTCTCTATCGACTCGATCTGTCTGAATATCTCCGACGATATGCCGCTAACCTGAAACGTGGGTGTGGCCGGGAAAATGTTGAAACATTTGACATGGGGGTCGGTTGAGAAAATCTGGCTTCTTACCTTTCTGAAATCCGGCTGGATGACCATCGGAGGCGGTTGTTTCTGGTTGGGCTGCCTCCTAGGGCTAGTCGCCAAATCAGGAGTGTTCTCACGACCGGTCTTTTTGAAAAAAAAAAAAAATGTTTACCAATATAAAAACAATAAAAAATTTTGTTCACCCTTAGACTACCCCACTCCACGGGCCAAAACGCCAATCCGATCAAAACTGTTAAATTTCTTATTGTTATTGTAACTTGGTGGGAAAATGTGTTGTTTTTTACTTTCTAACGAGGGTGGTTTTTTCCATGACTGGATAGGAAAAACCCGACGAGGTGAGGGTTTTTCCTTCTGTCCCTTATAAGGTTTATTTATTTATTTTAAATCGTTAGTTAATTTAATTTTTTTGGTGCGTATTTAAAGAAAAGCCAGGAAGTAGTGTTAAACTGCAACAGTGCCGTTACACTTACGCAATCGTCGATAGGGGTGGAAGCGTTACGGGTTTTCACCCAGTCTGGTTTTTCCTTTTTGCCAGATCCACATTTTTAACGTTTATTTACCAATTTCTGTCCAAAAGGTTAAAAAAAAAATTCTCACAGGCTTGGGTGGCGAAGTCCGCCGAAGTATAAAAAATGTATGCGAGACATGCGCGATTTGTAAGCAAAGTCAAATTGAACCTGTACCGTCGGGGGTGGTTGATGTATTGTTTTTGTTTTTGTTGTATTATTTTGTTGTTTTTGCAGGTTTTTAACCTTTGTTGATTTTTCTATTAACTTTTATTTAAGTGATTTGACTCACTTTTCGACTGAAGAAACATCCTGAGGCGCTATCCTTGTCGCACATGTTTATACGAGGTTGGAGGATTTATTTTATTTTATTTTTTATAACTTTTGTTTGGTTTTTGTATTTTTGGTGTCTATTCGGTTTGTTTAAGCGTTATATGGGCAGGAACGTCTCTCTATCCGGCGTGACGAAGGGTTGAAATCCGCGATTTGGGGTCGGTCGAAAGGGGCCAACCCGGCTGGCCGCCATTGCTCGCCACTTGTCGTCTCGGCACGGACTGCCCGCGCGCGCGGGGGAGTCGACGGCTGCGAACCGGCCAGGGCTGCCAACCTCAATGGCCGGGGGTGGAGGCGGCGCTCTGAATCGATGAAAAGGGGGCGAGGAGCCACCCCCACCCCGCGACGCGAGAGACCGCCCCCCACGTCGAGTCGGATTATGTAAACTCGTTACTCCGAATCGATCAAAAGTTCAAGCTTTTCCTGAGATCGATTCCAATCTTTCCGGAGGTGGGGGGGGGCGATGAAAAATCAGATCAATCGTTTTAAACGATTATCGATTTTCCCATTATAAAATTATATCCCAAATATAAAAAACCTAAAAAAGAAACATAAAATAAAGAAGGTTTAACGCTTCGTCTTTTTCGGCCAGGAAATGAAGCTCAACAGGCTGTTCGATGGGCCACTACTCGATTTATGTCTATTGTATATCTTACTGATAAATTCCGAGTATTTTACAAATATGAGGTGGGTCGAGGTCCAACAAGTCGGCCGTTATGCCGTCTTAAGATGTAAAATCACTCAATCTTACTGGCCTTTCAGTGCCTATGTATAAGGAAAGGTAGGTGTTTATTTAGGTACGGTTTGTACGTAGGTCAGTATGCTGCGTGGGCAATTCCTAGTCAGTAGCATAACGGCCGTCCTGTGGTGTCACAAGTCAGATATTATTTCGTTTGGTGGAGTGATGACTGATAATTGACCACCTGGGTAGACAAAAGTTTGTCATTATGCAGTATAATAAAGTAATAAAAAGGTCATTTACCGGCTCGTGGAGGCATAAATTGGCTATTATGAAGCACAATTATGTCACAAGTCGGTCATTATTTTGTTTGATGCAGTCATAAGTTGACCCACTCTGCTTTCCTAGGGAATCATAATTCGGTCGTTATGCAGTATACTACTCTACTTAACTATGCTACATAATGGTCAACTTATGCCTTCACGAGACGGAAAAATGGCCGTCTAATTACTCGATTATGCTGAATAATGACAAACTTATGACTCCACGGGGCAGCGTAATGGTAAACAATTAGAATAATTGAGTAATAAGTTTACCATTATCCTGTCCTGTGGAGTCATGAGTTTGTCATTATACAGTATAGTCGAGTAATTAGGCGGCCATTTTTCCCGTCTCGTTGAGGCATAAATCGGCCATTTTGCTGTCCTGTAAAGTCATAAGACGATTATCCCGTTTCGTGGAGGCATAAGTTGACCACTATGCTTCCTGGGGAGTCATAAGTCGGTCATTATGTAGTATAATTAAGTAATAAGTTTGCCAATAATCTATCCTAAGGAATCACAAGTCAGTCATTATTCCGTTTCCTGGAGGCATAGACCATTATGCTGTGCTATGGGAGTCACAAATCAGTGATTGTGTTGCCTGGTAGTTTCATACAATTAAAAATTGTTACGGATCATGCTGCATAGTTATTTCATAAGCAGGCCATTAAGCATAAATTGTTCACCATGTCGGATTACATTACGCATTACACAGAAGTTGCACCATAAGATGGTAATTATGCTTTTCATAACACATTTAGGTCATTATGACATAGTTTTGTGGTAACTACGTCATTATGAAATAAGGTGGAATTACATGTTGATCCTTATAATGTACGAGTCCTATCATCATGTATACTAGTGTGCTTCGAACGCGTTTACCATCTAAGTCTACTGTAGTCCGTCCGTCCCCGCTATTACACATTACATCTACCATCAAGAAAATTCGTGCATCTCACCTTTTTCCGCCCACAGCACAACATTCTCCCCTGAATCCGAGTAGTCTGGCCCACTTTTGTCGTAACCATCTGTGTTTCTCCTCAATCCCACGGCAAGACGGGCTGGAAAACAAAAAGAAATAAGGTAGTAAAAATCAAATGCGTCAATAACAATAGTAGAAGGCGAAAAAGTAAAGGATAATGAACGCGCGCTCACGCTTGTAGGTGGTGGGGGGTGTACGCGCCTAAAGTTGGCTTTTCTTGTGAGCCTTTTGAGAAAAAGTTAAGGATATAAAAAGTTCGATTAACCACTGATCCGTTAGATATTATTATTTCGATGCTCCAGCATCGTAAATATTGATAATGGATATATCTGTAAACCCTGAAAATTTTGTAAATTCATAAGTATCGATGTTGTTTCGATACATAATCGTCGCACACAATAGTAAACTCACTGGTGGAGAATCGATAGAGCACATAACGATATTTAATGCATAAAAAATCAACTCTGAATCGATTAAGGGAATCGATATCGCTGGTCAAGAATTAATGTGTTAATTGGTACAGTGTATAAATCGATTCATTCAAGAATCGATGTGTTATGATCGATCGGTCGAAACTATGAATTTATCGATCCAGCTAAGAATCTATTTCGTCGATAATCAATACAGTTTGAGAATCAGTTCAATTGATATAGCGGAGAATCGATGCGACAATTGATAAATCCGAGAAAATGTGATTTTCGATACAGCCAAGAGGTTTGATTGTGAATCGATATGAAGATCGATACAGCTGAGAATCTGTGATAATCGATCAGCGAATAAGCGTTTTCTACGTTAATTGATACGATAGGATAATCTATGTAGTCAAACATCAATGGGATGTTTAGGGATAATGCCAAAAAAAACAATGTTATTTTTGAACTATATTGATTATATATAAGTCAAGAATAATGGTGTTTATTCATTGAACATATCAAGTTCATAACCGATACGATTGATACGGTCGAGAAGGTGTGTAGTAATCGATTCAGCCAAGAATCGAGTTAGTCAATAATCGATAGAGATAGGAAATCTATTCGGTCAAGAACGGATGCGAGGATTGATACAGCCGGACAATGGACAATTGATAAATCCGAGAATGGGTGATAATCGATTAGACAATCTAGTCAGTCAGAAGGCAGGAATTACAACATACACATACACAAGGTACAATTGTGAATCAATTCAGTAAATTTCGATGAGGATCGATACATCCGAGAATAGATGTAACATTGATAAATGCGAGAATTGTGATAATCGATTAGGCCAAGAATCAATATGATGATCGATGTAGCGATGAATCGATTTTTATCGATAACCGACCCTAACTTCATTTTTTCAGTCAAGAACCGATGTTGGTATCGATACGGTTTAAAATATATGTGATAATGGATTCAGCCAGAAATCGATTTCATCGATAATCGACCCAATTGTGACTCAATTCTGTCGAGAATCAATGCGAGAAATAGTACTGCCGAGAATCGATGTGAAAATAGATAAATCCGAGAATGTGTGATAATTGATTAGACTGACTATTTGATAATCAATCCATCCAAGAAAATTGTGAATCTATTCTGTCAAAAATTTATGTAGCTATCGACACAGATCAAAATCTACGCGACAATCGATCCAGCCAGGAATCGATATCGTCGATAATCGACACAATAGTGAATTTATTCGGTCAAGAACCGATTTAGTTATCGATACGGTTCAAAATCCATATGATATTCGTCGAAACAGCCAAGAATATATTTTATCAATAATCACAGTGAGTTTATTAATTTATTCACACGGGAATCGACAAAGCCAGCGGTAAAAATGATAATCGACCCAGAAAGAAAATTTATGTGATAATCGATTAGGCCAAGAATTTATACAGTTCGCGAACCATGTTAATCGAATCATATCGATACTTGACATGTTGATATTTGATCAGTTAAAGGTTTAAAATCCGTATCAATGTTGTTGTCGTTTTCAATATATATTTTCAATTAATAAATTGGATGGTTGGGGACGTATACTTTCGATACGAAGTGTTTTCTTTTTCTTACTCTTGGAAACGTTTCACATACATACAGATTCTGTTCAACCTTTGAAAATATTATTAGTTATACGTATGGATGCTAATTAGTTTTTAATGACTAAAATATAGGACGATTTTTTTTTTGTCCCGCACCACTTTGTTCCAGTTTGCGTGTTTCGCGTGTCGTCCCGTGTTGAATGGTGGCCGTGAATGACCGCGCCAGCCAACCGCCCGCGCCGCCCCCCTGCTCACGAGGAACGACGAGGAGGAGGTCACTACTCCTCGATCGATAGTCCCCCCCCGCCCGGCGCACGCTCACACCCTCCTACTACGGCCTCCACGGACTTAATTTAAAGACTTGTATAGTATCACGTGTCTGCCCCCGGGGCTCAGCAGTGGTGGGGGACAGGGGGGAGGCGGCGCATTCAGGGCAAAATAAAATTTAAAAAAAAAGACGGTAAAATTGAAATTCGCCGTGAAGTAGGTGGGGGACGGCGCATTGGTGGAAAGGTCCTGGGTTCCAGAAAGGGATGAATGGTGGATGGAAGAAATTTTGTTTTTATAATCACTTTTTTTTTTTAAATTTCTAATGTTTAAAGCAAAGCAAAATTAAATCACTCACATTGGCTCCTTGGAGTAATCCTAGTCGATAAGTGGCGAAGTAGGCCAGCGGTCCCATCCTTGCCTCCGTGGACGTGAGGAGGAAGTGGCGATTTCTCGGCCCGACATGCAAAATCTCGCCCGGGGGCCGGGTCTGGCCCGTTGTGTTCACCTGGTCTCTTTTCTATGAGGCGGAGGTGGCGGCGGAGGCGGCCGGGGATTCGGGAAAATAAATAAATAAAAAAACTCTCCGTGGATGCGGGGTCCTGTCGGCTGGTCGGAAACCTAACGATCCTGCCCCCGGAGGGGGGTCAAAGTTCACCACGGGGAGCGCCTCGTCCGTCGTTGCCGCCCCCGCCCGCCCGCCTAACGGCTCACGGTGAAACCCTGGAGGTGCGCCCCTTCAAAAAAATATTATTATTAAAAACAATTTAAATGAAAAGGTTAAATTTTAAAATATTTAAAATGTAATCTTTTGAAATTAGTTTAAAAGCGGTTTTTCAAAGTTTTTTGTTAGCTTGTGTATGATAACATTTCAGTTTCGTCCATATCGTATTTATACACTTTTATTTCTGAAAATATCACAGACCTACAAGAAAAGTGAAACAACTCGAAAAATTATAAAAACCGGATTTTATAGTTTTTTAATCATTTGACTATTTGATGCTATAGGAAAACCGACAGCTGCTACACAGCTAAGTATCTTTTTTGGCGGGAACGTACTGTGTCACCATTCATGGAAAGTGGTATATCTTAGTTTAAAGCATCGGTCTGAGTATTTATCAGGAAACGTGGAACTTTCAATGTGTTTTTTTCTTATTTAGTGAAGGATTTTGTGCTGTGCCATAGTATATCACATTAATAGACAAGAATATAAAGATGTACAAATATATCCTACTTAATGTAGCCATTATTATCACTTTGTCTTACAAAAAATCTCCTATTTCCCACTCTTATACCAATCACAGTTTGTTAAGAAGAATTTTGCAAAGAGACATTGGCGTCAGCTTTGATAGTAATATTATCTTTAAACTACATTTACAAAATATCAAAAATGTCTTTTTTTTAAATGCTTGGCTTCATCATCCCTAATACCTATCAGTTCAAAAATCCTTCTTGCTATGTCCATCTATGTTCGGCTTCTCTACTATTACAAACTTTGCCTGTAGATTATACATCTCTTGGATTCCTCCAATTAATTACTTATTTTAGCCATAAACTACCAACAACTGAAACAGACATATACTGGATCTTCGGCCACTCGTGTTAAAAACTTTTCCAGTAGATCTGCATTCAAAATGAAACCAAAAGTACTATTAACTGTGGTCTGAATCTCAACAGTTTCGGAGTTATTCCCCTTTTTTCTAATTTTTTAGGACATATGACATATGTATAAACAGAGATTCCAGGGATGTCAGGGGTGCTTGTGATGCAAGCATCTGTGGACAAAGGAAATATTAATTTTCACTAAATCACCTACAAGCAACTACAGCGCCGAAATGAATAAAAATAAAATAAATCCCTTAATCCAGACGAGCCAAATAATGGATTTTTGCTCTGATTCTAATCATCCTTCCAACAGATGCACTGCCAAGAAAGCAGTTGGAGATGGAAACCTTGGTGGAGGTAAGCAAGGTTGACCTCATTGCGGCCTTAAGTTAAAAAATATATTTACAATTGCAAAAAACCTGGCATTCAGTTACAAACCACTGTAACTGACAACAACAAACCACACAAAACACCAATCGTGAAATCAAGCCTACCACACAGGCATGGTCTTTATCGTTTAGGTTGAAGAGAAGGTTGTATCGAGTAGGTTGAGAATAAGGCATTGCCGGACCACTAAGGGTCAATTAATGGCCCGTTATCTCCGCCTGCATGCGTGACATACAAGCAAATAATATCAATAAAACATATTTTATTATCACGTCGCATATATCTGTCTTGAGAAAATTTTATACCGAATACGCTGTATGAAATATTAGGAGACAACCAAGAAAATAGTGCCAAATTATTCATCTTTTGATAGCAGCAAATCAAATAAATGAAATATGATCTTTATGATAACAAGAACAAGAATTAAATAAATCAATGAATAAAAAGTAAATAAAATAACTTGCGTGACGGCCCGCCCGGATTGGAAGTTCGGGTCGAAATTAACCCTTGGGGAAAAAATCGGAGGTCCTGGGTTCGGGTCCCGCTAGTGAAACTTTTTTTCATCTCAACCTTCTTTGCATAAAAATTAAATATACGGGTTAAAGTAACTAACAATCCAGACATGTTTATTGAACTTAATTGACCATATTAATTATTTCAAGTAATTATTCTTTTTATCTAAATTCCTGTTCGTGACACTAACTTTTTCATCTCAACCAAGACCTTAGATAAAAAGGATAATTAATTGAAATAACTAATAATAATAATTATTATATTTATATTCCTGTGCAGTGCAATATTAAATATTAAGAAAGGGAAATTATTTCCTTACATACGATACGGTTGGAAACGCCGCAACGAGGTGTCATTGGTGATAACGACGATAGCAGGTTTGTTGTTGTCTGCCCCGTAGGTACGCCGAAATTCCATTTAAGACCGGCGATTTTTTCTGATAAACGGGAGGAAACAACAATAATCTGTAGTTTAAATTATAAACCCTGTCTGGTGGGAAAATGTCTGAGGTGAGTGATTTAATCAGCGGCCAACCGTGCTCAAGATCCCGTGACACGTCCTTAAGGTGATATCATCGGTCAAGGCTGATTTCTCATAATTTCCTAAAAATTCTAATAGATCTGACTTGTTAAAAATAGCGTTTGTTTTATTCTTGATAAAACTGATTTAACACTACACCAGCTTTGAAAAATAAATCATAAAAGTACCTGTTTCTATCTAGGAAGAACAGTCGTCTGTCCAGGAAGGAGCTTATAAATCTTTCAGAGATCTTTTGTTCACTTCTGCCAACAGGTTCACTATTCTGTTTGGAAATATGACAATATAAATGTAATTATATCATAACTTCCTATTTAGAAACAGAAACAATAATTCAAAAAATTCATAGCTGAAAATCCATCAGATATCTATATTTATTATATGGTTTTTATTTAGACATCTTTGAAGTAAAGATGACATGAAATTTGTCTTGAGTGGGAAGACAAATAAAATGAAAAAATATTTAATTAAAAAAAAATTTAAAAGTCAATATTTTTGTAAGAAAAGTTAAATAAAACTAAATTGTATTTTAAAAAAAGCTAGATTCCTGTTTGGTTTCATTTATTATAAAGAAGTTTTAATTACAATAATATCAACTGATTAATTATTTTAAAGGGATGGAGAGCGTACCTGAAAAGGAAGTAGCTAGAGGAAGAACGTCAGGATGTCCTTGTCAGTGCAGGTCGAGCAGAAAGAGCCGCTCCTCGAACAAGAAGAGCAGGGCTCGACGCTGTTGCAGAAGTTCAGCTCTGCCCTATTTTATGCGTTTACCTCTTTCATGATCACTGTTGTCAACAAGCAGGTGTTGACGAGCTATGCATTTCCTTCATTCCAGGCTGTAGCACTCGGGCAAATGGTAACGACCATCGTTGTCCTCCAATGTGCCAAGAAGATGCGAATACTCACATTTCCGGACCTGCACGGAAAGACATTTTCCCAGCTTTCACCTCTACCTTTTATTTACGTTGCCAACATGATATTTGGACTTGGAGGGACGAAAGAGCTGAGCCTGCCAATGTTCACGATGCTCAGGCGTTTTTCCATATTGATGACGATGATCGCCGAATACTGGATCTTGGACGTCGTTCCTAAACTCTCTGTCAAGATATCCATCGGTTTTATGATCTTAGGAGCTGTGATCGCTGCGAGTGGTGACCTTGGCTTCGTCTTTGAGGGCTATGTATTCGTCCTCTTGTCTGATGTTCTTACAGCCAGCAGTGGAGTCTATACAAAAAAAATTCTCAGTTCAAACAAGGAAATGGGCAAGTACGGTCTTATGTACTATTGTGCCCTTTTCATGGCACCATTTGCCTTCTTCACTATTTTGGTGCTAGGTGAGGTCGCTCCGGTGGTCTCATTTCCTGGCTGGCATGACCCCCTTTTCATCCTACAGTTCCTTGGCTCATGCTGCATGGGCTTCGTGCTCAACTACTCAATCGTCTTCTGCACCCATCACAATTCGGCGCTTACGACGACGATAATGGGCTGCCTCAAGAACATCCTCGTCACATACCTCGGGATGTTCATTGGCGGTGACTACATCTTCTCAGTGACCAACTTCGTTGGCATCAACCTGTCAATTATCGGCAGCCTTCTTTACACTTACGTCATATTCAAACCTTCGCCCCCAAAGGGCAGTCATTGTATAAAAGTTTAAAAACTTAGCTTGTATATACATTTAATTAATGCCCAAACTTTTTTTTTCTTTCTTCAAAAGGCGCACAGCATTTTGAATTTAGTGTGCTCAAATGAAAATTGTGCCAAGTAAATTAACGTTTTTTTTTTTTTTTTTTTTTTTTTTTTTTTTTTTTTTTTTTTTTTT
>CM077110.1:6746672-6766097 GCA_039619505.1 Cimex hemipterus | reverse complement strand
TTTTTTTTTTTTTTTTTTTTTTTTTTTTTTTTTTTTTTTTTTTTTTTAATATACATACATTTTTTGGGTGTTATTTCATAATACTTTTGTTTTAAAAAGTTACCGGGTTAAAAATTTTCCTGTATCATTTTATGATTTGTGTAAATATTATTATGTTCCAATGTATGTTTTAGAAGATTGAAAACGAAAAGAAAAATATGTCCAGTATGTAGTAATTTATTTATTTGTCCCACTAATCCAATAAGATAGAAGGATAAATATATTGATAAATAACTCTAACAAGTAGCTGTCCTTATTTATTTTTTAAACAGGGTTTTGCAATAGTAGAGGTCACATTAAACAAAACATTTTTGCAAAAAAAGTTTGAACGTATATCAGGTTTAAATGCGAGGCAGCTAGATTCAAACCCAGGATCGTGTCTATGAAGTGAAGAACGCCGTGTCAATGCTTAAACTGTTGCAGCCACCGATTTACTGTGTTTGAATGAAGGAAGGTTGTCAAGGTGGAAATCACCTTGCTGGGCTTCCAACCATACATTATGAGTATGTACATAATTTTAACCAAGGTGCAGGGGTGGCGTCTCTGCAGTATATCGAGAAATCTTCAGACCCGCCAAACTTAGTTTAGACATCTTTTATATAGCACAAAGGTCAGGTTATAAAGTTCATACAAGAAGTTTAATGAATTACATTGAGTTCAAGTTAGCAAATTTTGATAGATCTTTGTCAAATTGGAATAGTTGAAGGTTTAAAAGATTATTAACAAGGTAATTGAAAGATAAATTGTTGAATTAATGAATTTAATAATTCAACCAATTATTGAATAAATGTAAGAAGGTAGAAGAAAATAAGGTAAGAAGACTGAATAAGCTGATAAATAAGTACAATTGGTAAAAATATTTTCAGTTCAAGCAACTTGAAAAAGTAGTACAGTGGAGGATTAAAAAATTTAAATTATAAAGTTCATACAAGTGTAAATGTATTAAATTTTATTGAATCTATTTACTGTTCTATGGGTAAAAAAGGTAGATAAACTGATAAATAAGTGAAATTGTCAAAATTAGATTAATTTTCGGCAATTTGTAAAAGTTGGACGGTGGAGGATTAGAAAGGTTAGAAGATTAAAACGTTCAAGCAAGTATTACTGCCTTAAATTATTGAATTGTAGTGTATCTATTTATTGTATTAATGGTAAAAGGGGAACATAATCTGATAAATAAGTGTAATTGTCAAAATTTGATTCATTTGTGTCAATTTGGAAAATTTACCTGGCAGGTTAGGTTAGAAAAATTGCATACAGATAAATGGATTAAATTATTCGATTTAATTCAATCCCTGTGGATAACTAAATGATCGGAATGCTTTAATTAAACGCGAAAAATAATGCTAAGAAAGAAAAATAGTTTAATTTATATAAAATTTTTTAAGATGGAAGGTTGATATCGAGGCTAGAAATGTAAGATATATTCATTTGAACTTGAAAAAAACATAATTATAATTCAAAATATTACAAATTAAATACATTAGTTTATTTTTTTAAATTATTGTTTATTAATAAATAACGCAGCTTACCTGGGCGAAATGGAGGAAGACCTTGAAGAAAAGAACCTTATTACGGTATTTTTAATAAAAATCTTAAATATTTTTGTTATTATTGCCGACATAATGTTTAATATTAATATTTGAATATTTTATTTTATTAATATTTTTCTATTGAGAAGTTAATTTTATAAAGTTGCCGGAAAATCCCGGTATTTTTCCCCGTTTCGTGCCTCGATGAATCGAAGGATCCGCAACAATCGAATCACGTCCTCCCGTTCGACTCAATTTTGATTATTGATTTCGCCAGTCCTCAGACTGTAACGGGCAGGTTAGGACTGAGAAGAGAGACAGCATAAAAACAAAAAAATAATAAAAGACTGAAGAATGACAGACGGTGTCGACGGAGGCGTGCGTCATCTTGCCATATGAAACGTCCGGACTGACGAGGGAAATGGCCAATTCCACCTACCTGGGCCACTGCGCCTTCGAGAACCAACCGACGGATCCCCTTTCCATCTGCATCGCCACCATGTATATCCTCTTCGGCATCGTCTACACACTTTTTGGTCAGTAAAAAAAAATCGAAAAATCCGACATGTTATATTGACAACACGCTCACCATCCAAAAACAACAATCTTGTCTTATTGATAATGTAAGATAGTTGAAAATAACTCTGAACAAAAGATCTCATAAAACGGTCTATTATATTTTCATGATGACAGTACAGCTTTATTGGGCAAGTACTTAGGCCTCATTATTTTCATATCTCTCTCCAAAATATTTCTCTTTTACCCTTCACAAAACATCGATCATATTATGAAGACTTTTGTTAATGTCCTTGTTGTACAACACCGTTACTGTTGTCAGTGGTTTTTATTACCAATGAACCAATAAATGGGGATACGTGGGGAAATAATTTATTCATTGTTATATCAATTGTACTTAGATTCCTGTCATTAAAGTAATTCATCATTTGTGATCACTACTGACAATACCGGGGTAGTTTGATATTACAGTATCATTAATACATATACCACTTGGGCCCAGCTAACTATCAGTAATTCAGTACCGGGTGATTATTTATAAAGCACCCATTTTATTTCTTTGGTTTGGAAATAATTTAAAAAGAAACTAAGGCTGGTATTTACATTTTTTTAAAAAGTAGAATCTGAATGTGTAGTAAATTTGTTTTAAAGACTCAGTAACTATTTATTATTATTTTAATGAAAGTTATCATTTTGACTATGGAATTAAATTCTATGACTTTTTTAAAGAAGATTTTACTTTGGGCACTTTTCTTATAGTTTGTCATTTAAGAGTTATTAAGGCTTGAACAAATAAAAAGTTAAAATTTCTCATCCTATGATCTCAATTATCATTAATTTACATACCTCCTAGTTACTTTAAGTTAATTACTAATTTAATTACATTCTAGTAACTTATTTACATTAGTCCTAGTAAATTAAATATTCAATATGAGCTTATAATGAATCTTCTTTAAAAAGTCATAGAATTTAATTCTATATTGAAATGCAGGAGACAGAATATATCTTTATTCTGGGACACTGTCCTCTCAGAATAATACAGTGGTTTAACTTAATGGAATTACTAATTATAAAGTACAAAATGGGAAAAATGAAATTAAAATAAATGCAAACAAATTAACTAAGTTGTCAGATAGAGAATGAATAAGATAGCCTACTAGGAAGATAGTCAATAGCCCTGTCATCTGTATCATCTGTGTCATCCAGCATAAGTGCAAAATACCCTCATAATTTCACCAAACATAAAGCATAATATTTTTTCAAAATGGATCTCGGCAAACCTCTACTTGAACCTCTTGGCTTGGCCTTACAATATCCACTGTTTTCGGTAGTTAGAATTTTTTTTAAATATCAATTTTTCATAGCTAGTTACATTTCTCTTCCAAAATCTATCATCTTTTGGATTTTAAAGCAAACTTTTACAGACTGTTATGCTTGGGCGGCTGACAAGTCTTGAGGAACTGATCTGGATCATATATTTCGAATATTTTTTTACAATGGCAGCCTCTGTTTCAGATGATAATTCTCGAGTGGTCGCATACGTGTTGTTATTGACTGACCAGAGTAATTCAACATCATCCATCACTGAAGAGTGATCAGATCTAGGCTCATCTTGAAGGCTGTTGTTCCCAGAATTGAATTGCCTGAACCAAAATGCTGAAGTGTTAAATGCTTGGAGATTTTCACCTTCACTGCATGAAATTCCTCGGCTCCTGCCTTTACACTTAGTCCTTTTTTCCATTACTGCCTGTCAGTACAATCAATTTTTTCTTCTGACATTTTTGCTGTGATTTATACAAAGGAATGAAAGGCAAAGCCATTTGGTATATATAATTAAATAAAGGATTCAGCAAAGTAAACAATGACATATGCTTTGTTTACATCAGAGTCGAATAAGGATTAAAATGGAAACTTTAATGTCACCACACCAGACCACATCTCCCAATCTCCAAATAATAATTAACAGTCACTAAACCCCACACACTTTAATATCACCATTAAAAATTACATAAAGACTTTTGTAATGACGTAGTAGTTTGATTCCAACACTTTTTTATTTTTAATCATTGTTCAACATCATAATAATTAACATATATATTTTCCCTTTTTGAACAGGTTACCGGTGTTTTAAGGCAGTCATGTTCCTGACAGGCTTCATATTTGCATCTGTCCTCGTCTATTTGATCTGCATTCAGGACCGCGTACTGCCATCTTATGCCAATGCAGGGATCGCGGTCTGCGCCGGGCTCATGTTCGGTCTAATCACCATGCTCATACAGTATGTTGGTCTTTTCATGACCGGTTTCCACACAGGGCTCCTCCTCGCCCTGGCGACTTTAGGCATTCTTGACCTGTTTGAAGAGCAGGTTGGCCTTTTTACCGCCATTGCTTCACTTTTGGGCCTGGGGTTATTCTTCGCCATAATCAATCTACAATGGCAACGGGGTAAATACATTTTTGAAAAATGTTTGTTAATTTTTAATATGTGTTGTAATTATTCTAGGTCTGACAATTCTTGGGACATGCGTGTATGGTGGTGCACTGGTGAGCAGCTCCGTTGACTACCTTATTGAGAGCTTCCAATCGGTCAAGTGGCTCTGGCAACGTGCTGGCATGACGCCATGCTACCCTGTCATAGTGATATGGCCTGTCCTGCTCCTCTTCGGCCTTGTCATACAATGCGGTATCACCGCCCCTTCGACGCACAACTCCGGTATGACATTTACACTTTAACTGTTAACTAAGTACACTGACTTATTTCATTCACCTTATACAGGAAAGCATCCCGCGAGACCAAGAACTAGAGAACAGAGGGCTGAACTGAGACAGAACAAATATCGCTACCTTTACCAAGTGAGGACTGCTCACGGTGACGTCATTTCCCAAGTGAGCCTTTTTGAAAATTACATTTTTATTAGACCTTTAATTTTTCTGTTTTTCCTTGTGAAGAATTACGTCCAGGCGATTCAGAACAAAGTGATCGCACCGGGGGAGACGTCAACACTAGAGTCAGATGCCACGCATCTCACGATGCTCCCAGATGGTCAGACAGATTTCAACCGCGGACCTGGCTACTATCGATGAGGCTCACCACACCTGCTAGTCCTTGATTTTAATAATTTTTACCTCTGTTTTAATTTGTTTTTTAATTTTAAACAATTTATCGCACGACATCACGCGTCAATTGGCAAAGGAAAATGGCAGTCTGCTCGTGTTTTTTTCCCCCAATTTTAATTTTAATATTCACCCATGCAATGTTGTGATAATAACAATGTAGGTTATTTTTGTTTTAATTTGTTATTGTATTTTAAATAATGCTCACACTCTATGCATAAAGTCATTGCTTTGAACACGGATTTTTTTTTCACAATACACTTTAATTTGAAAATCCGTCCTGAACAAACAGGTGGAAGGTGTGATCGTTAAGGATTTTTGTGATAATTAGTGGTTCCCTTAACAAAAAAAATTGACTAGCTTTTCTTTTAAGTTTATTATATATATATATATATATAAAAATGGAATGTTAACCATTAATTATTTAATTATGAACTAGTTCCTTAATTATTATTATTATATGATTATTAGTCACCTATTATTACTATTATTATATGAACCCATTTGTTTTGTTGAATAATATTTAAGTGTTGTGATTTTCGTTGGTAATTTCCCAACCCCCCAGTTCTGGTTTAAAATGACTGTCCGCATGCCAGTCGGGAAAGTGACAAAAAAATTAAATTAAGACGTGTCTGTTATCATTCACTGTTGTCACAAAATATATTAATAAAAAAACTATGTATAATTTTTATGTATGTCTGTTTGATAAGACCTTAGACCTTAGAGTTTATTGTTGTATTAGTCATTGTATTGTTTTCTTTATTTAAAATTTATTTTTGTGTTGTAAAATGGTTATTTATATATTTATATAAAACATCAGAACAAATATAGCACAGTTATTTTAATAAAAATTAAACTTTTTTAAAATTATATTTGTTTTATAATTTTTGTAAATACAAATTATTAGCCCAGTTTTAAAATTTGTTTGTGCCAATTTATAAAAATTTATCATAAAAGGAAAAACAAGTGTTACAACAAGTAAATAAATAATTGTGTGAGTCAATGCGATGCTTCAGTCACCTGGAGCCATTTCAAGACAGTTTTTTCTTCTTTCAATTAATATAATATTAATATTTCGAAAAAAAAGTGAGAAACAAAAAAAATACCTTGGACGTTCTTTTGTACAAAAATACAAAATAAAAACATTACATTAAAAAAAATGATTAAGACTTATTTCTCTCATCCCTCATACTGTCAACGATTTTCCCATCTAGTCTTATTGTGAAACTTATATTGAACACACCTCTAAAAAGAAAAATTCTAATTCCCATTAGTTGTTTAATATTAAAATCTATTTGGCTGTCAATCCCAATAACAGATGCGGATAGCTTTTAGTGTTGAACCTGCACAGAGTAACTTGCTGGGTCTGGCTCCACTCTGAGGTTTTTGAGTTATTCAAATGTGTAACTACTCACTGAAGATGAGTCAATGCAGAAACACGTTTGAATAACTTAAAAACCCATGAGTAGAGAAAGATCATGACTTTGTACTGGTTCAGCATGAATTCACTGATTCGCAGGCCAAAACCCATCATCAACTTGAGCTTTTTTGTCAATCTTCTGACTCTAAAGCTTCCAAATAGAAACAGGTGTCAAAGTGGCATTCGATGTGAAGCTAACTTCCTACAATTATTATGTATAAAAAAGCCCGTGCCTAAACATCTTGTACTTTAGGTCTGGCAGGCACTACAGAAAGGGTTCCATCTTGCAGCAATGACAATATTTCTGTCCTCCTTAAGCAATGCTAGTAATGCTTTGATATCCACTACCAGGCTTCCTAATGGTACTTCTAGTCACTTGGAATTGGGCTAAAGCCCAGTTGATCAAGGCACCTCTGCAATATTCATTTGCCGGTGACCTTGATGACTTTGTCATAAAAATATTAATACTTCTGGCTCAATATAGTGCCTTTACATTGTTAAAGAGAATAGAAGAGGATTGTAGTGGACAAAAGACAAGAAAAGATAGTTCAGTAAATCAGTAACCTTAATTTATAACATTATAACACATTAACATTTCTTTGTTTTTGGCTTGTATTTTAGACCTTTTTTATCCAACTAACAAGAAAATAACTATTAATTTATTATAGTTGATAGAATAAGTATAATTTACAAATATCACTATTCATTTTTGGGCAATTTATTTTTATATTGACTCGATAAATTCAGAACGTTTAGAGAGTTGATGAAAAATTATAAAAATCCTTTCATCTGCTCTACAATCTACATAAATAGATCTAAAAATTATAACCATAAAGTACATAACGAAAAAAGTATTATTCACTGTTTTCATGGTCCGCTCGACCAATTAATATATCACAATTAATTACGGTTTTTAGTTGAAATGAAAAAAGTTAATGGCATGAGAGAGATTCGAACCCACGACCTTCGACTAGATACGCAGCTGCTCTGCCACCTGAGCTATCGTTACCTCGATCTACTCCGAGTCTCCGACATCAACTCTCCATTTCAACCTATAAACCATATTTCAAATGGCAAGAGGAGGGAAAATTCGTAAGGTGAGGGTGAGACGTGGAGTTGATGTCCGAGTGGATCGAGGCCACGATAGCTCAGGTGGTAGAGCAGCGGCCTATCTAGCCGAACTCCGAAGGTCGTCGGTTCGAATCCCTCTCGTGCCATTACTTTTTTTCATCTCAACTAAGAACCGTAATTAACGTAGAAAGTGTACTTTTCCTTGGTGCGTCTTGTATCGAGCTGTATAAAAATCGATACACTCAGTATCGATAACTGATAACCTTAGCTCTGTTTTCAATCCAGGCGGTCCGTTTAATTTTCTATTAATTATTAACAACAAAGTTTTAAAGAGGAAACAAGTATTTGCCCTTTTTGTCGTTTATTTAAGCACAATGTCTGTACGTGCCGTCGTGTCTAAGGATGGCGAGACTTTGGATACGGTGGAGTCGTCTTGCTCTGTGGGATTCCCAGCCCTCGCCTGTTCCATCCTCGACGTCAAGGAGAGGCTCAACGCCGTCCTGACCGGACTAATTGGCCGTGAAGACGGTATAGATTTTCATTTTCTTAGATTTTTTTTTTAAATTAAATAAGTACGATTCATTTCAGCACTGGAAGAGGAAGAGGATGAAAACGACGACGAGGAGGAAACAGAAGACGGTCGAGGTACCAAAAGGAAGAATTCTGACTAGAGATCAACCAACTTATACCATAAACAATAATATTAAAAAAAATAAAAATGTTAAGTAAAATTGAATTGTTAATATAATAACAGCAATTGAAACCTCCCACTGTTTTTTATAACCTTGCAGAGGTTATTTTACAACCCTTGTGTCTTATTTCATTCTTCTTGCGATCTTATTAATATTTAAATTTGGACATGTCTTCGGCCTTTTCCAGAATTTTATACAGGACGGGATTTGTCGTGAGTTTATTGTGTATTATTAAAATATTCTGTTTGTTATTAATTTGGGTGATTGAACCTTTCATCAAAACCGCTTTCAAAGTATTTTTGCTTACAAGAATTATACTAGATAGCATTACATTTTATGAGCTTATATGGTTTATAACAATTATTTGTATAGTTATCTATTGGTTTATTGATTCAGAGGATGGTAAGTCGTGAATTGCAACCGGTGAGGAGAATGAGCACGCAAGGTGAAAAGGCTGGAGTTGGCAAGGGGCCTGTCACATGGAAATCCCTGGGGATCAGTAGTGTCGTAGGAGGCGGATTGTTGTTCTACATGCTCTACCTCAAAGGCCAGAAGGAAAGAGCTATGGAGTTGGAGAGGAAGCGGCAAATCGGCAAAGCAGCCATCGGTGGGCCATTCCAGCTTATCGACCACACTGGCAAGAAGGTGACGAACGACGACTTCCTTGGCAAATGGCTGCTGATATACTTCGGCTTTACCCACTGTCCCGATGTGTGCCCTGAGGAGATGGAAAAGCTTGCCGAAGTAATTGATAACCTTGGTAATATGACCTTACAGCGAATTAAATTTTAAAAATATATATATTAATTTTTTTTATTAAAAGACAATAGCAGCTATAAAGTTCCGATCCAGCCACTTTTCATATCGGTAGATCCAGATCGTGACACACCACCCTTAATCAGCAAATACATCTCAGAGTTCTCTCCTAGGTTCATCGGTCTCACTGGGACAAAAGAGCAGGTCAACACTGTATGCAAGGCGTATCGTGTGTACTTCAGTGCTGGGCCGAAGGATGTAGACAATGACTATATTGTAAGCCACAACTGAGAGAGTTTGCCTACAAAAAATCAAACTCCAATTTTTTCTTTTAGGTCGATCACACAATAATAATCTACCTCGTCAATCCTGAAGGTGAGTTCGTCGACTACTATGGGCAAAACAGGAATGCGCATGAGATCGCTGAGAGCATCAAGTTGAACCAGGCAAAATATGAATCACTTACAAAAAAGACCTGGCTTGCCAATCCTTTTGGAACAAGAGGGATGCTTACAAGCTAATACGAACACATAAAATTAGTCAGAGCTTTGTAAATAAATTAAACATAATGCTCATAAATATTAATAAACATTCTCTTTTATTAACCAGGCTGTATTTTGACCATGTTCTAGTGGTAATGTACTTATGATAGACGAATTAAAAATAAAGGTTGGACTTACTATTTTTTATCACTACAAGATAATATTATATATGATATAAACACATAAATGTCATATTGTTAACTTAAATTATGTCATACAAACTGTTTGACATTGAAAGTTAAAATTCAAAAGGACCCTTACCTTAGGTTAAATTATTCTTTCTTTTATCAGTTCCTTAATTTATTTAGTAAACATTAAAACTATACTGCGAGATTTCCTCTTGTGGCAAAGGGAGAAGATGCGAACATCTTGGTCTGCCTATTCTAAAAATAGGTCAACCCAGCAAGAGCAAGCAAACTAATATACTAAAGTACAAATTAAAAATAATTTGACTCACCTGTAATGGCTGCCTAAGTATCATCTAACTTCCAACATATTAAAACAAACCATTTTGTTTACATTTTTTATATATTTCCTTTAACTTAAAACAGTTGATAAATTTACTTTTGGAAGAAAATAAACAAATATTAGAAAGACAGGAAGATGATTTAGTCAAATATGGACGTCCTGTTTCAATTTTTTCCTAACATTACACCAAAAAATGTTCTAGCGTTATGCACTAACCAACCATTATAAAATCAGATTTTGTACTAATAAAATTTAAAAATATAATTAATAAAATAATTAAATTTTTGTATTAATTATAATGTGTAGAATGATAACAACGAACATTTCACATCAATCAAGAAAAAAAACTTATCAAAAACATCCCTCTTTATGTTTTAACCTATGATTTTATTTTTATTAATTCATTTATTCTTCTCTAATAACATAAAAAAGACACTTCTATGTCCATTTAATTGATAAATTTGCAAGAATACTGTGTAATAAATTAATTTTGACTCACCTTTATTTTCGATGGCTGCCACTGTTGTCTTGTTCTTTGATAAGTTTTGTATTTCTTCCGACCAAGAAAAAATTTTGATTAAAATATAGTTTTGTTTTATTGTATTTTGTTAAGAAAATAAAATGTTCACTATTTTATTATAATTTAAATAATTATATTGATTAAAATAAATAAATAATAACATTAAAACAGACTTGTGTATTCATGTTGGCGGTGGCCAGTCTTCCATGTTTTGGTGGTACAAATCAAAGATTTGTTGCAACTTTTTCTTTAACTTTAATTGAAAATAATAACTTTTCTGTTATTTGTATAGTTTAAATTAAATTGTTTACTATTGACTGATTGTAAAGACTTGGAAATAGTTTATTCGTGGCCAGTTGTAAGAGGTAAAGTAAAACCACAAGTTGGAAGGAACATGCAAGCGCATTTTTTCTGTTATTATTTACAATTATTGTAGAGTATAAATTTGTACGATGGTTTTATTGAGTATTGGAAGTTTCTTGAGTAATAATAAAAAAAGAGGTAAATGTCTAAAAAAATTAGTCTTTCATTAATAAGTTATTGCAAACAGCAAATAATAAACAAGAAAGAGTTATAGTTTTATGTTTATATTAATATTTATAATAATTTTTTAATGAATATCAAATTCATGTAACAAATATTTTATGATTTTTTTAAGTTGAATGAAAACGAAAAAAGCAAAAAAAAAATTATTCCCGCCCTTTCCCCCCAGAACAGGTGATTAAAATTGGCCATATGATTTACAAGTTATTTTTACCCCCTCCCTATTCGAGAAAAAACTCCATTTCCCGCGTTCGCATATTCATCTTTTGCGCAATTTTTCAGCAAACCGCCAGTCAAAATTTCAACCGGCTTTAGTAAAACTAGAAAAAAGTATAAATATAAAAGTCAAACTCTCCAAGAAACAGGAATATAATTTGTTACATTCGAGGGAAAATTATAAGAGTAAGAGTACGAAGTTTGCTAACAAGAAAACACTTAATTTTTTATATATATTTTTGTTTTTCTAATTAGAAGTAAGGTTATGTATGAAGAGGAGGACCATATAAACAGCAGTATGTCAGATACTCTTTCCACGCTGCAATCTTCGCTTGAGAGTATCGAGCAGAGGATAAAGGCGAAGATGGGTGAGGCAAGATCACTCGCACAGGTGACGGCAAAACAGCTCGACAACATGCGAGACCTTCAGGGAAAGTGCGAAGCAGAACTGCATGCCCTTGAGAACCTGCCCAAGGCAAAGCAAGCCGCCATGGAGAGGTATAACGAGGGTTGCGAACAGCTTTCGAACCTTCAGGCAAAACAGATTGAAATAAACGATGTCCTTGATCGATCTATGCACGCCTACGACTCCAACTACATGTTGGTCGAAAATGTCAAAGGTGGGTTCGAAGAGCGAGCCGAATACAACCAGAAGTGCAGGATCGCTTTTAACAAAGATGTTGAGGACATGGAGGCCGTATGTTGCGCTACAAATGCTATGCTGAAACAGAATTTGTCTGAAAAGAAAACACTTCTTGCCGGGCTTAAGGATGCTGACAGCAGTGATGATGAATCGCTGTGTGAGGAAATTAAAATGTTCGACATGCAGATTGGAAAGTCCTCTTGCAAGCTTGAAAACCTTGAAAGGACATTTTCCGAGGTAATTTTTCTTTCTGAGGGCAAATTGTTTCCTAAAGCATAAGTACTTCCTACAGCATGTAGGCTAATGAACCTGTAATTTGATACTCGCTAATCTGACTATATTCATTGGGTCGGTCTGCATGTTACTTTTATTTAAAATTTTGATCACATTTGCAACTATTTCCTTTTTCGGGTTCTATTTTTAAAATGTATGTTATATAACAGACTTATAAATTATAGATGAAGAAACAATGGGAAACTACGAAAATGAAAAGCGAGAGTATCAAATCGGCAATGGATGAGGAGAACACCAGGTTCGCCCTCAACCTCGAAGAGTGGAATGTCACGTAAGATCATGTTCAAAAAATTCAAAAATGGAACATGATTGTTTATTGGTATGCTTATTTTAGGTGGAAAAAGGAAGATGAGAAGCTCAAAGAGATTAACCGTGAACTGGAAGAGAAGCTCACGTCAATCGACCAGCTCAAATCGACGAGGAATAACATCACGAACCGCCTTGCCACCGAGAGGAGGCTTTTCTCATCGCTTCAGCAGGTTTAACTAACAAAATTCTTTCTCGAACACATTCGGGAAATTATTAATAAAATTCTATTTTTTATTCCTGAAGGTTTCTTATGCCTTTTATTATGTTTGTCTTTTAGATTTTAAACTCTTTATGTAAATTTTCACTGTGTCCTGTAACGAACAATGATTTTTAAATGAAATATTTTCAAGGAAATCTATTCACAGACAAAACAAAACTTGTCCTTGAGTCCTTGACAGGAAAATTTCCCATCTCGTATTTCAGTTAAATAATATAAAAAATCTTTTGGATGTTGTTATTTTGAAGGAATTGAACTATTTGAAATCGGAGGAGAGCAGGCTAAAAGAGGAATTTGGGAAGACAGCCAGGGTGAAGAGCGACCTGGCCGAGACGAGCATGTTCTTGGATGAGAAAAAGTCGCTCATTGATAAGCTCAGGATGGAACGGGCTGCTGCTGTCGACAACTTCAATTCCCTCTGCGAAGAAGAGTCCAGTTTGTTGACAAGGCTGTCAAAATGCAGGGCTGCAATTTCCATGAAGAAAGTGGAGCTGGAACGACTTCATCTCGAAATGGGAGACCTTGAAGGAGTAATAGCCAAGAAGGCAGAAGGGGTTGAAGATTTGAAAAAACTCACAAACAAAAGAAGGTACCAATAATAATAATAATAATAATAATAATAATAATGTTCCCTTTTTCCCTAATATTTATTTTCTGTGTTTCAATCAACAAAATTTAGAAATTTAATTTCACAAAATCAAGCGAGTTTAAAGAATAAGATTGCTGAGCAACAGTTATTAATATATAATAATAAAAATACAACCACTTCTAAGGAAAAATTGATTAAAGAATTAATGAAAGCATTAAAATTGTTGAAAATTGATTTTGTAAAGAAAGAAAAGAGTGTTAAAAGATCCTCAGAAGAGGTACTTCATTATATCAAAACACTGCATCTTTTTAAAAATTTGTATATATTTGTGTTTTCCTTTTATCAGCTGCGCAATATTGAAATTCAAGCAGAAAAGCAAAAGTGCTTTCAAATCGAAATCGATATGTACTATGAAATTTACAATAAGAAAATGGATGAAAAAGTCAAGCTCGAAAAGGAAATCATTGCTGTCAAGGGACTGAGAGATGAAATTGAAAGGAAAAGGAAGATCATTGAATGTATCAGCAAGGAGAAGCAGAAGATCGTACAGCTCAACAATGACCTTCTACAAGTTGGATAATTTTTCCTATTTGTATGTTTTCAAAATACAATTTAAACCATTATTCAAATCTGATGCAGGAGGAAATAACGAGACTGCACAACCTGAAGGATGAGTTGACGGTCAAAATTGAACGCCAGAAGGAGAACATAAGCGTTTCTCAGTATGAGTTCTTTTCGGTGAGGTCTGAGCTCAAAGACATCAAGCAGGACTTGTCCATTGTGAACGCAATCACAGACCTTGCTTCATGTGAAAATGTAACATTTATTTTTAAAAAATATAAATAAATTACTTAATTAAAAAATTATACTTATTCTTTTTAAAGAGCCTTTTCAAGTCATTCCTTTACTGGGCACAAACGACAGCAGGAATTGTGAAACAAACCAAGCCTAGCTCATCTCAGTCGATGACGAAATCGCAGGTAAATCAGTGATTTTTTCAAACTACAGTTAAATTCAGTATATTTTTGTAAATTCTCTAGTTCCTGTATGAATGTAAATTGTTTGTAATCAGCTTAAAATTAATTTTCAGACACCGATGCTTTCAAAATATGTTGAGCAAGTGAGCACTGTCGATGAAGTGCTCGACATGGAGCTTGATGATGATGAGGACCCCAGCATCCTCCTTCCTAGTCCGGTAAGTAGATCAATACCATTTATTTTTTTGACTTAATGATTGCTCTTGTGACAAACAGCAGCCCAAAGTGAAGAAGTTTACTTCGCAACAGCCTGTGTCTAGCTGCATGAGCAACTCACCCATTACGCACAAATCGGAAATAAAGACATACAAGTTTTTCACAAGCCGGTCGAACAACAGAGGCGAACTTGGGTCAAACTATAAAGAAGAAGATATGGAGCTGGACAGCAGCCAGCAGGCAAAAGTGTTTTAAATAAATCAATTTAAAAATAATATTTATAAATTAATAATATCTATAATGTTTTCCCTCAGGACAAATGTACAGAAAGCCCAGCATTAAAATCAGCACTTAAAACAGTTGAGTAATTTATGTCTATATATTTTTATATGTATTAAGTCTGATTGTGTATGTAATGCATGGTTAGTTAACAATAGGAAAGGGATGAATGAGAAAGTGAAAGATTGTGAAAATGTTTTAAATTTACCTTATGAGTATTATATATATGATAGTGAATCTGTGACAGAATGAATGTGACTGTTAGTTCGGGAGGACTAATATCAACATTAAAATTTCATTTTCTTAAAAGATTGTGGGTTAATGTGACAAGAAAAATACGGAAAGCATACCTGTGAATACCAGAGTAATGATAAATTGTTAGAGACTGAAAGTGGGATAGGTACAGTGAAAGTCAGTGGGCAATGGCAGTGAGAAACTGAAAGTGAGATAGAGACAGTGAATGTGTGACCAAATGTGAATGAGAGGAGTAAATCATGAATGTAGATTGTGGAAGAGTGACAGTTGCCAGCCTGACTGAATATATAATATAAATGAGAGGAGTAAATTGTGAATGTTTCGGTGAGAATGATGTGGTAAAGATGTTGCAGGTAGTGAATGGGAATAAATGTAATTTTTTAATCTGAAGCATATCTCATATTGACTTATTTTTGTATTTAAATTATAGATGAACCCGTTTTCCTTTCTGCAATCTGAAGCCGACAGTTCGTTAAGTTTCACACCCGACAAAGTATTACAAAGGGAGTACATTATATAATTGATAAATTATTATTTTTTCTTACATATTCAGGTAACTGAAAAGCGAAGGAAACCCAGGTCAAACCAGGCGACGCGGAGCCAGCCTTCAAAACCAACAGCAAAAAGGGTGAGCAGGACTGCAACACTCCATCGACAGAAACGGTTTGTCTGATTAATTTATTAAAAGAATTAAATCCTTTCCAATCCAGGTTAGATTTACTAAACGGAACCAGGCTGAGAGGGTCAAGTCACTTATTGACTTTATCTATGAGGACAGCAAGAAATGATAATTACTTATTTTCACTTTTGATGTATATATAGTTGCATATATAATTAATTAATATAGTTTTGTATGGGTTTTATGTGTATTGTTTCGTTTGAAAAAAATAAAAATCAGCCGACTGTTTGTGATTATTACTTGGAAACTCCCTATCGGCATTGTGATTACTACATCACAGATCGAATTTTTATCCTTTTACAGATCGGTGAATTATCTTTTACAACAAATTTCAAGACTCTGAGTAAGTTTGTTACTTTTTATTGTTATTATTTTATGAGGCTGATTTTGTTTGTTTTTCCAACAGGTGTTCTCTTACCCATATGTACGCATCCTGCATACTTTATTGTAAGTAAGAATATCCAAATTTGTCCAATGTTATCAGATAAAAAATTGTATAGGCATAAGAAAAATATTTTTTAATGTTTTAACATGTACAATTTTTTGTCTTGTTTAAAATAGGATAGGTGTTATTTTTGAGTAAGATTTTCTTTTTTACACCCTTCCAGAAGGTGTTTTTTCATGTACTTTTGTGTGAGGCATTTGTAATCGCACTGACCACATGTAAAAGGCTTACGCTGTGCATGTGTGAGCATGTGTTGCTTCAGGTGGCACTGACGGGCACACGTGTAGTCACATAAAACACAGCAGAATGGCTTCTCCCCTGTATGAGTGAGCGAGTGGCGTTTCAGGTCGCCCTTGGAGCCGCACCTTCGTTCGCAGACAGGACAGACAAATGGCCTCTCTCCCGTGTGTGTACGCATGTGTTGTTTCAAGCTCGTGAGCTGTGTGCCAGCAAAGTCGCACAAGTTGCACGAGAATGGCTTCTCGCCTGTGTGCGTACGCTCGTGTTGTTTCAAATGTGAACGCCTAGCGCAGGCATAATCACAGAGCCTGCATGCATACGGCTTCTCCCCTGTGTGCATTCGCTCATGCTCTTTGAGGTGGAACTTGCGTGTACAGCTGAAATCGCAGAAACTGCAAGAAAATGGCTTCTCCCCCGTGTGAGTCAATACATGCCTCTTGATTTCATTTTTGTATGAACAGCTGTAATCGCACTCGCTGCAGGAAAACGGCCTCGTGCCATCGTGAATTTGCATGTGCCTTTTAAGCTGGTATGGCAGCAGGCATTTATAGCCACACAATTCGCAGGAAAACGGTTTGTCACCTACGTGCAGGTGGACATGCCTCTTCAGTAGGTACGAATGCGAACATCTGTAATCGCAAAAACTGCAGGAAAACGGTTTTGGTTTCAATTCAGGCTTGTTATCGCCAGACTGACATGTGCATACAGGACCGCAACGGCTACATGAAGTTTCGCTTGTTTCTGCAGCGCTGTCCAAAGAACACGACATCTCATCCATTTCAATGCATCATATCACACCTACAACGAAAAGATCCAAGCAAGTAAATACAAAATAATACAAATTTACAAAATAAAAATTACCTGCAGGGCAGACTGATTTGACAAAACATCAGAAACTGTCAACTGTACAGTTGTTTTGCAGTTGCTTGCTGGAATACAGAAACCAGTCAATAGTAACAACAAAAACATTATTTTATTTTTTTTTAATTTCTTGTACTTTGAACAATGCTTCTATTTTTATTATCTATTAAATAAGTTAAAAAATTAACCATATTGTTTATCGTTAACTTACAGTTATCAACGGGGAGGTTGCAATTAGGTTATAAGACTTGTCAAAGAAAGTTGTCCTACTGTAGCCCAGAAAGTACATGTTGATGGTTGACAAATTCAAGCCTGGAATTAATTGTAGTTATAAATTTTTTTTTAGTTAACTATTTATTTTGTCTTGGGTAAATAATTAAGAATAACGTAAATTTGTAATAAATATTAAGATTTAAAATGGGCGGAGGTTGCAGGCAGGTTTATCAAACTGTTTGACGAGCCAGAACAACAGAAAAACTTCCAAACAGGTTTTCCAAATAATGATTAGTAGTCTAATACTACTGCAAAAATCCTAGTTTTGAAATATAATAAGAATTTATACAAACGATTTACAATTTGAAGAAGCTTTTATCATTGTTAAATAATTTAAATGTAAATTACATATCAAAATAATTATTTAATTAAAGGTAAATTTTTTGTAAGAAGAGAGCATCAATGCTGATTAGATTAACAAGTTACGGATCTTAAAAGTTTTGTTTTTATGTTGAACGTGATAATTTAAGTAACGTAAATTATGATTGTAAACTTGTCATGTTATCAAAGGGAGGGTGCAAACAGGCTATCCTCAGTCAAGGTTGTGTGTACAAAGTGAAAGGCTCCAGGTGAGTGTTTTTCCTTTTTAGACTTGGTTTTTGTTTTTTAAATATATTTCTTCGATATAAAAAGCGAGATAACGTACGGACCCTGATGGGAGCCCGATCTTCGGACCCGACTGAAAGACATGCGTCTCGTCGGGAAGCGGTCGGCGGGTTAAAAACCTTGTCATGTCAACTGACGGTATGAAGCTTGTGTATAGGGTCGCTTTGTTCACCTTCGCCCTCGTCGTCTGCTACACGCTGACGATGACGGGCGGACTTAAGGATCTTGGGTCGACTGGTGTCTACAGAGAGAATCGTCTCGAACAGATGACAGACCGGCTCACCCCATCCAACAAGCATGACAAGTATGTCAGAAGTATTCTATAATTATTGTTCATAACGTATTATTTTGAAACAGATCTGTCGTTCTGACAGTCGTTGTCTGCGGTGACAGGGTCCAGGAGACTCTTGTCATGCTCAAATCGGCCATCATATTCTCACAGGACTCACTAAAGAAGATTATCGTTATCACAGAGACTGGTCTGTTCTCAAGATTTCACGAAAAGGTAATTTCTCAATTGTTCTTTGATTTGATTTAGATGATGATAGTTTTATCATTTTACATTCTTCAGTTGTCAGAGTGGAAGGAGATTGCCAACGCATCGTTTACATTTGAAACGAGAGTGATATCGTTTCCAAAAAATGAGAGCGAGAAATGGCGTACATTATTCAAGCCTTGTGCCGCCCAGAGGCTTTTTCTTCCGGTATGTTTGAATGATGTCGGACGGTCAGTTTTGGTCTAATCACTGTCTTACATTTTCAGAACCTCCTGACTGACACTGACTCAATTCTGTATGTCGACACCGACGTCCTTTTTCTGAGCCCTCTTGAAAACGTTTGGGCACATTTCCACTTGATGAACTCCACCCAGTTCTCTGCCTTGGCACCTGAGCATGAAGACCCGCATACTGGATGGTACAATAGGTTCGCAAAACATCCTTTCTACGGAAAACTCGGTGAGGGAAATTTATTTATTTAACTCTTTAGTTGTGGAAGCATTAAATATGAATTTCTTTTTTCTGCCATTTTTGAAGTGAATAGTTTAACCCTTTGAGGCTTCTGCCCTTCCAGTTTATATATATATATATATATATATATATATATATACACATCT
>CM077110.1:6716021-6741672 GCA_039619505.1 Cimex hemipterus | reverse complement strand
GATATATATATATATATATATATATATATATATATATATGTATATGCCTTCTTCAGTTCCGATACCTTCTTAAATCACCCCTGGATTGGGACTGGAATTGGGCCATAAGACCGATGGCTAGGAAACGTGTACATATGTCTGATCTGATGGATGGGCGAAAGTCCCCACTTACTTGGATTTGAAAGTACCAGGCTATTCCCGGAAAGAAATTATTTACAAAAAGTGAACCTAACACTCACCCCACTGTCATCATTTCTAAAAATCATTTAGCTATTTGAAAATAAAAAAATAAAAAACAACTTGTACATTTAATATGTTGTATTATGTAATAGAATCCTAGGGCTAGGTACATTATTTTAAAAAAATATCTTCATTTCAGGTTGATAATGAAGGAACATGCATCTTTAAAGAAACCCCCGAAGAGATTCCGGAATCACAAAAAAGAAAAGTAATTATTAAATTCTATGTTCAGGCGTTTAAATCGAAACCTCAGGATTTGTCTTTTCAGGAGGAGGTAATAGATGTGAGCTCGGACAGCAGTACCATAGGCCCGACACGAAAGAGGCGCAAGCTTAAACAATCACCCAAACCCGTTTCGTTGAGTGGCGACGACTCGAGCTGCCAGGAGGCAAAGGAGAAGACAAAAGAGAAGGCCGAAAGCGAGGAGGAGCTTAACGAAGAAGACCTTGACTCGGAAGGCGACGACGAGACTAGACAGAACGTTGATGGACTCTACAAACCATCGATACGCATCAAAAAGGTCCCGAACCAGCCTCTGAAAAAAAGCGGACGCGTAAGGGTAAGATTAAATTACATTTTTTAAGATTTAGAAAGAAGCTGGCCTTTTACCTACCTTACAATACTTAACCGATATTGGTCTTTTGTGTAATCTTTATTATTATCTAGAGCTTAACATTAAGCTTAATTTTTTTTTTTTTTTTTCAATCAGATCCCAAAGCTTTAAGGCTTTTCCTCCCTCAGGAATAGGGCTGGTTTCCCCTTTTCCCCCAAACTGGCCATATTGTGGCTCATTTTTGCACGATGGAAGTTTTCCAGAATTGCAGACCTTGGCTTCAATGTACTCAACTCGTTTAAGTATGGCTTACTCCTTTATCCGATGGTTAGGACTTCTGCTTGTAAGACCATATTAATAAATAGTATCTTGTTGATGGGAGTGCATATGTTGACGTGTAGATGATGTATGACTCATGTGTATAGGAATGCAAAGGTCTGTCTGTACCGCAAGGTGTCAAATTTATGAGCTGTTGCTTTGATGGGAATGTTAAGGAACTTAATCTTGTCTATTCAGGTTTCCAGATAGAAGATTTGGGCATTTCATGGTTTAGTCTAATTTCCCGGGTTTTACAACTTAGCCAAGTTTAATTATTTATTTTTAATTTTTCTAGAGCAAACGGTACGACTCGAATGAGTATGTATTCCCGTCCTTGAAAAAAAAATCAAACAGGAGAAGGTGTATGAAATCGGAGAACGCCGAAGGCAAGACTATCTACTCAGAGTTCCCAAAGAGAAGGTGTGGTCTTCAGAAGTGTTCGATATGCCGTGAGCCATGCCGACTTTCCGAATCACCCGTGAGGTGCAGACTGTGCAAATCGTTCGCCCATTCATCATGTGTCGAACAAGAACAGCTGTTATTCATGAGCGAACCGTATGACCGGACGACCTGGTACTGCTCGCACTGCAGGGCTGACAAACCGGCCAACTCTTTCAAGGCAACATGCGTGTCATGCATAATGCCAACTAATAAGGTAGGAAAAGATCAACATTAAGATCCCCGAAATCTAATTTTTTTTTTTTTTTTTTTTTTTTTTTTTTTTTTTTTTTTAATATATAGTGGCTAGGTTCTCTCGTTAAATGCCTTTCCTGCGGCGACCACTATCACAAGACTTGCATCTCTCCCAGGATTACCAACATGATGATCGGATCCTGGCAGTGCAAGAACTGCGCAGAAAAAAAAGGTAACTCCCCCCCTCCAAATGGTCGTACAAAGTTTAACTTTTTTAAAATTTTTTTTAAGCTGTGAAAGAGGTAACAATAGCTACGAAGGGTGTCGTAAGCTCAAATACAGTTGTGATAAAAGGCCTCCATCACATGGTGTCACCTGAGGCGATCAAAACTGAACTTACACGCAAAGGTTACAATGTCAAAAAATGCGTCAATGCCATATCCAGGTTCAAGACCCCGCTCAACATGTTCTTTGTTGTCCTTGAAGATTCAAGCTACAACGACAAGATCTTAGGTATAAATCGTCTCCTCCAGTCGAACGTCAAAGTCCTCCGGCCTTTCCAGCTCAAGTCAAATTCAATAAATTCAGGTTTGTATAAAAATTTTTTAACAAAAATAATCAGCTGAACATATCAGCTGTTACATTTTGTTTTTCTTTCCTCTGTAGAAGAAGGCAAGGAGAAAATGATGCTAATGGGCATGGCGGACGAAGCGAGCAGCAGTTCAAGCGAGGACGTCAAGTCGAAGCGCATAGAAGTACAGAGGAAGGCGAGAATGCAAATAGAAGAACGCCCCGTACCTGACCCCGATGTTCCAGACCCGACGCTCTGGACAACCGAGGAAGTCGCGGACTACTTTGCAACGTACTTTGACGACAACGTGTCCAAAACTTTCATTGAACAAGTACACTTATTACAAAAAATATTTAAATCTTTTATTTCAAAAACATTTTTTTAAGGACATTGATGGGTATGCACTGAAGCTGATGAAAAGGTACGATGTCCTCAAAGGCATGGGGTTCAAGCTCGGCCTCGGCCTGCGCGTCCTATTCCATGTCAAGCGACTCCAGATACGTACAAACGACCGTACTATAATATGGGCCGATGAGAGTTGAAATAGAAGTTTAAATTCGACCCACCCTACTGTGAGCGTGGGATGAGAAAACAAAACACATTGTGATATGTTAATATGTTGATATGTTGATTTTAACTCATATTTAAAATATATAAATGTAAAAAGACATTTTAGTGATCATAGAAAGAAGAAAAGCAAACAAGAAAAAAATTTGTTTTTAATTTTTTTGTCAATTCATTAATGTAAGATTTTAATTTTTTTTAATTTATACTGTCTTAATTTATCTTCACTTGTGTTTATTATTATTTTACTTTTTACTATCCATTTTATTCATCATTTTATAAATTTCCCATATTTTTTCTCATAAATTAGGAATCTATTTATGCATGCACTCCTTTCACTCACTCCCTCTTTCACTCTCTCTCTCTCACCCTCACCTTCACTCTTCTTCTCTTAACTTCATTTAGTGCTCACTCACTCATCCAATCACTCACTGTTTACTTGACACTCAATCACTCTCTGTTTTCGCTCCCACTTTTTTATTTGATTTCTCAGACTTGTTTGCTTGCCCACTCATTCATGCATTTATACGCTCTCACTCTCTACTCAAGTCACTCTTGATTATTCACTTGCTCTCATTCACTAGCTGTCTGTCCCTTACCCACCCAACTTACTCTCCTCTCTCATTTTTACAATTTGCAGTATATGCATCTCTCATCCAGGTATGCAAGGTCTCTTAAAAATATTATACCTGAAAATATTTTAGAGAAAATTGGCTTTAATGATGTGAATCGTGAGACGATTGCGTAAAAAAAAAAAATGTAGATATTACACATATAACAAACCTGTTCCTAACTTTTTGCCAAACAAATATCAAGTGAAAATGAGAAATTTAAGTATGGAAATGCAGAAGAATAGTGTATAGGGGGAAAAATTATGAATAATTTAATTATTGCAAACTTGGTGAAAATGAGAATACTTATTTTATGTATTTATTTATGCAGGTAATATGCTTTTACAAGTTCTATAAGAGTATAAAGTATATGTAATTAATAATGAATAATTAAAATGTAAATAATATTTCTCTAGGAATATGCTTCGAAGCCTTGGGAGGGTGAGGGTAGGTAATTGAGCTAGGCAAATGGCCACTCCTTTACTGAACTAACTTCTTGGAGGTCAAATTTGGGTACACTGGTTTTTTGAGTGTTTACAACAGGCCTAAGACTTATGAAGGTATGCTATGCCTACCTAGTCTACACCGACTCTCTCAGCATAATTACTGCTGTTTGTGACAAGTTTTACTAGAGCTGGGTGAAAAGGCAGACAACCACTGTGATCCAACTCTCTGACACTAATAGTGCAATAAAAAACAATAAAAATAATGTAGCAGCATCCAAGGGCCGAATCATTTATGGTCGATGGGTGTCCTTCAGTGGAGGAAGAATAGAAGATACATCCCTAATTGATTAAGGTCGAAAGCCCGCAGAAAAAGGTCACTCAATGTGTCCCACACTACCACCTAATAGAGTTCCTTGGCTACTTATAGACAGCATGTAGGAATGCCACCCAAATTTAAAATCATGCTCAAGCAGCGAGTATTTAGGTCCCAAGTATTCTTGGAGGAAACAGTTGTTTTATTGCATGTAGTAATAATAGATGAATCTAGATTGTGATGAGTGTCGGTGTACTATTCCATCGAACTTCAATTAGGTTTGTTGTATAGTTAAAGGGCGAGGAGGTATGTCAAGTTCTCAACCACCCTGGTACTGCTGCTGATCCTCCACCTCCCGAATAGGAAGGCTAGAACCCGGCTAGCTGTATAAGGCCAATCTGATTGAGGAACACATGTGATGATTAACAAGTTTGCCGATGTACCATGAACCTTTGAACCTATATAAATTCAATTCCAAATTATATACAAGTAAATAATTAAAAATAAAATTTTGTATGTATTATGTCATAATGCACATGTGTATAAAATTATTGATCCTTCAGGGGTTCCTTTTTTTCTCTCTCCTCTTCTAGTGCTATGTATTTTTCTAGGCAATTTGCAAGTTTTTGGTGACAATTTTTTTGAAAATTGTATTGGAGTCGTATAGGGTGGGAAAGGGGGAAATTTATGCTGTAGGTTGGCCACTCTGGAGGCTTAGCGACGACGCGACGTTCTCCTACTGACTACTGACTGAGTAGTGAGTACTGACTACTGAGTCCTAGTCCTAGTGTCCTACTGCAGAGGGCAGACTGCAAAGTGCAGCCTTCTGTTCTTCTGTGGTCGCTCAATCTCTCCCAATAGGGAAAATACTCTATTTATCGTTTTCACCTGCCCGGGATGAATTCTGCAACGGTCCTCCTCTTCTTCGCCCTCTTTCTCGGCGTCCTGGGCCATCCGGGCGAGACTTGCACTGCTGAGTGTCTCAGGAGGCTGTCAGTACACTCGGAAAAGGTGATTTCCCCATTAAAATAATTTTCTTTTTGTTTCGTAACAATCAGTTTAAAATGAATTGTATAAATTGAAAGCTTGGAATAAGGGAGAGCTGCGCAAGAGGTTGTCGCTTTTATGTGATAGCGGAGCAGATTGCAGAAGGCCAAGTGGATGGAAGGCCATTCCGGGGCGAAGCTTGTAAAGCCAGTATGTTACAGTCATACATAAATATATAATTCGTTGAATTATTATTTTTTTTTTTTAAATTATAGTGTGCCAGGAGTCATATGGAGGCTATGGGTTTGATGTGATGTGGTGCAAGACAGGCTGCGAGTCTAATACTCAGGTACTTTCTACTTCTTACTTTCAGTAAAAAACAAATTTATGTTATTAAAACAGTCAAAATTGATCGTGTTAATTATTTAAGACTTGGTTGAGATGAAAAAGTCAATGTCATGAGCGGGATTTTGAACCTTTTGGTAAATACACCACTTTTCTAACTGTTGAACTTTTATGACTTCAAAAGCTGAAGGTCGTTAGAATCATGCTCATGTCACTGACTTTTTCATCTCAAAACCACAAGACCCTAGATAAAAAGTATAATTAAGTGAATTTTTTTTTCCTTGAAAAGCCGTCAGTGGCAGCGTTTTCTTGGTCGTGGTTCATTGACGGCAACTCGATGCAGATCCTCCAGGCCGACGTTCCCGAGCCAGACGACGTGCTCACAGACCCGAGCCTACGTTCGCAGATCGCCAGGGTCGAGACGCTACGCATACCGGAGATAAGGTTAAGAACGATGCCTGTCGTAACAGAGAAAGCGGGTGCGGCCGGACTCTGCGGAGGTGGGACAGTGCGCGGTGTGCCGTACTGCCTCGTATGGTCACTTCTACTTTTGTTGACGCTACTCGGGCTCTGGTCATGCCTCAGCCTTGAGGAGACGAGGGAGGAAGTTTTGCGAACGAAGGACGACAGGGCGCCGCTCTTGCCAGAGAAACACCCGATTGTCTAACTCAAATGGGTATAAATTTTATATTTCATTTTTATTTGATATTAAACATTTGAAATGTGTACAACTGGACTGCGATGGCTGAGTGGGTTAGCGCACTGACTGAAACTCATTAAATACATTACACATAATGGGAAAAAGGTATTATTAAATGGTTCCACCACAAATGCAATTTTGGTCATTAAGGCCTCCTCATACTCTAAGTGGGTGGTGGTAGCCACAATGGTTTAGGCATTGACACGGCTGCTTATTACTCTAACATAAATGCCTTGAGTTCGAACCCACATACTTACAAATGGCATACTTAAAAAAAAGTCACATTTGTAACAATTAATAATTGTATCTTGGTTTCACCCCAGTCAGGTAGAGGAGGTGCCTATGCATCATCCTGGTATGAGCAAAGCACATGATAAAAATGACCGTTTCCCCTTTCGCTATTGCTTCACAGTAGTCTCTAACAGTATTAATGATTACCTTCAATGCTGATGAATTATTATAGAATAAAACATTTAAGCGTATATGTTACGTGTAGAGATTAGTGACTGTTAACGGATAATTATTCAGATATCGTGAGATGCGGTCTGGTGTGATGTAGGTATCAGAAAAACATTTTCTTTATCGTGCCAACGTTTCGATCTTTTATTGAGATCATCTTCAGGGCCTGGGATTTACAAACATAATTTACATTTAGAAAATACATATAGAATATGGAATTTATACAATGCAAAAATTATATTTTATATTCTATCAAAGTATTTCTACTCACTCAAAGTGTTTGTCTTCTGTGTAATTGTGCCATGTCGTGTTGAGAGTGCCAGTGAAATTTTACTGTTTCATGTTTATATATGTTTGATTTTGAAGTGGTGCGGAAGGAAGTGGGTATAGAAGAGACAATTTTGTATAAGTTGTCGGCTTCGTTGAGGTGAAAAGAGCCGACAAAGGGAAACAATCTGTTGGTAATGTTTCGGCCACTTTATTCTTTCAGGATTATATAGAAAGGGATAAATGGGAAAAGGAAAATTAGATTGTTGGACAATTAGACTATGCGAAAAATATTTGATGTGTGGAATGTAATGTGATGATATATGTATGTTATCTGTATTGAATTTGATTAATGATGTTGGCGTTTGAACTGCGTTTGCATGTATCTGTTCTGTAATTGATGCTGTGTTTATCCTTGTTGATGTAAACCATTTCTAAAAAATTATGTTTAAATTTGTTTTGTTCTGTATGTAGTATTTTTGAATTTTTGAAGTCAAAATTGTGTTGTTGTTCAAAGTGGTGGGTAGCGAGTGCTGTAGGATTTTGTTTGGGTTTTTTGCAATCGTAGATATGTTGTTTTACTCTCCTGTCCAGATATTGGGATGTAAGACCAATGTATGTAAAATAATAATAGGATCTATTAATTACATAACATTGAAAGAATTAAAATGACTGAACTTTGCAACGTCGCATTTTATAAAATTCAGAATGTTAATAAAACCAATTTTACATAATTTATAATCATTCATGTAAACATACTTGTATAACAAAATTTTTTTGTAGTCTTTATCTTCATACACTAAATAAATGTTCACCTTGAGCGCTTTTCTCAAATATGATGGCTTGGCTTAGTGGAAAGGTCATCGGTCAGGCTGGTATTTAATTTTGCTGCACCACTACTCCCTATATAAAGATACAATGATGAAGTTTATGTCTTCCTATCTTTACATAAGCGAAACCAATAGCAGTTTTTCAACTGTAACAATTTCAGTGATTCAACTGTAGAGCATTAACATAGTTTTTGTATCTGTTGACTTTTAGCACCTTCAAATTGGAAACCAAAGGCTTGACTGTATAGCTGAGAAAACAGATGTGAAAATGGACGCTATAAATTACCGAAAGTTTTTTATTTTTTTTTATGTTTATTTTTTATAACCCTAATGCTCATTTTAGATTTGCTCGGCACTAATATGAACAGAGTGTGAAAGTTTCATTGAAATTGGTCCGACAGTTTTAGTTTTATCATTATCACACATACAAAAATTCACTTTTATATATATGTAATAAATATTTTAGCCTATTTTTTTAAAAATAATTTGTTTGTTTTTTCTTTTAGGTTTTTTATGCACAAAAAAATCAAGCAGTATTATGTCATGAGTGTATCAGTCAACGGGCAGACTGCTAAGGAAATCAAGATCTCCTGCAGACAGCATTCAGCATATTGGGGGGGGGGGGGGCTTTTTTATAAGATAATATTTATTTATAGTTTTTCTGTGATTTTGTTTCAAGCGGGTGAGGCAATTGTCTCAGCTTGTTAACAATAGTGATTTTTTTAAATATTATTTTTAAGTTTGGGGGAAAAAAATGGTGGGAAGGATTTCTAGCGTGCACTTTTTTTCTTGCTCAGTGTGATATCGGAAGGTCTCAGAAGCCGGCTTTCAAATGTACAACTGTGACGACTTTCCATAGACATTTTTCCCCCTCGTTTTCCTTTAAAAAATCTAGTCTTTCGATAAATTTACAACTTTCAATACAGAGAAATAAAACATCTCTTTTTTAAACATTTAGCTTGTACATTTTACCAAAATTTTAAATTTACACATATAAAAAGAATTTAATCTCTATTCTGTTGAAACTTTTTTAAAGTTTATATTTATAACTATATAGTTGGCAGTGATCATATATAGTAGGCAGTGGTTGATCTTCATCAGTAGTTATTTAATGAGTAGGTTATGATACTATCCATTTGTGTGTATTACAAACATTATTTAATTACAGCATAAAAATTTTATTACTGTAATTTATTGTGTCTTTTTTATTGATTCTATAATAATAAAGTCCTCTAGTGAAAACAGATAATCCAGTGAGCCCTCATAAAAGGAGCCGAGGGAATGGCATACATTTCTAGTAATACTGTACATACCAGTTTCTTTGCATACTTTTAAACGGTCATTTGTGTAATTTATTATACATTTATTTTGTTGTTTTTTTAGAATAATAGATTCACATTCGGAATCAGGACTTTTTATGGGTGGACTGTGTTATTCACATGCTTTGGCTTCGCTTCCGTTCTGGGGTCTTCATGGACGGCTAACCCTATGCAAGTTTTTCAACTCAAAACATTTCTTTTCATTACATTAAAACCGAACCGCTCGTACTCAAATGTATGGTGATGGACTACTCATTCTCCATCACCATTGATTCGACTAATTGTATAACCTAATAATATATTTAAAAGCATAAAACAAGGATTGAGAGCAGCACAATTGTTTTCGGTTTCAATCATGCCAGGCACATTGAATCTTTTTCCGCATACCTTAAACTGCAGGTTTAAATGATGAAATATACATTTTTATGCTAAAATTACAATTACAATGTAACCTACTAATATTAGGACAAGATTCACCATTGCAGACTGTATCACTACTGTCAGCTATTTATTTAACAAAAATATATTTATTTATTAATATATAGTGTATTTATTTATTGTAGCTTTAGCAGTAGGTCTAGGAAAGCGCTAAAAGCTTTGTCTTTATTTTTTGCTACAATTGTTCAAACATTTCAACTGTATCACCATGCTACTAGTGAATTAGTTCGTCTCTATGTGAACAAATAATTATTGTATTTAATACAATTTATAATAATAATAATAATTATTATTATTTGTATATACAAAAAACTTGTAAGTTCTTTGCCCTCTCGCACTCCATATTTTGGTCATAAATCCTGGCTTGTCACTAACCACAAAGTATGGTTGTGAAGCTTTTTGATGACCATGGTATGTAAATTTAATATTTCACTATGTGAGATTTAGGAGATTCAATTTTTTAGTCTGTTTCTTAAAGATTCAGCTTAACAAGATTGCTTAATGATAGCTTTAGGTCATCATAAAAAGTGATATACTATTTTTTTTCTTTTCTTGCAAGTCATCAGGTTTGATTAATTGATATTTCAATCATACAAAGACTATTTCTTGAAAATTCAGCTTAACTAAAAATTATGTGATGACCAGGCCAAATATTCCAGTTTTGACATTTGTACCATTCTATTTTTTAAGGTCACAGGTAGAAACAGAAAACAAGTAGGTGACATGATGTGATTTATAAGATCATAATCCATTATTCTTTTAGTTATATGATGCCCCAAACTTTCCTGAAACAATTCAAACTATCAGTTTGCATTCTTCAAACTGGTCAAATATGCACATTATATTCACCACATTCCACCAGGAAAGGGAAAGATTTTTACAAAAAAGTTGCACATAAGATCGTCACTAATTACATTGTCCTTTAACAACTAGCAACTCGGAAGTCTTCTAAAAAAAATCCCTTTAAAAAAGTGGTTTACACATGTATCACATCAATGTTTATTCTATATTCAGTTCAAGGTGACCTTTTATGTCCTCAAAAAAGAGGTCATTTGTGTCTGTTGAAATATAACAATCTTAGAATTAAACGTCACCTTGATTTTTGGACGTAAAAGCACTTTTCCCCTGAGGGGACCTGGTAAATATTATATAATAATATAATAATTCTATTTGTATTAACTTATCATCTGTAGTCCCACCATGTTATCCCACCAGCAAAAACCTCTTGACATTCTATGACTACCGGGTAAACAAAAAAATTTAAAAAAAGCTTACAAGGCAATCTCCAGTCATCACACCAGTTTTCTTCAATTTGGAACCTTAATTCGTCCATAACACTAGCTTATGACGACCTGTAATTAAACATTAGCTTTATATCCCAAACGTGTCAAAAGTATATTTACTTGAATTTTTCACAGGCTAGTTTATCTATACTGTCGTCACACCATTGTTATGTGATTCTATTCAATGTGACCTGAAACAATAAAATTAGCTTGTTTAATTGTCAGGTCTTAACGCCTTTGTATTCATTTTTTTTCTTTGCTGAAATGAATCTTGATATTTTTGTTCGTCATTATGCCATTTATATGATAGCTTGCAACTGAAAAAAATGTAAATTTTTTCCATTACTGAACCTTTTAGAGACAGTTTTATCTCTCGTCATTGTTTATGCCACGTTAGGGCCTATGTGATGACCTGTATCATTAAAAACTAGTAGAGAGTTATTTCCTGGGTCGTCCTAGCGTATTAAAATTGTCAACCTTTATAGGTTAGGTTAATCGGACTTTAATCTCGATGTGCCGACCCTAGGAATTGTACATCTGGAAGTTCATCTACCCCGCTATTTGTCCTGGAAGTATCCCGATCGCCGGTTCCTTAGGCTCTGACGGGGCTAGTGACAGTTAAGTCATTTCAGCCCCAAACCCGTGCAAACTACACTCTAACGTAATACTAATAAGATAAAACAGTTGATTATTTAAGACAGTCGCACAAATAAAAATCTTAATGGGTTTATCGTTACAGATTTTGATCCCCAGTACAATGTGACAATCTGTGAACAACTTAAACGGCTCAGTGGAATGTGATGACGTGTAGCTCAATTTGAAGATCTGTAACATAAACTAGTAAATTTGCCATGTTCTGGGTCGCCACACCATTTTTGAATGAACCGTAATTGAACTTTCCGTACTATCCTGCGTCGTCACACAATTTTTATTGAAATTTCTGAACTTTTATGGTTTTATCGTTACAGTAACCTGTAACAAACGGCTCAGTACGATGTGACGACTAGCAAAACTGCTCAGAGCAATGTATGACGATCTGTAACATACAGTAGCACAGTTCACTTACATCCTTGGTTGTCAAATAATTTTTTTGTTCTATTGATTGAACTCTGCATTTTTCGTTACAGATTTTTTCTCAGTACAACGTGACGACATATAACATTAATTGGTCAGTACAGTGTGACAATGTGTAATATTAAAGTTCAGTCACATCCTGGGTCATCACACAATTTTTGTGACTACCCGTAACATAAAAAACTTCTTTCTCATAAGAGAATAACCTTGATATTTATTCTCGGTCGTCAGACCGTCTAATACAATTTGACGACTTTCAAACCTAGAGATATGAATAAATTAACGGTTAATCGGTACAAAACGATCAAATTCTTGAGTCGTTACACATGTCATTCACCATCATACTTAATCATTCGACCTGCCAGATAAACCTGGGTCATAGGTATTCCTCTGTTCTTGTTGTTCCTCGTCGACACCGAAATGTCGACTCACACTTAAGTTCTGATAGGAATGGTCGTCACACAACCGCTCCTAATGTTTTCTGTAGTGACTTGCAATTTTAATATAAACGTAAAAAAATTCCACATGGGTGGACCTTCAAAAAAAAAATTAATTTACATCCGTAGTCGTCACAACATTGTTTCTAGATTGCGTCGCCACATATCTTGCGGTTAATCAAGGCTATCTTGCCATCTATAACTTACAATTCGAATTTAATTGTCCAAAACAAAAAAATGTATCAAGATGGAAAAGTAGAACATTCGTTCATTTGTAAACCTCCGTTCGTCATCTAAAGATCCTTTTTTTTAGTCTCAACTCTTCCAGACAAATACAGTTGGATTGTAAAAATATTTTAAATCTTGGGTTCTATTTGCCTGAACGCCGTCGTCACATATTTTTTTACTGGGCCCTGGCATAGACAAAGATCAGCATGTTATCTTTGATGACTACAATTCCAAAATTTTTTACAAAAATTTATCTGCTTGTACCCTTTGAGAAAACATTACGCCTAAGGCCGTCACAAATGTGTACCTTTCACATCTGTGACGATCTGCTATAAAAACCACATATTTTTCACTGTATATGTATTTTATTGGCTTAAAAGTTTCTCCTGATTCTTGGTCTTCACATAACCGCTATCTCTCAATTTGTCAATTTCAATAGAATTAATCACTGGCCATCATAAAATCAGTAGGCGTTTTAACACCTTCTGTGGCGACTTGAATTATAAAACGAGTTAGAAAAAATTGTACTTTGGTGAACTTTTAAAGTAAGTAATTTACATTCATTATTTGGTGTTTTAAGTCCTTGAAACTATAAAACAAGTGTGGCATAAATATCTGCTTGGGTAAATTTTTAAAGAACGTAATTTACATCCACGGTCGTCAGATAATTAGTTTAATTCCTAAATCCTTCAGTGACGATCTGACTTGAAGCTATAAAACAAGTTTTGAAAAAAAAGCGCTCTACACCTGGTCGTCACATAAAAGTGATGAGGCCTTCTATAACGACTTAAACAAGTTAGAAAAAATTTACAACTTTGGTGAATCTTGAAAGAAAGTAATTTACATTCATGGTCGTTAGACTGTTTTCCCCTCTTAATAGGAAGGAAGTTTCTTTGGTGATTTACGATTAAGAAAGAAATTCTTTGGTGGACCTTATGAGACTGGTCATCACCTAAAAGTAATGAGACCTTCTGTGACGGCATGAAAGTATAGAACAATTTAGAAAAAATTGTACTTTAGTGAGCTTTCAAAATAAGTAATTTACACCCATGGCCGTTACATAATCAGGTAACTTAAGACCTTCTGAGACGACTTGAAATTGGTGCTTTAAGACATTCTGTGACGACTACAAAGTACAAAAGACAAGTTACAAAACGATTGAACTTTGGTGAACATATTGGGTTGTCCGGAAAATAATGCAGGATTTTGGTATTAAACAAAAAAAAAGAAACTAGTTACTTTAAAGCAATGTTCTTTAATCAAAATAATTTCCCATACTCTCAATACATTTCTCCCAACGTGTTGGTAACTTATTAATTCCGTCTGAGTAGAATTCAGAATTTTTAGAATTGATAAAGTCAATAAATGCATTTTCCAGTTCCGTTTGATTTTTGAATATTATGTGTTGTAAGTAGTGGTCCAGGTGTCTAAAAAAATGGTAGTCAGTAGGCGAGAGGTCCGGAGAGTAGGGTGGGTGAGGCAAAGTTTCATAGCCAAGCTCCAATAATTTTTGTGACGTTACACGTGACACATGTGGTCGAGCGTTGTCATGCAACAAAATGGGCCCTTTCCGATTGACCAAAGAGGGCTTCATTACTGCCAATTTCTGATGCATGGTATTAATTTGGTTACAGTATGATTCAGCATTGATGGTTTCGCCAGGATTTAAGAAGCTGTAGTGTATTAAACCAAATGAAGCCCACCATACCGTAACCATTACCTTTTTTTGATGAGTTGGGGGCTTTGGAAAATGTATAGGAGCTTCTCCTTTGTCGAGCCACTGTCCAGAACGTCTAGTGTTATCGTAGAGAATCCACTTTTCGTCACATGTAACAATTCTGGCCAGAAATGGGTCATTTTTGTTTCGACAAAGAAGTGATGCACAAACATCAAAGCTCTTCATCTTCAAGGCTGAAATCTCCCTCCCGAAATTTTTTAAACCACCTTTGCACAGTGCACTCATTAACACAACCCTCGCCCCAGACTTGGTTAATGTTTCTAGCCGTTTGGGCTCCGCTTCGGCCGAGTTTAAACTCGTAAAAGAAAATCGTACGAAATTCTCGCTTTGACATTATAAGGATGACTGAATTATTTCCAAGTAGCGGAATGCTACAGAGGTAAACAAACAATATCATTTGGAAGAGGATTAATAAGTGTTGACATTCATACAAATGAGTAATCCTGTAAACGTAAACAGAATATTTTATATAGATTTTTTTTAATGAAAACTTAAAATCCTGCATTATTTTCCGGACAACCCAATAATAATCTAGTGTCTTAAGATCCTCTGAAGAGACTAGAAAGTATAAAAAGTTAGAAAAAATTTAACTCTGCGTCAGTCGTCACATACCTAAAGATGTTTCTATATTGATTTACCACTTTAAAAAATATATTCTTTGGTGGACTTTACGAACCTGGTCGCCACATAAAAGTTACGAGGCTGTGACTACTTGAATGTGTACAACAATTTCGAGAAATAATTGTTCTCTTAAAGAAAGTAATTTACATCCAATGTCGTCCCCCAGTCACTTGGTGTTTTATAAGACCTCCTGACGCGACTTGAAAGTATAAAACAATTACAAAAAAAGTACTTTGGTGATATTTTAAATAATATAATTTACACACATGGTCGTCACACCGTTTTCATGCCTCTGCATCGGTCGTCACATTTCGAAAAATGGCGGCCCGCACCATCCCACACGCGTGACACGCCCCCGGCCCGGAACCTCCCGCGTCAAAACAGATCGATATCCGAGTTCCCTGGGGCTGAGGTTAAATAACCGAGCGGACCCCTCGTTTTTTTTCCCGTTCTGTTTCTCCCCCTGTGCGACCGACGGTTCAGACCCCGAGGGCCGAGCACACGACGGAGATCCGGAGACGCAACGAGACAGAGCGGACCACGAATCGGACACCGTCCATCGCCCCGCCCGCATTCGACGACCTTTTTTTTCTCCACCGTCTCCAAATATCGGACCGAGGTTTTTGCCCCAAAAGAAAAGCAGAATAAAAAGTTTTTACAATCAAAAATAATTTCCAATTTTGTTTTCCCTTATCTGCTTTAATCAACGTCCGACTGTCGTGTGCGGTCATGTTATTTTTAGTCGGGACCTTATTTTTAAAATAGTGTCCGCATTTTTTCCGACAAGGTCGTTAACAAAAAACAAAAAAGTTAAAATTAAGAAGACCAGCAAATAAATAAATAAAAGCAACCCCCCGCCCACCAAGACAAACAAACAACTGCACACTGATCAAAACTACAATTACACGTAAGTACTGATGGAATATCATCTTCAATAATTAATATTAAAAAACACTTTTTGGCTTGCTTGTTCAAAATAGTAACTGATTTTGTTTTTAAACCGAGTAAAGCATAAGGAATAGACCCATTCGCCGCAATTTTATGCGCAGATTAAAAAAAATTAATATATAAGAATCATAGCATCCTGTTCGAAAACGCGATTTTCGTCATTGAAGGTCAAAAACGAAATTTAATTTTTTGGGGGGATTTTAAATTAATCATAATTAGGGTAATTCTTAATTATACAAAATTAGCCATTTTTTAGTTTGACAATTCTTGGGATCCCATGAATTCCTGTTCGCAACGCGCATGTGACGGATGGTTAAAAACGAAAAAAAATTTCTTTTTTTTTGGGGGGGGGGGATTTTTCGAAACAGAGTTTCCAGACTTCATGCCATCCTGATAAAAACCTGAATGTGACTCATTGAAATATAGAAATCTTAATTTTTCCCCGCTATTTCTTAAATTCTCAGATAATATTAATACCACAACAAGCAAGGACGTCATTGACCTACAAAGCCAACAAAATTAGCCATTTTTTAGGTTACACGGGTTTGTCATGGATAGTCGTAAACGAAAAATTAATTTTTTTTTGTTTGGGGGGGGGTAATTTTTCGAAACTAGTTTCCGGACTTCATGTCATACTAATAAAAATCGGAAAGTGACGTCATTGAAATACAGAAATCTACTTTTTCGGAAGCTCCTACAAACTCAGGTCATCCTAATACAACACGTCATTGACGTACAGAAGTCAATATCGTTCTTACAAACCGGTCGACTATTGAATACATAAAATATTGAAAGGGTTCAAAACGTTTTTTTTACCCCTCAGATCCAAGAAGTCGTGCGCTAATCAAATAGATCGCCCACTTCTAAGAAGTACCGAAGAGGGTGGGTAAGTCAATAAATCGAACGAGGCAAACTTTAATTTCCGATGGGGTAGAATTAAAAAAGTCTACTTTTTTTTTAAACAACGCTCTCTCTAAAAACCAACTATGATCTCCGGACCCTCAAAACTGTTTTAATTTCCAGTATAATAGAAATTCTTCCCGAGACACGGCCGTCCGTGGAGAACAAAAAAACTCGTTCTTGACCTTTGCCTGTGTCCGAACCATCATCGAACAAGATAAGAATCAAGACGAAAAAATAGATTAAAAAACAAACGACATTTTTTGGCTTAAGCCAATCGTAAAGAAGTAGGCAAAAAAATTCATGGACAATTTTGTCCTTTCTTGAAACTTGAAAATATATCAGGAGAGCAGAATAAAAAACAACGCCGAAAATATTAAACAGGGTGCTCCTGCGTTCGAATACCCTCCTGATATTAACACGCATGTGGCTTTATTGAAATATAAAATTGAAAAAATAACAATTTGTTACTATTTATCTGGAGTTTTCGTTAGTTTGAGAACTTCTGGAGTTCCATAATACCCTGACACTAAATATTTGTTGATGTCATTGATTTACAAAATGGAATTACGACAACCTAATGAGGTTATGAAGAGGGCGAGAGCTTTTCGACACCCTCGAAATATTGTTAAAAAAGCGTGTGTGACGCCATTAAAATATAAACATCGCGACGAATGGAAAACAATTTTGTGTCGTCATCACTGTTGAACGAATTGTCAATTTAACCATTTTATGAGATCTTTTCACATTGCTATTTAAAAATTCGGTGGGGAATACAATACAGGGCGACCTTGAGGATTTTTGGCCCTCCGGGCTGGATCGGTCCCTTCCTGGTATTTCCCATTCGAGACAAATGATTAACGCGGGAAATTTTTTGTGCCCTTTGAGCATGGAGGGAAAATATTGAAAAACAGTAAAGAACTCAGGAAAATTCCAACATGTTACCAAGGAACTTCTTGGAAGTAATAAGCTTTTTTTGTAGAGAGAGGGAGACAACTACAATTATAATTATTTCAAATGTTTCGAATTCTCTGTCGATGAAAAAGAGCCAATTATTCAAATTGTACACAAATGGAATGCATTTATTCAAAAAAAAAAAAAAAAAATGTTTGAACACATTATTTCCAGGACAAAGGTCCCTTCCTCATTCCACGTTACAATAGTGACAAAAATGCATATGCAAAATAAATAAATAAATAAAATTCACCTAGAAACACTGTGAATTATTCTGAGTAAAGAGGAAATCGAAAAGAAAAAAATTTGGAAATGAAATTTTCCCTTTGTTCCTTAATTCTTTCCTATTCCCCTCCTACTGAAAGATTTAAATATTTACACCATTTATTTGGAAAAACAGCGTCTTCAAAGAGCTTGAATAAAACAGGCAAAATGTGAAAACAAGGAAGGACGAGACGCAAGAACAAATTTTGAATAATAAAACTATACTTAAAGGTCACTTGATTTACTTCTTTTTCCATCCCAAGATGTATAAATAACGATTATTAAAATTTTACTATTTTATATAGCGGTCCTGTTTGTCGCCTTGGCCAAAAGGGCAGAGAAATAATTTAATAAATTAGGCACGAATAATATATTGATAATAAATAAGTGAATAGTACTTTAATGACTTCACAAACGTGTTTCTTATTTGTACGAATTTACACCCCAAAAGCTCTAAAACAACGAATATTATTATTTCATAAAACGGTCAATTGTCCATTTTTTTACTTCAATGACAGTGTTTTCCATCAAGTCCATAAGAATCTACAATTAATGAAGCAATAAAAGGCTCCAAGAGCTCTTCTCAATCCTTTCGATTTTAACAAAAATGTTCACCTGTCGATTTTCCACTTTAGCGATGTCATGAAAATATTTCCAATCAGGATGACTTGAGGCTTCAAGAGCTCTCAATTTTTCGATTTCAAGGAAGTTGGACCTGTCGAATTTCTTATTGCCATCATAATAGCCTTTCCAGTCAGGATGACAAGGCACTCCAAGAGCTCCCCAAAACCTTAATTATCCATAAATTTATTAATTTTTCCCCAATCAAGATGCCATATGTTTCAATGAAAAACCTATTATTTTTATGTAGAGAGCGGCATAGGTTTGAGGGGAAATGAAATAGTTAGGGACGTCCTTGGTGACATACCAGCTGTGATACTTCCTCAACTCGAAAAACTGCCGACGTGATACGAATAATCGGCAGTGGTGGGCCAATAAAAAAGAAAATATTCATTTAGAAAAATAGAACCTAGAAATTCGCGAGGATAATGGCTTAAACTTAACGTGTGCCCATGAACGGTTCTCCTTGAGATTGAGTGAGAGAGGGAAAAAAGAAACGACTGTATCGCCGATAAATCAGTGTCAGGAAGAAACTTTACCGGCCGCTTCGCGGTCGGAGTACACAGCGAGACTGTGCGGACCCGTCCGACATCTGGTCCGGCCTTGCGTGCCACCGGCCGGCACTCCTTACGATTTCATTTACGGCTTTTACGGCCTGCCGTAAAAATCAAGCCGTCGCGGGAAAGGCGTGAAAATGTTTCTCAATCGGACCCAATACGCGAGTATACTATGATCGGACATCTGTTACGCAACGTGACGTCCATTTGTTAAGAAACGCGCTGGTTTTTCACTTTTTCCATTCTTCCCCTTCTCCTTTCACAATACGACACCGGTTATCACATTGGAATTTACATTCATGCTCATATTTATTTGTGGTGGTTTTCCTTTCCCTATTTGAATCCTTTTTTTCCATTCAAGATCCACCCTTTTAATTCTCCCACCCAGAGATTACAAACGATCGCCCAAATAACGACATAAAAATGCCTACAGACGAACAAACACTACAATAAGTTCAGTGCTCTCAAATAACATAACACAAAACATTTGGTAAACACAACGACGCGAAAAAGAATCTCTTGTAAAGAAACACTCATAAACACAACGAAGTTTCAAATAACAGACATAAGAATACGCCAACAAACATTGTCACACTCAAATAACAACAAATAATTACAGAAAACAGAGAGGACTGAAAACATAGCATACGCAAACACAGAAATAATAGACAACCCGATTAAAACAAGAAACACAAAAACAGTGGCAATTTATAAATAGAGACACGCAAATAACACCAGACTGCATGAAAGGAGAAACACTCAAGTAATAACACAAAATACGAAACAACACTGACATATAGCATACACAAATATTGAAATAATAGACAACCCGATTAAAATTAACACACTCAAAGGATTGATAATTTTAATTAATTGCAATAAAATGAAACGCTAGGTGCAATACAACATTATAGTAACAAATTAAAAAAAAAAAAAAAAAATATATATATATATATATATATATATATATATATATATATATATATAACTGAATAAAATTAAAATAAGCACACAAATGTTACACAAAACGAGAACCATTTAAAAAATAGGCTATTTAGAAATGAAAACACGATTAACACAATACAAAATTATAATGAAAAAATATATAAAAAGGTATAAAAGTAAATACAATGAAAAGAAACATACGACAATACAAGAAACATAAAAAAGGCGGCTTTGAAATGAAAACTCGATTAACAAAATACAAAATTATAGTAAATTAATAAAAAAAAAGTATAAAAGTCAATAAAATGAAAACAAACATCCAAATGTAATACAACACAAGAAATATTTAAAAGACAGTTTATAAATAAAAGCACGATTAACAAAATACAAAATTATAGTTAAAAAAAGTATAAAAGTCAATAAAATGAAAACAAACACCCAAATGTAACATAACACAAGAAATATTAAAAAAGACAGATTATAAATAAAAACACGATTAACAAAATACCATATTATAGTTTAAAAAAGTATAAAAGTGAATAAAATGAAAACAAACACCCAAATGTAACACAACACAAGAAATATTTAAAAAAGATAGATTATAAATAAAAACACGATCAACAAAATACAAAATTATAGTAAAAAGAAAGTATAAAAGACAATAAAATGAAAACACACACCCAAAATTTTTAATTATAAATAAAATTATAAATTATAGTAAAATAAGTATAAAAGTAAATAAAATATAAAATAAACACTATTTACAACCCGAGAAATGCTGCAATAACAAACGATAAAATCGAAGAAAAAAGTTGTAAGTAGAGAAGACACAGTGAGAAAGGACATACAAGCGACCACTTATCATATACAAACATTCAAACAAATACCTCAACAAAAAATGCTAATGCGCTGTCAATTAATTTTTTTCGTATTAAAAAATTGATCTTTTACACATATCGTACTGATTACAAATCCGACAATTCTGCACCCCGTAAGCAACAGCGATCAAAATGACGAGGGGATTTTTTAAACTTTTTTATTGGTAATTAATGTTCTATTTTTTCAAATGGGTTTCCCATTCACCTGTGGGAAAAATATATAAATGAATTGAATACATTGGTCTCGTCGACCTTTTCCCCGGTGTCGAGTCATCTCGGTTCGGACGTCATTGTCTGGTTTTTCCCTAGCCCGGGGGACCAGTTGTGAACCTAGCGATCATTGTTAATCATGATCCGCGTTTGAAGATGAGAAAAAAGAAAAAGAACAAAAAAGGCAAAATATGATCGGGAACCCCCACCTAGGGGATTTCTGGCTCGTAGTGGGGCGCCAAGTGGAGGAAAGGAGCCAAGCGCGGCGTTTCGGACCAGTCAACCGACAACACTCGAAGGTCGAACAAGGATCGTCGATCTTTTTTGTTAAATTTTTCGATTAGTTCGTTCGTACTTTTTTTATTTTAATTTTCTGAAAATTTGTTGTTGGTTTATTCTCGTTTTGAACCACCTGGGAGCCTTTGACACCAGTGGATCTTTACTTTTTATTTATTTTTTTACAGAATAAAAAGTTCTACATTTCTAATAAAAAGGTAAGCGTTTTTTAAAATTATTTTTACCAATATTTATCGATTGCTAAAAGCCCCCCCCCAAAAAAAAAAAATTATATTCACACTACATAATTTAAAAAAAATCGACTATTCCTACTCACAGTCTTAAGAAAAAATTAATTTTTTCGATCCACACTGTTCAATTCTCGGCGAAATTGACTTCTTGCACGACGTTAAAAAAAACTTTTTCCAATCGATTACATATATTTCTCGGGGTAAAATTGACTTTATTCTTGTCAAAATTGTACGATTCTCAAAAAATATTGACTTTTTCCAATTCATTCTATATGGTTCTCGGGGAAAAAAATTGACTTCATACATATCCAAATTACACGTTTCTCAGAAAATATTGACTTTTTTCCAATTGATTCTAAGTGATTCGGGGAAAAATTAACTTTATTCTTACCCAAACTGTACGATTCTTAGAAAACATTGACTTATCCAATTCTATCAAAATGATTCCAATAAATTCTGTACCATTGTTGGGAAAATTGTAAAGAACAGAAAACTTTTTTCGACTTTTTTAAAAATTGACTTTTTAACATCTCAACTGTGGAGTAGTGGTGGAGAAATCGATTTTTTCTCGAATTAATTCTGTACGATTCTCGGGAAAATAATTATCATTGAAAACTATGGAATTTCAGTTAGCATGGTTAGAAAATTTGCTTTATTTCTAAGTTAAGCAGTACAATTCTTGAGAAAATTGACTTTTTTCCAATCCACCCTATACGATTTTTTTTAAAATTGTCTTTCATGTTGGTTTACTATAGTTTCCGGAAAATTGAAGTTTTTCCAGGACTAATTCAGTATTTTCCAATCCCCATCCTATACCGTTATTTTAAAAGTCGACTTTTCCCCTCTCTATTTTGTATGCTTCTCGAAAAACATTGCCTCTTTTCCAATCTGATTATATAAATCTTGAAAAGATTGACTCTTTCTAATATGCTTTTTACGATTCTCAGAACTATTTAATTTTCCTTACGAACAACAGTAATTCTTGAGAAAATTGGCTTTTTACGAATCTGTTCCGTGTAATCATTCGTCAAGTTCATTTGTTCTTTTTGCTGCTTTTTTTACAACCATATATATATATATATATTTATGATGTTCTTTTCTATTGAAACTGTAGGACCTCCTATAGAGAATTTATCTATATTCCTATTCAAATTTACCTAGTCTTTAAAAAAATAACGTTTTTCTAATCTGAGAAATAAGCAGAAAAAATTGACCTTTCTTAAAAATTTACCTTTGTAAAATAATTAAAATTTTTCAATTAATTAAGATTTTTAGTTGAGATAAAAAGTCAGGGCCACCACCGGGATTCGAACCCACGATCTTCGGCTAGATATACGCTGTACTTGTTTACTTGAGGTATCACGACCTCGATCAACACGGACACTAACTTCCCATCTCAACTCCACCATTTGAATTTTACATCCTTTTAGCCATTTTAATTAATTATTATTAATTGTTTAATTAGTTAATCGAAAGATATTAGTTGGTCAAGCGGACCATAAAACCAGTGAATTTTTAAAAATATTGATTGATTTTTTTCTATTGAAATTGTTGCACTTTTAGAGATCTTGACTCTATTCCGACCCAAACTTTCCTACTCTTTACAAAAATTGAGTTTTTTCTAATTCGTTTTGTATAAATATCGGGATTACAATTGAATTTTTACTTATCCTAATAGTACGATTCTTTGAAAAATTGATTTTTTTCTGGTCCATTCTGTTTAATAGTAATTGAGGGGGCTATACAAGCTTGACATTTGGTACAATTCTCGGAAAAATTGACTATTCGTCACAGTTGCATAAAAAATTGACTTGGTTCCGTTCAATTATGTACAATTCTCGGGGGAACAATTGAATTTTTACTTATCCGAATAGTACGATTCTTTGAAAAATTGATTTTTTTCCGGTCCACTCTGCTTGTTAATTGCGGGGGGCTATTCAAGCTTGAGATTTAATACCGTTGGTACAATTCTTGGAAAAATTGACTGTTCAATTCTTAGAAACATTGACTTTGCCTTATTGTAACTTTATAAGTTTCGAAAAAAAAAAACTTTTTACTTTTTCCTAGACATTTGCTTTAAAAAATTGACGTTGTTCCGATCCACTCTATTTAATCATGGGGGAGTTATACAAGCTTAACGTCTATTATTCTTAGTACAATTCGTGGACAAATTGAATTTGTCCCTTACTGTTCGACTCGGTAGGGTAAAAAAATTGACTTATTTTCTCTCACGGCCAACACAACCTCAATCAAGTCAAATGGAAGCGGTTTCAAATTAAAATTAATTTTATAAATTAAAAAAATATATTAAGAAAAATCGCGTTACGTAAAAACGCCAAAGCGGAAGTTTTGTAAATTCTTATTTGGGTCAATTTTTTTCTTTTTCTTTTCTTTTCTGTTTTGTTTCAACAATACGATGTAATAAAGAAATTGGCTCGTGGATGTGCTAATCGTTACGATAAACATGTCGAATCGTCTGCGTAAAGGGTTTGAACGGGGGGGGGGAGAGGAAAGCGAAACCGACCGGACCGATGTAGATCAAGTTCAAAGGGATCAACAACCCATTTGAGATCTCGATTTTTTTAAGATTGTTTTTCAGGGGATCACCCCGACCCGGTTTCCTAGATGTGTCGGGTCCGTCGAGGCTCGCTACTACTTCTGACATTTGTCTTTTTCGCGTCCCGGAAGAGAGAGGTTTGTTTTCTTTTCCCCTGTGAAACAATTCGCCCGATTGTTTCTCTGAGCAAACAAGACGAGGTGCTAACTTGGAGGAGGCAAACATCGCGTCCTTCCTCGACGGATGTGACTTGAATCGGAAGCGGCTTCTTGAAAAGGACGCGAGAAATAAATAAAAAACATTGAAAATCCTGGAGGATTTTTCTCCGACAAAAGACCTCTCCGTATTTTTCCCACAAATTGAAATTCACCTGATCGCCGTCCTCGGCGTTTATTTATTATCCTCTTTTGTATTACTCAACCGTTTGTTTGAGAAAGAACAGGAAATGAAAACAACAGCTGGATGCAAAGATGAAAAACCTGCGACACCCTGTAAACACACTATCCTACCTTGTCCCATGTCATTTTATGAAATTCGTCCTCGACCCGTTAACCATAGAGGTCATTTGCGGAAAAGTTTAAACACAGTCGTAACACCCTGTATAATTTTTAGGGTTGGACTCGGTTACTGCTTGCTTATTACATACACAAAACCCTGAAACACCCGTTCAATCTAGGAATGAGGTCTGTACCAGTCCCAAGCATGAAATTTACAAAAACCCAATATTAGTACATTTCTCGTCTGGAATAAAATACAGGAAGATAACATTTAAAAGTGGTACTCCATTGATTGCCCGAGTACCAGGACGGCATATGACCTGAAAAGGGTTGAACCGCCTTTTTAAAGATTCATCTGGGGGACGAACACGCACTACAAGGTACGAAACAATGAGAATAAAGAAAATAACTTAAAACGGTCGACTGGGCATGAACTAAACAAAAAGTACCAAATTGATACTAGTCAAACATGGCTTGATATCGACTCATAGACATAAATTTATTTAGTACCTGGTACTTCCATCCTGGTACCCAATCCTTCCAGGGACACTTCATTTCACCACTACTGGACATCTTCATCCGAGTGCTAAAACTAGGAACAAGTTGACGATTACTTTCTCTTTCATGATATACCACGATCTGGTACTTCCTTACCCAGTACCTATAGTGTACCCAGATCAAATACCATCTTGGTACTCAATCTTCCATTGAAAATTTTCAATTTCAACCATTCCTGCACATCTTCATCCGGGAGCAAAAACTAAGGTACTCTCTCTCTCTCTCTCTCTCTCTCTCTCTCTCTCTCTCTCTCTCTCTCC
>CM077110.1:6695245-6711021 GCA_039619505.1 Cimex hemipterus | reverse complement strand
ATCTATCGCTCCCTCCCCCTCCCCCTCTCTCTATTGAGGGGGGGTTACTTCAATTTCCAAAAAATTTAGTAAAAGTTTATAGTTTGCAAAACTTCAGTTTATTAATTTTCGTTATGAAAACTACCATTTGATGTGTTTTTCGGGACAATTTCAATTAGTTAATTTTTCATGGAAACCTTCCCTTTCTTAATATTCTTTAGGTAAACTAAAAATAATTAAGGTTTATTACAAACTAGATTTGTCAATTTCATTTTACAAGAAAAATATTTGTTAATTTTTTCGGGAAAGTAAAACATCCAATTTGTCAATCTTCTTTTTAAACAAATTACTTAAATATTACTTAGGTTTATGAGAAACTAGATTTCTTAATTTTTTAGAAGAAAAAAAATACATTTGCTAATTTTATTGGGGAAGGTATAAACTCCGATTTGTTAATATTCTTCCGGAAAAAAGACAATTCGTAAATTTTGTTGAGAAATCTTCAATTTGTGTTTTTTCGGGGAAAAATTCAATTTGCTTTGAAAACCTTCAATTTGTTAATTTTCTTTATGACAACTAACATTTATTAGAAACTATATCTGTTAATTTCTTTTTGAAAAAAATCTACATTCGTTAATTTTTTACTAATTTGTTTTTTTATTTGGGAACGTAAAATCTACAATTTATTAATCTTTTTCCAGGAAAAAATTTGTTTATTTGTTTGAGAAAACGAATGTAGTAGCTTAGGAAAATTTTTCGTTTGTTAATTTTTCTTAAGAACACAATTACTTAAGATTTATTAGCTTTTTAAAAAAATTTTTTTTTCTTGAAAAAACCCCTGAACTAGTTAATTTTATTCTGGAACGTGAAAACTCCAATTTGTTACTCTTCTTCCAGAAAAAGGCAATTTTTTAATTTTCTTGAAAAAACTTCACTTTGTAATTTTTCGGGAAAAAATTCAATTTCCTTAGAAAAACTTAGATTTGTTAATTTTCTGTATGAAAACTAACATTACTTAACATTTATTAAAAACGAGATTTGTTATTTTTTTTTTTTTTTTTTGTAAAAAAATTTTCATTTGTTAATTTTATTCGAGAATGTAAAAACTACAAGTTCTTCCTAGAAAAAAATAGTTATTTTTTGAGAAAACGAATTTAGTAATTTATTAGAAAAAATTTCCATTTGTTAATTTTTCTGAAAAAGGGATAAATTTGTTATTTTTATTCGAGATTTTAAAATTTCATTTTAATTGTATGTAGTTAAACAATGATTTGTTAATTGAAGAAAATTAGCAAATTAACGTCCATTTATGATGTTTTTTCAAAGTAGAATTAATAATTTCGTCGTTTTCTTAACAGATATTTGGAAAAATCACTAATTGGCCAATTTTCTCTGTCAAACTTCAGTCTTCATTTCCTCGAGATAAATTTGTCGAGAAAAACTTATGTTTTCCCTTTGGTTTCTTTAGATAATTTTCTGCCGAGGAGGACAGAGGCATTGAGGGAATGGATAATTTTAATCGTTTTATTATTATTTTTTTATGGGCAAAATATCCCAACCCAAGGTTGTCATCCATAAAAGATGGCTTTAAACATCACCAGGCCAATTAGCATTTTACGACGGAAGTCGCGAAAAGGCGCTTCGGGTGAAACGGCGTTTCGGGAGGCGATTACACGGCGAGACGCCGCGGACCCCTCGGGGCGGTGCCACTCCGATTATTTATTTATCGCAAATAGGCTTATCGTAAAATTCCTCGCCGGTTCGTCATCCCTTGTTTTCCCTACGGTCGGCGTTGGGTCAATAGAAAATTTCCCGAAGAATAAATATATTTTTTGTAACTGGAAACGAACGCTGTCTTCGAATCTTTTGATCATGATCGAGGGCGCGGGGTTCAAAGGTCGATTTTGTAAAAAAATACAACTATAGTCTTGCTCAACTGCATTGTTGTTTGCACACTGATCCTTCGGTGTAAAAAATTCCGACTCTGCAAATTGTCGCCTGTTAAGCAACAAACTTGCGGTTACAAAACTTCTCGTTTATAAAAATGGACGGTCCGGTCCGCTCTGTCTCGCCGTGTCACAGACAGCACGGCTCCTGTAGAAACAAAAACCTTACACCGGATTCTGGCGTTATCAAGCCCTTGGCCGAAAAATTAAACGCCGAATCAGAAAAAACGCTTCTAATTTTTATTGTCTCGGGTTTTTTTTTTGTTATTGATATCTTTTAACATTTCCTCTAAATGGGAAAAACACTTGAAGGCGATTGTTCTTAATTACTTAAGTGCTTTACACGTATTTTTTTTTCCTGTGTGCAACATTCTGCCAAGGCCGGCGTCTAGAATCGGCCTTGGTACACGCGACAGTCTCGATTCTTGGCTTATTGATTCCCAGATTTAGGTATAGGACGCCTAGAATTTCAGGAACTTGTTTCCACATAGACATTGTGAAAGATATCACGAGGATCTTAGTTCGTCAGCGAGCTCACTCGCCTTTCTTCCACCGAGATCGACGAGAATCAGGAGGCAAGAATTTCCTCAGGACCTAGGGGTTACCGTATTCATAAGGATGAGAAAGATGATCTTTATCAGGAGAGAAGAATTTACTCAAGAACTCGAGTTACCATATTCTCACCGTAAGGATGAGACAAAGGATCTTTGTAGGGAGCGTTCTCGAAGTTTTCATATTCTCCTAACGAGGACAGTGTGGATGCTTATAAGGAACTGTCCTCAGATTATCTGATTTCTATTTCTTTCGCTAAGGCAACGAGAATCAAGAGCCTATGAAGTCCACAGGTGATCGACAACGTTCTTCCACTAAGGTTTGCTTTTAGTCAGCTCTCAAGAGTTTCTACACTCTTCTATGACAGATATCACGAGGCTAGCCTAGACTGTAGCCAAGTGCTCTCCGAAGGATTGTGTAGGCCCTCAACAGGTCCTTGTGGACCAGGTGGGAAAATATGGCATCACGAGCAACTGAAGACATTCTTAACTTCTGATAAGGACGTTCGTCTAATACATAGTGGAAAATGGAAACCCTAGAAAATGAGGACGTTCCAGGCTTATAGGATTTATTATCTCATACTTAGGATGTGGATAGGATGTACAACCCCGAACAACTCAGGACACCACGTAACGATTTATTGCTTCATCGTCAAGCTCCTGATAAGAATATTTGTAATGTCATTGGAAGAATATGGTATCAAGAACTCCTGAAAAATTCTAGGCTCCTGATAAGGATACTTGTAATCCTTGTTCGAAGAATATAGAATCATGAGCTCCTGAAAAATGCTTTAGGCTCCTGATAAGGATACTTGTAATCTTTGTTGGAATATGGTATGATGAGCAGCTGAAAAACATTTTAACCTCCTGATAAGGATGCTTGTAATCTTTATTGGAATATTAAGGAAATAGCTCCTGAGGATATTCTAGGCCCCTCATTGAAGAAACGTGGAAAATCCGACCTCTCCGAGAACAGAAAACACAGATGGGCGAATTTCCTCCATTCGGAGTTAGCCAACGACCTGAGAATATCACAAGGGGTCATGTCCACTGATTACTGATGTCCTTCAATCAGGAAAAACCAAGGATCTCAGGGCGGTCTGAAACATAACTCGTTTTGTAATACGGCTACTTTTCTACAAAATATTGTTGTTACTAAAGAAACAGTTTCTATTTTGTTTTTTGATTTAAAATCATAGTTTTATCGTTCATGTGTTGATTGTGGTGGAAGAAGAGAAAGCGTCGATCGCCGAGATGATGGCCCCTGATCAATCGACCGCAGAGCAAGAAGCCATCGCGAAGAGGATCGAGGAGATCCGCCAGGCAGTCGACGAGAAGGTCGAGGAGAAGGTGAGAAGGATATTGAAAGAGGAAGCGTTGAAGAGGCAGAGGAAGGGCACCCCTCACTACAACGAATTCTTCCTCCTCAATTTCTTCCAAGACCGTCTTCACAAGAACGAGACCATTTTACCGGGCCTTTTCGGTGTGGCGAGCAACACGATCGACGAGATTATCATTATTATCAATCACGTTCGGGACCGCACATTCACTTTCATCAAGACCGAGAACACGCTTCCCTCCATGGGTACGCACGTCGACATTAATGACTCGGCCCTGGAAATACTCGACGACATGGTAGATATCGGAGAGAGCCAAGACAACCAGCCCGTATTCGCCAGGATCAAGGAGAATACAATTCTAAACCCGAACGTCACCGGGGAGATGGTAATCGCCGTGGATGACTTCATCGAACGCGTGTTCGCCAAGGCCTGGGAGCTGGCAATGGCCGTCGGATGGCTCGAGGACGACACTGGGCCAGGGAAGAAGTCCATTACATCCGACATCCTCTTCTTCTGACCCACAATCAATAAAAAAATTCAAACTTTTAAAAATTATTTTCTTTCTCCATATGAGTCTTTCAAAACATATGGATTAAAAAGAACACCTTGAAGATCAATCTGCCCAGATGGTTCAAAGACGGGTAGTCGTAAAGGAGGACAAAACTAAAACACCCTTTGAGAAAAAACTATGATGGCATCACGACATCATCTACAGGCATCAAAATACCTTTCGTTTTGTTCTGCTCGGCTCGAGATTTGTATTATTAAATCGCTTTGCACTTGTCCTTGGTCGGCATTCCATCGCGCGCCTGCGTTCCTTACAGCCATCGGAAAGCTCACGGAGCTTAAATTAGGAATTTCCAATCTGTGGAGGGGGACTAGAGTCACGATCCGACGACCTTGGGCGCGTCGGAAAATCCCCCGGATCGTTTCTGGGTCCGTCTATTCTCGCTCTTCCCCGGTCCTGCCCCTAAGAGGCGAGACGTTGCCAAACGTTCACAAAAGGCCGTAAAATAGTAGGTCAATTAAGATTCCATTGAGCAACACGGCTAGTGGGAAGAAAGTAAAAATCGCGTGGTAAAATGTTTAAAAAAATCCTGCGACTTTTTCACCAGATGCTTGCGCTTTTCCCATATTGTGTGTTATCAAATTGTTCTCGTTTAATTTATTTATTGTTTTTTTACGTAATGATAAGGTCATTACCAGGAGACGAGACGTCGGAGAGAAAGCGGTGACGCAACTGGCCCACTGGCACGATCGCGAAGGTCGACACGGCCCGGAAGCGGGCTCGGTTTTCAACTCTGGGTCAGTACCGTAGGTCTAATCACCGTCCATAAGATGACTGTTCGGAGAAAAAAAATGGTATTTTCGGTCCCGATGGGAAATGGGGGACGGGCATACCTGGGATTCCTCCCGGGGGCGTTTTGTCACAACAACAACAATTTCCCATAATTTCCCATTCGGAGAGGGGGTGACAAACAGACTAACGACTGTTTAAAATGTTTGTCACTTCATCCTAGGCTGCCTTTCGAGACGCGATTAACCCTGGGCAAGAAAGTGAAGTGAGTACATCTGCTTATTTTTTTCCAAATGTAAAGCTGTGTAGATGAGACGGACCATTCTGTCGTCTGTAATACGAAAACGGTCCGTACGCGTCAGATCTTTTCCACGGTTGGTTGATAGATACCGTCGTTACATAAGTGTGTGGAATGAATAAAATTAACACACAATTTCGTGAGAATATGAATATATGAGATGAAAGAGATTGTGAAAAGATTCAAGGGAGCGTGTGTATGAGTGATCCTGAAAAGTGTGAAAGGGGAGATATTCAATAGGGCTGCTGTAAGGGGGGTAAGGGAGTGCCGATGTTGATTTTGTACGCGTGAGATAGTGATTGATGATGGAAAGAGTGTGAGATATTGGAAGAAGGGTGTAAGGTTGAAAGTGTGAGTGATGAAGGAGAGAGTGTAAAAGTTTTAGTATATCTGATAAAAAATGTTGTGAGATTGTGGTTGATGACAGAAAGTTATGAAGGTGTGTGATTATAGGAAGCGAGTGAGTTATGAATGAGATTGTGATTGATGATGGAAAGCGTGTGAGTTATGAAGGAGATTGTGATTGATGATGGAAAGCATTTAAATGACGAAGAAGATTGTGATTCATGATAGAAAGCATGTGAGTTATGAAGGTGATTGATGATGGAAACCGGCTGAGTGATGAAGGAGATTGTGATTGATTATGGAAAGCGAGTGAGTTATGAAGGAGATTGTAATTGATGATGGAAAGAGTGTGAGTGATGAAGGAGATTATGATTGATGATGGAAAGAGTGTGAGTGATGAAGGAGAAGGTGTAGAAGTTTTAGTGTCGATGATGGAGATTGTGCTCAATGATGGAAATCGTGTGAGTGATAAAGGAGAGAGGGTAAAAGTGTGAAGGTTGAAAGGGATGAATAAAACGGTGCTAGTGAGAGGTAGTGATTAATGATGGATGTAACCTATCAGATTGATATGACGAATGTTAGCGAAGTGGAAGCGTGTGAAAGTGGAAATGATGAAGGCAGAAAGTGTAAAAGTGTGAGTGTCGGTGATAAATTAAATTGCGCTTGTGCGCGATAGATGATTGATGGCGCGCTTTGGGTCCGCTCGGTTTCCCTTCGCCTTACGAAGAAAACAAATTTAACAGAATAATTTCATATTGTCGAAAGTAAATGGAATCGTAGAAAACCAAACGGGTCTGAAGTGTGAAGGGGAGGAGCCGGTGATAAGATATCACACAATTATGTCCCTTCTCGATTTTTTTTCAACCGTTCTTACCGTATTCGGTAAGTCGGGTAAAGAAAGTATAAAAAATATTATAATTGGAGAAAATCAAATGAAAATGGGCAGTGGCATCGTCCACTGTACGTATATTTCAATATTGGGTCCGCTTGTTATCGCATTTTTTGTCCTTTTAATCGTCTAAGACTAGTACGGTTTTATCCACCTGTTGACGACAAAACATGCGATGATGCCGTTTCTTCACCCTTCACAACCACTTTCACACTCTCTCTCTCCCCCTCGTGTGACATTGTTCGGCGATTGGATTTCGATCTGTAACCCATTTGGACCGGAGAGAAACTGGGACGTGCCCTTCGATACGTATTAAGGACAAAAGGAAAAATATCCAAATAAAAAAACACAAAAAAAACTACAGCAATTAAAAATTTTTAGCATACCTGTCCGGGTGGTCCGCTGTTGGTAGGGGAGGTGAACTTGAACCAATTTCACGGGCAAAGTTACAAAACTGACTTTCTGATCTGAAAAAATCAAAACTTATCATTCCTGAGAGCGGAGTAACAATCTTAAAAACGTCAAGAGATGGATGGAAGAGCGAAAGAAAGGCTGCGAGTGTGATAATTGCGAATAATATGGAGAAAAAGAGTGTGACCAAAATTTGTGGAAGGGTGTCGGTAATAGATTGCGAAATATGAGTGAGAGTGTGTCTTCCGACGGAAAAAGCGTGTGCTTGATGATGGAGGGAGAGTTAGATGGGTGAAGCGTATGTGAGAGATTGTGTTTGATGATAATAGATAGCCTGGATTAATTGAAAGGAGCGTGTAAACTTACGGTCGGTTTCAGTGAAAAAGGTGATCGTGGAAGCGTGAGCATCAGTTGCGGTAAAAGAGTGAGGGTGATGAAAGTGAGTTAGTGATGATGATGATAAGGGTGAGTGTGACGAAAGACGGCCAGAGATCATTGAAAGATTACCATTGATGATGTGAAACGTGTGAATGATGTAACTATAAGAGTGTGAATTATGATTGAGGTTGTGCATGCGTAGTGTAAATGATTATGGGAAGAGTGAGCGTGAACGACAAGATCGTTGTCGCCCTTGAATGATCATGTCAAGCGTGTGAGTGATGATGAAGAGGGCGAGTGTGACGAAAGACGCTTAGAGATCATTGAAAGATTGCCATCGATGACCTAAAACGTGTGAACGATGTAAATGTGAGTGTTCATTAGCATGTAAACGCGTGAGTGTGAGTGATTGGAGAGATTGTGAGTGATTACGAAAATGGTCTGATGATGAAAATCGTGATTGATGAAATAAAGCTAAGAGATTACAGAGATTACAATGAGTGTATAAGTGTGAGCATGTGACTGTTTAGAGGGAGTATGTAAGTGAGAATGTGAATGATTGTGATTGTGTAAGAGTGAGTGTGATTCGAGAGATAGTTGACGCCCGTGAGTGATGTTGTAAAGCGTGAACGATTAGACGGATAATGTAAGTGTGAGTGATTAGGAAAGTGGTGTGATGAGAGAAATCGTGATTAATGAAGTAAAGCTTATGAATGATTACAGCGAGCGATTATGTAAGTCCGAGAGTGTGAGTGATTGACGTAGTGTAAGCGTGAGTGTGAGTGATTATAGGAAGGTGAGCACATGTGAACCTCACATCTCAGCTTAAACGCCCATCTTAGTTCACGCAAGGAAAGACCGTCTAAATTAGGCTACTGGAATTCAAACCTGGGTGAAACTTCTAACCTTGTAGAGAGACAGGTGTGTAGTTGTTTGAACCCTTAATAAGCAATCTTCCCGATGCTATCTTGGAGAGGAGAGTCGATCCTCTTGCCAACTTCAGATGTTCGTATGTGAGTGATTAGAGGGAGTATATAAGTGTGAACGATGATTAAGGTTGTGTAAGCGTGAAAGTGAGTGATAATGGGAAGAACGAGCGTGACTGAGAGCGTTTGCAGATAGTGAGTGATGATAGAAGTCCGTCCAGGAGCGATGAAGCGTAGCGAGTAGTAACATAGAGATACGTTTTAAATTATTATTCGAGGCCTTTTTGTTCTCATTTCTTCATTTTCGAAAACCTTGATGGGCCCGTGTCCAAAATAAGTATCGAGATCGTATTAAATCGAAGAAAAAAAAAATCAAAGCAGACGGCCGTGTGCCAGTTGGGGTGGAGGGTCGAGGGTCCGCCCCGTCTCGCCGAAGCGTTTCCAATCGAATCAAAAAGCGAAAATGCAACGAGAACAAACGATCCTCGGGCGCGTTTTACATAACGGAGGCACGGGGACTGAATCAATAATCGGGCCAGCTTTCGATTCTTCACTTTCTACCTCCGTCGTACTCGTCGATCCTTTTTTTTTCTTACCGGTGTTTCGCAACAGATGAGTTTATTACTTTTTTTTGTGCAGGAAAGTTCGGTTGAAAGAAGAGGAGAAGAAGAACTGAAGACAGACGCGACATGGCGCTCGTCATGAAGTACATAGACAGGTTCCACGAGATATTCGACAAAAACGGAGGTGAGCTTTTTATTTATAAATAAAGTTTAAAAAAAAGAAAGAAATAAGGCCGGCCAATAAATAAAACAACTCAATAATCGGATGGGGTAAATAGTCTTAAACTACGTCAACGGGAATCCCTCAATGGAACTGGATTCTTCTTCACCGGTTCAAGCAGAAACTCGTTTTTGATTTGTATTTTTCTTCTTTTTTTCCTTTTTTCTTTTCCTAAATTACACAGATCAGTCTAATAGTCCAATATGCCGGGATTGACGTCATAAGGCCTGTTTTCAATAATCTCCGCATATTAAATAATTTTTGTTTTTGTACTTAAGACAAAAAACAAAAAAAAAGAATGGGCGAGTTCAAGGATGCAAGTTCTATTGCGGCTTGTCGGTGCTCACCTTCGTCGTTCAAAATCAGACGGTTTACGTCATCAATCACGATCTGTCAACGATCTTTCTCACCACGCTCACTATTCTCATAAGCACTGTCACGCTTGCAAACCTCGATCATAACTCACACTCTCACACTTACGTACACCCTATACTCATTCACAGGTCTAACGTCATCACTCACTGTATGTTAACGATCTCTCTAATTACGCTCACTCTTCCCATAATCACTCACTCTCACGCTTACAACTCCCTATACACACTCACTGATCTAACATCATCACTCACCGTCTGCCAACAAGCTCTCTAATCACGCTCACTCTTTCTGTAAACACTCCCACGCTTAAACAATATCAATCATCACTTACACTCACATTCTCCCATCAATCACTCAGATGGTTTTCATAATCACTCACACTTTCCAAAAAATCACTCAAAATCTCCCTCATCAAGATTACAGGGTATTTATCACACTCTCACGCTTTCCATCATCACTGACGATCTAATAATTGTCACTCCCAACCTACTCACTCGTGTTATATTCTCATTCACACACGATCTCTCATCACACTCACCCACATTCTCGTGAGAACTAACTCTCCCTCTTACCCCCTCAATCCTTACTCACACTCTCAGATTTACGTACTACTTACGTAATCACGCTTTCTATCAGGAGTCAACATCTAACAATGTTCTCTCCTATCATACTCACTCATTATCATTCACTCTAACGCACGCAATCTCAATCATTACTCACATTGTAACACTCGCATGCTTTCCATCCTCACCCACTCTCTCGCTGACACGGCCTCAATCACTCACACTTACATACTCTCTTTAATCACTCACGCGTTTCCTATCTCTATGCATCATAAGTTGCATCATATAGTGATCACTCTTTCGATCAACTGTCTCGCTTACACATACTTAATCCTCACTCCCTCGCTCACCTTCAAGTTTGGCACATTCCCAAAATTGTCCGACCGTCCTCGCCTAAAGTCAGAGAAGAACTTTTTTTGTCTCATGTTTGAATTTAAGTTAACAATCGACTTCCGTATTTCCGGCCCTTTACGTCCGGCAGGCCTTGGCTCATCTTCCTTTTTTTTTTCTTCTTTTTTTTTTTTTTTTTTTTTTTTTTTGTCCAGCGCAACATTTCTCTAAAATATACCGATCCGTTACGTTTCGCCTTGTTTCAGACCCGAGGACGCGCAACTGGCCGCTCATGTCCTCGCCGTTCCCGACCCTCGTCATCTGCCTCACGTACGTCTACGTCGTGAAAGTCCTCGGACCCAAGATAATGGAGAACAGGAAGCCACTACAGCTGAAGAACGTCCTGATACTCTACAACCTTTTCCAGGTGGTCTTCAGCGCCTGGCTTTTTTACGAGGTGAGTCACGTGACAATGAATAAATTTTAGAAACTTAACAATACTCAATTAACAGCATGATTTGTGTCGAACTAAACATGTCCGCCTTTGTAAAACAGAAGTACCCGACGGTCTTCTTCTTCTTTTTTTTTTGTCTCTCTCCACACGTGTCTCGTGTCTTTCTTGTTGTTTTTTGTGTTCTATTCTCCCGTGTTTTCAGTGCCTCATGGGAGGATGGCTCCGAGAGTATTCTTTCAGGTGCCAACCCGTCGACTACAGCGACTCACCGACGACCATAAGAGTAAGTCTTAAAAAAAAGAAAAAAACACGAAGAAAGAGGTCCGAAAACGAAGAGGAAGTTGACTTAGAAAAACCAAATGAAGACAATAAAATCATCTCTTGCATGCCTTAGTGAATGTCTTTTTTTTGTCCCTGACTTTCGTTCTAATATCGCACCGCCACGTACAAATTCTGCAAAAAAATCTCTTGTTTTTTTGTTGTAGTGTCTCACCAGTGTGTTTTTTAACCAGTCTCCATATTTGTAGTGTTTAACACTGTTTCGTCTAAGACATTTTTAACACAACTAAAACAACCGTCGCCGTGTCCTCTGCTTCTTTCGTCGAATAACCCAGGGGTCCGAAGCGAAATTGAACGGACCCAAAAAAAACCGCCGAATCGAATCGGCCCTCTTCTACCCTTGCGACTAACCTATGACCTCATCAGTTTAATCGAATACTTAATACAACGGTAAGTACAAACACAAACCGTTAAAGAAAGCCCCCTTTCAAGTTTGCAAAGTTCTTTGGCATCCCCCTCAAAAAAAAAAAAAATAAAATAAAATAAAAATAATCGCACAAAGAAGCACGCAAGGGCCGGCCTGTAAATTCTTCATTTTCAAACCCGTTTGTCTGTCTCTATCTCACTCTCACCATGCAACCAAAAACCAATTTTTTAAGTAAAGCAAAAAATTGAAAAAATTGGCAGAGCTTAATTTTTGCAGCTCGGCATGAGCGGATGGCTGACGGGACATTACTCGCTGAGGTGCCAGCCTGTAGACTACTCATCGAATAGGTTTACCATAAGGGTAAGTTGATTAAACACAAAAAATTAATTTACAAAAAAAAAAACGAAGCCTGATATAACGTTATTTACAATACGTCATATCAGGAGTCAAAACTGGCCCCTTTCTTGTAGTTAAATTACATCGACGGTTGTCGTCTATTAAAGGTAATCCATCTCTCAATGGAAAAAGTGAAAAATCCTAAAAGTATTCCGATTGTAGGCTTTTCTGCCATGAGCACATGAGAATCTAATCGAATCATTCGATTGAAAATCTAACAATAATCACCTGAAGAATATGTGGTGAAATGAATGCAATCGAAGCTCCCAATACAAAGATTCCCTGAAATGAGCAAAAGTTTCTGATACAAATATTTCCTGAAATATACACGATCTGGTTGTAGCAGTTGCTTCTGTCAGATGCTCATGATACAAAGTTCCACTGAAATGCTCAAATATTCCTGATATAAATATCTCCTGAAGTATAGATAATCTGGTAGTCAAAGTTCCTTCTGTCAAATGCTCCTGATACAAACATCCACTGAAATGCTCAAATGTTTCTGATACAAATACCTCCTGAAATATAGATAATATAGACTACCAAGTCGATGTTCCTGCCGTCAAATGTTCCTGATACAAAGATCCTCTGAAACGATCAAAAGTTCGTGAATACAAATATCGCCAGAAAAATAGATAATCTGGTAGTTAGCAGGTTGTCAAATACAGAGAATCGTGTCGAAGCTGCTTCCGTCAAATGCTCCTGATACAAACATGTTAATGACATACATACATACATAAAACACGTTTTTTAAGTTCCTTCTGTCAAAAATTCCTTATATACAGATCTGAAAAACATAAACGCATAATAGATGCGCCTTCAACCAAAAGCTCTTGATAGAACTGAAACAAGTCTGTTTAAGCTTCTGATATAAGAATTTCAAAGGCTAAATTCCCGTATTGATCTCTAGGGTTAAACTAATTATGCTTAATTATCTTAAACAAAGGGCGTCGCAGTCGCATAGTTCAACATGAAAAAAATGTATAGGGAAATACTGGGAACGCCCTCAATTGTTCTCCTGCGTAAGTTCCTGATACTTAAATGCCTTAAACTCGGAAGAAGGCGCAGTAGAAGCTCCTGGTGTAAATATGACTTTTACCTCCTGATTGGAATCATCTGCCAATTCAAGCTCCTGACGCAAGGTCGAAATACCTTTCGTAATAAAAATATACTATACTACTCAATTGAGCTCTTTTGTTAATCTCCCGATACTAAAGGACATTGAACTCGTAGAATCTCCCAATTGAGGATCTTCCGATTCAAGCTCCTTTTTGTAGCTCCTGATACGAAATAGAAGCTCCTTTTGTTATAAAAATATTCTAATATACAACTCAATTGAGCTATTTCCTTAAGCTCCTGATACTCAAGGCCCTTGAACTCGGATCTCCCATTTCAAGCTCCTGGTGCAAACATGTCAAGCAGTGAGTATCTTCCGCTCCTTGTTTCAGTAGCTCCTGATACAAATCTTACTTTCCATTTTTATACATCTGTAGCTTTTATGACGAACTTTTTTCGTTTTTAATATTTATTTTTTGAGTTGTACTAGATTTGTTAGTTTAGCATTTTTTTCTTTCTCACCATACATAGAATATAATCTGTCAGATTTTTCATCCATTTTTTTAAATGTCTTAATTGCGAAGCCGCGAGCGCCATAAAACTTCCTCGCCGTTTTAAACCCTTTTCAAACTTAAAATATATGTATAATTATTTTAAATGAGCTACTGCATGACTTTTCTGCCCCCAGGCAACATTTTTATACTAATTAGAATTTTTTTCTCATTTCCCCTTTCTACACGTTTACCATAATAAGATGGTGAACGTCTGCTGGTGGTACTACTTCTCCAAATTCACGGAGTTCATGGACACTGTAAGTTCCTATTTCGACTCATTAAAAAAAATTGTTATTTAATTTTAAAAAATATTACTTTTTTAAAGATATTTTTCGTCCTGAGAAAGAAGAACGAGCACATCTCGACCCTGCACGTCATACACCATGGCTGCATGCCGATGAGCGTCTGGTTCGGCGTCAAATTTACGCCAGGTGAGTCTTCACTCAATTGACCTCTTACTTTAAGCACATAATTGGACTTTCTTCGACATCAGGAGTCGACAGAGCTCCTGATACAAAAGTGAAGTTACTGCTCCTGATACAATGATCCATTGAAATAAGGATAAGACATCGCATAGTCCTAAGCTCCTTCTGTTATACACTTCTGAACACCTGATACAAGGATCAAAAATGGTGTGAATATTGTCAAATAGAACCTCTTTCTCCAATGAGCTCCAGATACCAAGATATCCTAAAATGTTGTAGGTTGATTATTTCGGTTAAGATCTGCACCTGCGCGGATCTGGCAGTGTTAAAAGAACAATTTTTAATCCAATCTCATATTACAAAAGTGAACCATACAGGATCTCTGGACCAATACCACACCTCTACACATTGAGGTTAAAGTCAGAGCACTGATTAGCTGCTGCAGATTAATTAGCGAAGGCAGCTGGAATCATAAGTGCAATAACATAGATCACTCGCAAATCTCACTATTGAGTAAGGTTAACGGCCAATTATTAAGCGTTAGTGATAAAAAGATTAAAACCCCTTCGGGGAAAAAGTACTTTCAGGTAGTCACCCCTTGTGAATATAACTATAGTTTGGATGATGAGGTAGAGGGAGTGGTGCAGGAATCTACATACCTAAATTAGGAATCAGCATCTCCTCCCCTCTTGACAAGAACACCTCCGTTTTTCAGGCAGAAATCTGGACTATTATGTGTGTTGTAGAACACGTATGGAAAGTAAAATTAAGTGAAAAGAAATTAGAATTTTTTCTGCTAGTCAGGTTAGTCTTAGGTCATTTGATAGGTAGAGGAAACTGTAGATCTTATCAATAGGATCTCTTCCAGGTTTGAGAACAAGTTTTGGATATCAGCACATAAAGGACAAAATGGTAGTAATGTAAAGGCGGATGGCCTGGCCAAAGAAGGTTCTAATACTGCGTTTGCCGGGCCACAACCGTTATTACCTCACTATATGAGAACAGCAAAAGAGAGTATTAATAACTGTGGCATGAAACAATTCGTTGAGGAGTGGTACAGGCAATCGAAAGCGTTCGTTATGGTGATAAGCCAGCAGACTCGAAATGGCTATTCTCTATTGCAAGCAAGGGAATTAGGAGGCTGATAGTTATACTGACGGGCCACTGCCCACTGAGAAGACACCTCTCCATAACGGGTATTCTACATCTCTTTTGCCGTTTTTGGCGAAATTAGAAGAAACGGCTAGGCTCTACCTCGCAGAATATAATAGGTATACTAATCTTGGAAGGAGCGGACATCACCAAACCACTCCCTGAGATAAAATAGTCCAAAATTTAATCGTTTGTGAACAAGCCCGACAAATCTATAAAGGACACGAGAGCCAGCCACGTCCCAGATCTTAATACGATTCTACTCAGGCATTTAACCTTCTGCCTGATAAAAACCAACCCAAAAACTACATAGGAATAAAATGTTGACCACTCGGTTTTAGAGCCTATTAATAAGTTCCCTCAAACATTGTGAGAAAAAAGAGGTCTCCGTCAGCGACGTAACCATGCAGATAGATACCAATAAAACGGGATTTTATTAACTAAAGTTTATTATTTGGCCAAGCTAGTCTACCTATTGCTCCTGTGACGAGCCGTAGCCCGTCCCGCACTCTCCCGGCCCCATGCTACCTCCTTTGGCTCCTGTGACGTCCTATTTTCCTGATACGATCCGAACAAAACGAGCCGTAGCCCGTCCCGCACTCTCCCGGCCCCATGCTACCTCCTT
>CM077110.1:6683648-6693759 GCA_039619505.1 Cimex hemipterus | reverse complement strand
AGCTGCCAAATATATATATATATATATATATGTTTTATATATATATAATAAAAAATATAAATGAAAATGAAAAACAATTGTAGACATAAAAATATTTATAGTATAAATAATTTATTGTGTAAAGTAAAAGCGAAATTTTAAAAATTAAATAAAATAATCTCCCCAGATTTAATATTTTGGGATGTGGGAGAGGGAAACATTTTGTAAATATTTTTTTTCCTTTTGTTTTGTACATCCTGCTTGTGTAATTTTTGCGTTTTATCGTTTTATATATATATATATTGTTATTATTATTATTATTTTTTGTTTTTGGTCTTTGTTTTATATATGTAGTGCCTTCAATCGCGCAGGGACCATAGCTCGATTTAAAATAAAAAATTATATATAATAAATAAGGTATAAAGGAACAAGTTTAAAAAAAATGAAATTACAGAGTACTTAAAAATAATAATAAATTCATCAGGCCTTGTGTTCCCAATGACAGAAATAACGACCGAGCCCCCTAAATTAAAAACAAAGCTTATATATTAGAAAATAAATGTGTGTAAAAAAATTAAAACTTTGATGTATTATATTATAACAATTTAACCTACCAGTTATTATTATACAGACGCAAGCGAATTGTAAAAAGTGTATTAACAAAAAATAGTTTATCCTTATTTTACAAAAAAAAAAAAAAAATATTTAAAAAAGATATAAATGCTATATAAGTAATTATATATACATACATTGTGTACAGGTTATGTGGATTGTGTTTCGTTTAAATGTAAAAGAATTTAATAAAAATACTGTTAAAAAAATTTGGTTGTTCGTAATCGTTTTATGCTCCTGATCCAATCGATGGTGTCATACTACATGATGAGCTCTTGTCGGTTGTATTTTCTCTTGATAGAAACTTCATTTCTTAGTGATGAGCTCTTCATGACTGGCCTTTTATTTTACTTTCCTGATATCATTATTATTGAAAAGTTCTTCGTGATATTCATGCTCCTGATACAAACCTTAGTACATTCTTGATAATGAGCTGTTTTCAATTATACTTCCTATGACACAAAATTCATTTACATTAAAAAATAAGGTATTTATGATAGCTCATACTCCCGAAACTAACCCTCGATTTATTCTTCGCGATGAGCTCCAGATACACATTGTTCATGATGAGTTTTTTAAATTATTCGCTGACGGGCAAAATATTCCACCTAATTTTTTTTTTTCTTGATAAAAGAAAATTCTCCTCTTTATTTGACTCTGCTTTTACCAATAAATTTATGCTGTTTTAAATTGGGAATATCGATTAGAGGTAACCACTAAATCCTTAATCCAAAACAAAGATAAAGCATTTTTCAACTTCGGAATTTAATTTGTTTAATCAGTCTCATTTGAATTCTGAATTAAAAACTGTTTTTCATCGTTGTTTTCTTAATTTTAATTTTTAAACTTAAAAATGCCCACCACTTAGTGCTGAGGATGTTGCAAAGTGGTGTGACACTTGTTCATGATGGACGTGCGGCTATTGCCATCAGAGTTCCCAATGAAACTCTGCAAGACTCCGTTTAGGCTTTTTCAAGTAACAGCCCGGCCGTAGAAGGCATGGTTCTTTAACCATATCAGAACCACAGGTTGACTGTTTTTTGACTTAGAGAATTTTGCGAAACTGGCACCTTTCTGTTCAAGTGATTCATCAGCTCCGGGAAGTTCAATGTGTACAAATTTCTGAATGTGCTGCTTGAAAAAGATGAAATCAATGTGGACTGATGGTTTTTTTTAAGAGGACCAGAATTTACCAGAACTCTCGATACACACCAGTCATGGTGACAGAGGTGATATAACAAGGTGGAAGAATTTAGCATGCAGAAAATAATCAATTCCTGACTGCTCATGAAATTACTGCATATTATTCTAAAAAGCTGTTCTTGGGCCAAGTCTTAATATCAATGCTCTTGATACTTAAATTTCATTGGACATTAGCTATTACGATGTTTTCATTCTCCTGAAATCAAACCTCAATTCAATATTCACAATGGGCTGTTATGGAAATTATGACCCTGATAACTGCAAAATTCATTCTGTGATGATCTCTTAATTTACATTGTCGATACAAACCAGTCTTCTCTTATTTCCTCCTGAAACAAAAATACTTTTTTTTTCAAAAAACTCATTGCGTCAATTCACGCTCCTTATTTGAACTGTTGATTCATTCTTCATGATGATGTCTTATGATGTTTATGATCCTGATACAAAATTGTTTTTTCAGTGATGAGTTATTTAAGACACTAATATAAACTTTACCTTTTTTTTATTTTATTTTGATACTTCATGCTCTTGGTACAAACCATAAGTCAATTCTTTGCTATAAGCTCTTTGTTTATTCTCCTTCTACAAACCCTTTTGGGCTCATTCTTGGTTTTGGTCCTTATCAAAAATATTTCCTCCTAATACAATTTATTTATTTTTTTTAAAACAAAATACTCAGTACAGTTCATGCAAAAACAATAAAAATAAAAAAGTATTTGTTTTTTTATATTTCTCTACCACATGAATTGATTTGTAATTAAAAAATAAAAATTTGTAAGTTTTGTTTTAAAAACAGAAGAAAAGTAAAACCAAGCTGTTCATTTTTTTTATATATATATATAACTTATGTACACAATTTTATAGTAAATTTAAATTATACACATTATACACATATACCTAGATAGATAGATATATACAACAATGAAAAAATATCACATAATTCTTTCTTTGTTTCTGTTTTTTTTCTCTCTTTCTTTTTCTTTTTCAAAACATGTTTTTTTTTTCTTAATTATAAATATGGTTTGCAGCCCACGTTTATGATAAAATTTATATTAATAATAAGAATCTAACATATATAAATAATCAGATGGAGTTTTTTTTCTTTTAGTACGGATGGTACTTTGACGCCATCCGCAGGTAATTACTGTAGTTGGTGTGCGTCTGTCCAGCAATCTCGTCGGGCGGTGTATATATTGCGTGGTGGGGAGGGTGAGGGGACAGAATTGGCGAAGGTAGCATTGGCTGAGAGGCAACAGGCGATCCTATCTGAGGCGGTGTCTGCGGCTGAGGCTGTTGTTGAGGCTGCGATTGCGGCGCTTGGCTCGGCTGTTGAGCCTGGGATGGCTGGGGAATGGCGCGTTGGCCGAGGGCGAGCGGCATCATCGGGCACTCTTCGGCCCTCATGTCGGCGGTGAGCATCGATATCGGGCTCAGCTCGCGCATCGGCGGCGATGGCGAGTCAAGCGTTATTATCGCAGTTGGCGACAGCGCCTGTGTAGACGTACCTACATTTTCTGCTGTTAAATACCAGAAGACACGTTAACATTGATTTTTGTTTTATTTACCTGCGATTACAGTTTTCGATATTTTTGGCTGGTCTGGCTTAGGGCTGGGGGGTGGCTGTTCATCATCGGAATCAGAGGTGAGGTCGATGAAACTGATTACCTTATTGACGGGCGAATCGGCCTTGACTTTGCACTTCACATCCGACTCAACGCCCTTGTCGGTCATGTTGCCATCTGAATCGTCTAAGTCATCGAGTATCTCCTCAATCGGCTCTTGTTTTGTCGGCTGTAAAAAAAAAATATATATATATATATAAAAAATCATATAAATATCCAAACATAGGTTTATTCAGGGAGACTTACCGTGTTGATCATTGTGATCGCTTTCTTGGTCGAGTGTGATGACCAAGAGCCGTCTTTGTGCAGCTGGATCTCGTGAGAGTCGCAAGGCAACAGCTGTGAGTTGAGCACCTCCTGGAAATATCCATCGATAACAAGGTTGTCGTATAGAGCCTGCCTGTCGCAGACCGGGCACGTCCACGTCGGCTTCTTTTCGTTCATCTGGATGTAAAGGAACGCATCGAAACACTGGAGGTGTAGGCACGTTGAAGGTCGGCAAGGCGTCACCATTCGCATCTTGCCCAGTGGGCAGAGGAGAGACACACGGAGTGAAGTCGTAGCAATCTCAGAGTCTGCATCCTCGGACAGCTTTTCTTTAACTAAACAACGCATTTATTCATTTAATATATTTTATGGTGGGAGAGAATGAAACACCTGCCATCAAAGCACAATTGCACTCAGTAATTTTTTTGTGATAATTAATTGGGAACTGTTACTCTGTTACCTTTCCACAAAGCCCTTAAAAGCCTGATGCACACATGCACTTTTTGGCTGTCTGGTTTAAAGTACAGACTTTGGTCCTCATACACAAATCGTGGTAGAAAAATTAATCAAAATATGTTTACAAAATGGTTCAGGGTAGGAAAATTCTAAATAATTCGTGACTCGACAGTTAAATAACGCCAAACAGATTAGAGAAAGTGTATCGAGTTGTGTGTTTGCATACTCAAAATTTTTGCCACTTACGGTTTAAAACTCTACAAAAATGCTTTTGAGAACACATTATTTGCTATTAAATGCTATGAAGTTTCATGGAAACAAAACAAGGTGGTTGCAGGTTTTCGTCCTGCGTTGGATGGGTTAAGGCAAGCCAAATTTAAACATTTTCTATTATAGACATCCATAGTTTGTATGCAAGATAGCGGGTTTTTGAAGAACATCAGTCTAAGGCGCCCGAGAGCAAAAAATGTGTTCATATGGCTGAGGCATACAGTACAGTAAGACAGCAGCATTGGGGGGGGGGGGGAATCAACTCTGGTAAATAGAGGGGACACCAGACCTCACACTGCACAAGAGTAAAATCAAGTTAGTTGCCCACAGCTGCACCGCTGTACTCTCCAGACCAAGCCCTTCCACTCGTATTTTCTTTTCTATTTTGCTAGTTTATCATGACCTAAAATATTTCTGAAGTCTGAAGGGTCTGAAGAGAGGCTTGACTGTTTCAAATAACAAGATACTCGTCGGTGTACATTTTTTAAAAGGTTTGTAATTTGGACCTACCATTCTCATGTTATCTGGAGCAGGGGGGAATTAGTTGGTAATACAGACTGCTGTGTTCCTTTAGATTTGAATGTCTTAAAAGTTTATTAAGCGTGTAAGTGTTAAAATAACTTCTTTTTTTCTAACCTAATTTGTAAATTTGTCTCACAAGGGGATGACCGGGTTGGCATGATGTGGATTTGGACCACGCTTTCTTTTGGTGAGTCTACACTCCTAAATATAAACCACTTTCTGTTGAATAGGCCCTGTTTCCACAAAAATTAATTTGAAATTTTCTGTTTTTTAATATTTTTATTTTGCCGTTCTAATCACACAAATCTACTATGTGAATGTATCATTTTACTGCATTTTTTAAAATGTAGAATGCAATAAAAATATAGCAAAAGCTATCAAAGTATATTAATAAGAAAAAAAATCTAAAAACCGATTTTGCCTGTGCATGTGTGTGTGTGTGAAATTAATGTGAAATTTTGTTTTAGCACCTCTAGAGACCCCTAAATATCAACTTTTGTGTAAATTTAAGTTAATCGATTTTTCGACCTATAAATTTTGTTTTTGATTTTTAAGAAGTTATTGGGAAATTTTTCTATTGTTTTTTCAGTGGTCGACTTTAATTCATAAGAAAATGAGCTTGATGGTTGTCTAGTTATTGGAATATTTGATTTAAACGGCTATAATTTGAAAACGGCTCAAAAGACTTTAAGTTCAAACGTACCATTTCAAAGTAGAGGAATGTAGCTTTCTAATGACTTATGTACCAAAAATATATGGGATGTTTGGCTACTCTAAACTTTGCCAGTACACATTAAAAATGGAACCAAAAAGTCCTAACTAACTATGGTCCGAATGTCTACAGTTTTGCAGTTATTCCACTTTTCTCATTTTTTGATGAGAGTTCACGGCCTTGTTTCAAATGACAATTAACTACGGTCTTTAGTTGAGATGAAAATTAATTGTCATATATTAATTGTTCGAGCAGACCACGAAAATAGTGAATACTTGTTTCAAATAAACAATGATAACACCAAAACTATAAGGATTTGTACAAATCTGTTAATACCAATGAAAACTATGTCAAATTTCCGATAAGATGTGATCAATACTAAACTTGTTAACACTCATGAAATAAGTGTTTTAGTAGTGAGAAGTTTGACAATTTTTTTCAAATTTGAAAAGCTTACTATAATTTTTAGTAGGGTAATTTATTTCTTAATTACTTTTTTTCAAAGATGGAGAATTTGATTAAGGAAAGGACAAAACTTGGTAAGGTGGAAAATTAAACAACAAAATCAAGGAAATTTTGAATAATTTTTTTTTAAATTTGGGTTCGAAACTGAAATAGTGCAAATATTTACTTATTTACAAACACAACTGTAACTGTGATTATAGGATTATTCTATTATCATTCTCCGGAGTAAAAAAAATTTTAAGATGCAAAACGTTCTTAGTTCTTATCTATGTGGTATCTTTTTAACTATATGGCTAATTTGCTGATGTACACCTTATGTACAGGTTTTGCTGGTCACCAGGTTTGGAAATATAAGTGAAGTAATCATCATAAGTACATTTTTCAACTTTGAAAAAAAAAAAACTTTTTTTTTTAAGTCTCGCTACTAAAACGCTTATTTTACATAAGTTCACAAGTTTAGTATTGATCACATCTTATTTTAGTTTACAATGGTATTAACGGATTTATTTATCACTATTTATTTGAAGCAAGGTCCTGAAATCTTAAAAAATCTGAAAAAGTGGAATAACTCCGAAACTGCTTAATTAAGTTAATTAAGACATTTTGAATGTAGAATCTACTGGCAAAGTTTGTAACAAAAGTAGCCGAACGCCATATATAAAAGATATCTATAAGAAAATACACAATACAGGAAAATTATTTGTCAGATATTAACCCAGTTTTTTTCTTCTTGTTTTTAATGAAAATAATAGCCCAATTTTATTACTTTGTTCAATTATAAAATTCACTTGATAATTTCTTTAAAACGAATTATATACCATGCAAATCGGTTTACTAGGTTAGAACTTGAATTAATCACACATGCAGTCGAAGTTACCAGTAAAAAAATTAATTTAGATTGATTTCCGCTTAATTCAGTATCTAAGGGTTTGTAACAAACTAATCACGACTAAGAGGTCAAATCACAGTTTTGGCCATTTTCTGACCTACTTTGCTTCTTATAAATTATTTCTTAAAAAAGCAGTATTTTTTAATCATAGCAAATTAGGATATTATGAGTAGTAGAACATTTTTGTTTTTATCTTAGCCAACAATGAAATTAACACACAAAAAATAATATACTTTTTAAATCTATAAATAGCCATTTATGCTCATTTAATTAAATTTACTTTATACTTATATTAATGACCGCTTTTATTTATAATTTTTATTATTATTTGAATTTGTACAATGAAAATAAATAAATTCATACAACCAGAATTATATTCGGACCCCCATGTTTCAAAATTAGTGAATTCGAATTTTGTTGGGAAAGTGACATTAATAAAATGTTATAAATAAAATTAAAAATATTAAATTAAATAATGTCAAAAAATTAAAGTTAAATAAGTAATCAAGTGAACTATGATAAAAGAAGCTTAGAAATAGAGAAGAATGAAGAATATGAGATTCTATGAACCAATTGTAACTACATACGGACATGCAGTTAAAAGTATTCTGAAGGACATCATCAACAATGAGAAGAAACTCGCATCGGCCATCAATCAGAGAACTTTTACGCTGAAATGCAGATAACACAAGGCCCTGAAGACGATCTCAATAAAGATCGAAACGTTGGCACGATATAGAAAATGTTTTTCTGAAACCTGCATCACACCTCAAGATATCTGAATAATTATCAATTAACTGTCACTAATCTCACACACTTAGGGAAAGATTAATTAGGAGAATTCAAAGAAATTCATCATTTATTTATCTCCTGAACTCTCTCAAGTCTATTTATAATGAAAAGTTGGGGGTATTGTTATATTCAGTAGAATAGAACATTTTTGTTTTTATGTTAACAACAATGAAATTTACACCAGAAATAATGTAACATGTAGTGTCTAGTGACTCTTAATTATTGATTATTTGGAGATTGTGAAATGCGGTCTTGTGCGATGTACATTTTCTTTGTCGTGCCATTTGAATTGAATATTGAAATCAACTGTAACTAACCATTTACGCTCATTTAATTAAATTTACTTCATTAATGGGTCGATGCAAAATAAATGCGGGGTTTCCTTTTCACTTTCACTTTTAATACCAATTGTGCAAACAAAACTCATCTGTTATGCAAAGGAATACGCATGATTTTAATGCCTATTTAATACGATTTCTTTCTCTTACAATCCTTTTGGATGAAACTATTAATTTCATCTGTCCAGCGCCTTCAAACAATTATGTTCAAACTCATTCAAAATTATGTCTAAGCATCTATTTTCGACAAATTTATTTCTACGAATAATCAAGTAAACAAAATAAATTTTCATTGTATTTTTCATTTATGCAAAATTTGGGTAAAGTGCCTTGCAAACTACTCGAGACATTTAGGGGCAAGGAACCATAAATGAATCCACATTGGTTTCAAAAATTAAAATGGAGGTTATGACCTCACAAGCAAAGGTGGTGACCTCTTTTGTTGACAATGGTTAAAGGCTATTATAGACAAAAACTATTCAAGAAACAGGGGACGAACTTGGTGTTGACTATTGCATTCGCCATCTGAAAGCTATCGTGAAAGCAAAAAGCTCGTCAAGTGGGTTCTGCTTGAGCTGAATGACCGACATTTTTGAATTTGATTATGGGTACTATCTCACTAGAATCACAGCAATGATGTCAAATCGAAGTTTTGACCATTTTCTAAAGAATTTCGGGGATATTTTTCACAGTTGGATATATATATATCACTTGCACTAATCAACTCACGTTTTTGTTGACAAGTGAGAATGGCTAATTATATAAATACCCCCAACTTTTCCAATGGCGTGTTGGAATAAAAATCTTAGGGATAGATTAATTAGAAGTTGGTATATGTACACTCCAAGGGATTTGTAAAAACAAAATAATGAAATAACTTATATTAATAAAAATTATAAATAGACATATGGTAACATCTCTTACAAATGTCCCAAAAATAAAATTAATTAAAATTATATTAATAAGAATTTTAAAAGGTTGGTACCAATAAAAATAAAAGAAAGATAAACATTGAGGAGCTCACACGCTCTCTCTCCTGAACTTGAGTAGGAACAACCTAATTAAAAACAAGGTATTTAAGATAGTTTCTATTCAATTCCTGATATTTTCCTCCTGATCCTCTGAGTGATCGTCAGTTAAATTTATTTGGGCCTAAGCTTAAAGGAAAGATTTTCATTTTTTTATTTTACAGATACACGGATAGGTGACAATGTGTATAAATAGGCATAAGAAAATCCAAGGAGTAAATAAAATAAATTTCCATTGCGTTTTTCATTTATGGATTGTCAAGATCAGGAGCTACCGACTACTAGTGGAGACAAAAAGAAAGGTTACTAAGACATGCCTCCTGTCCTGTATCAATAAAATGACAATACTGGCCGCTTTGGTCATTTATAAAATAATCTGTGTTTTAATTCGGCAGGTTAACCACGAGTTGTATGTTTTTATTTAACAAAAATATTATAATTTCAGTTATTTTAGTTGTTTTTTTAATAACAAAAATAATTTCAGTTATTTTATTTTATTTCATTATTTGGTTTTACCGAATCTCTTGGAGTGTTCCATTTAAGATTTTCTTCTAATTAAACTATTCCTAAAATTTTTTGTACTATAGTTGACATGATTAGTTATTTAATTGCCTTCAATTTTTTGACATTGCTTAATTTTCATTTTTCTAATAACATTTTACATTTTTTCAAATATAATTCTGGTTGACTAAATGTATTTATGTAGTATAAATTAAAATATTAAGAAAAAAATTAGAAATACAAGCAGTGATTAATATACAGTGGAATATATTAATATTTGAATCTATTTGTTAAAGTTTTTTTTTTAAATAAATTTTTCATCGTTCTCAATGCATACATATTAATTTATTTAAATTAATAATTCAACTGTGAAACCTTCGTGGTTCAAAATTCATGAAGGCCAACAGTTAAGTTTTTTTTTTTTTTTTTTTGTGTATATATATATATATATATAT
>CM077110.1:6654901-6678648 GCA_039619505.1 Cimex hemipterus | reverse complement strand
AATATATATATACAGATATATATATATATATATATATATATATATATAATTTTTTTTGTAACTAAATATTTTATTAGTACACCAAAAAGTTTAAAAAAAATTAATCTTTCCAAAATCTTGGCATTTTCTAAAAATTTGATTTTGGTTTACTTTTTTTTAAATCATTGTACTCTTTTAAATGATACTTAGAAAACGCTGAGAGATGGCAGAACCACAACCAGGTACATCTAATGTTGGGAGTGAAAACCGACCAGCCAAGTTGAAGTGTAATTAATTGCTTTTGGTAACATCACAATTATACTTGTGATATTTCCAAAAGGAATTCAATATGTACATAGTGAGTTGTTATAATTTTTAAAACAAGCTAATTATTTGTGCATATGTAAGTAATAGGTGTATTTAATTTTAGTATTTAGAATCTTATAGCCTTTGTATTTTGGCATAATTATACTTTTATTTGTTTTGTTAATATTTAATTTTAGTTTATTAATCAGATTTGCAAAGATTTGGTCAAAATTTTAGATTTATATGAGTGATTTATATTTCTTGAACAATGTAAAACATGTGTATAAATAAATGTTTTTGTAAAATGCTTATATGTATCTTTGACTTCAGTAAACATCTAACTGTTCTTTACAGTAAGTAATACCTACAAAGAAAAGTCTAGTTGAAAAGGATTCATTTTATCGAGAAAAGCTATACAATCTGCAAATATCTATGTCAAATAAAGTAGGTAGAGGACAGTTGGACCGTGTTATGCCAATTGGCAAAATGGTCAAAAGAGTGAATAAGAAGGATCTAGCACAGGTCAAAAATGACCAAATCAGCTCAGTCCTGAGCGTGTGGGCTATTAAAAGTTCAAACATAAATTAAGCTTAAGTCACTTAAGAAATTGTAAAAATTTGAATACTTAATCAATATTAAACCTAAAAAAGTTCAAAATTTACATTTTTGTTACTGACTAACTGATCTTCAAAGGCACTTCCGGAATAGCTAAAAATGTGAAACTTGGTAGGAAGGGAAAAAATCTGAAAACTACAATTTTCTCAAACCTAGTGCCACTTTAATACATATATGAAGGCATATCTCGTATAGGTAGAAATATGAAATTTGCTACAAGGTAGGACTTTATAATGTAAGCAAAGGGAAAAATCAGGATATGGCAATTGGCTCAAAATAGTATTTCTTTAGGGGTGGCTGAGTGGGGTAGTCTCACCATCAAAATAATAAGGAACATCTTGTATAAGAACAAATGTAACTTATAATATAAATATAAGCAAAAGCAAGGACTGAAAACTGCAAATTTCTTAAAACTTATGCCATTTTAGGGTAGTTTTATAAGCATGAAGTCATGAGTATCCATAGATTAAAACAAAAGAAAAATAATTAACTTTATGTAAAAAATTTTGGGTGTTCGACTGCTTGATTTGAATGGATGGTTTTGGTCCCAAACAGGACAGAATATTTTCTTTATAAACCGTGATTAATGAAAAACAAAAAATATAAATAATAAATTTAAGATACATCCATGATCTGTGCCAAAGACGTGGAAGTAAAAACTTGTAAAATATGAAAAATAAGCTCTACACCCCTCTCCGTTAATATTAAAATGAAGTATACAGAAATTATTATTATTTTTTTTTTTTTTTAATAACGACAATCTGACAAACTAGGAGTAATTATAATAAATCATTAAACACCAATGAACCATTCAACAAAACTTGTACAAGCTATTTTCATTTTTATTAATTAATGAAAATATCTATTTATTTAGGAAAATATTTAAATAAATGTATATTACGCATATTAAATGAAAATACCTATTTATTAATTTAATAATAATAATTGTTGAAAAATCCTTCTCCAATTTCCAATTTGAGAACAATTATTTTTTTAAATGGCTTTTTATGATGGATACATATGAGGCGACAGTGGGAATCGGACTCCTGTCCCTGTAGCACATTGAATATACACATAATCTACACTAGTACAATAAATAAGAATTACCAAGACTAGAAGGTTTCAAAAGGACGCTTAGGATGTCATAAAATGGGAGTCGTTTGAACGTTACGTCGGGCTGTATTGGGTAGACACTCTGCTGTGGGTACTGGGACTCGAGCTCGTAATTGCGCATGTTGTAGCGACCTTGCTGCTGCGTCTGCTGCTGGGGCGGAGGCGGCTGTTGTGGCTGCTGAAAACGAAACGCGAAAAAAAAAACACAAAACGAAAGATTAAAAAAAAAAAGTGTAATTTCTTTTCCATTCTCAAGTCATATTTCAATGTCAAGCCCTTAAAAAAAGAAACCGTAAGAACTAATAGACGAACCAAAAATACGAAAATACAGAGGAAAAAAGCACAGCAAAAAAATTTAACGCAAAACAAAAGGCACCGTCTTAAATATGCCAAGAGGTTCTTTTAAACTTTTTATTTTTGGTTTTTTTAGCTTGGAAACTTAAAAATAATGTTAAATGGAAAAATTCATGCCAGATTTTAGTTAAGAAAATAAGCCCATGTTTTAAATGAGGGTAAGAATTTCCTTAAACTTTTGTTTTTAATTTTGTCTTTTTTTTTATTTAAAAATCGACCTGAGAGTAAGTTTCGCACCAGCCCCAATCGTCGGCGTCTTGGTACCTGCCGTGAACCTAGAAGCGTTTTTACGTTTTTATCGGGCGGCACATTTTTGTTTTCGTTGCACGCGCTATGGGAGGGGCTTACCATGGCCGGGTATCCTGGCGGTAGGATTGTGTTGGCCGCCGTGCGTAGCATACCCTGGGATGGTCCGGAAGTAATGATTGGCGCTGAAGTGGACGACTGCTGTGGCATCTCCATCATCGCAGACGACACCACCGTACCTCCTTGTCTGTTAAACAGGCAAACAATAATTATTAAATACAAAATAAAACAATTTGATTCGAGGGAGGGGAAGGGTGCTGAAACGTCCTACCACTGACAAACATGCCAGCGCATGACAATCACACAGCAAGCAACATACAAGCTGCCCTGGCCTTTCAAACCCATGTATAATTATATTTATTTTTAATTTAATTTTTTTTCTTTAAATTATACCTGGCAGGAGTATAATATGGATAGAAATTTCTTGTGTGTCTCATTGTTTCTGTTTATTTTCCGATTTCCCAGGATTAAGCCAGACTGAACTATGACCTTCGGCGAGAGGCCACGACCAAAAACAAACCCTAGATCATAACAATTAAACAAAACAAAAACCTGTTCCGGCGCAACTACGAACACCGACAATTTAAATCATACCGCGGTAGATTAAATCAGATCGATAATCGTGTAAAAAACCGTAAAAGCTCGTAGGGGAGCTTTTTAAAAATGATAAAAACAGATAAAGGAAAAAGACCTTTGTCCGCCATACGAATCTTTATCCTTGTATTATTTAACCTAGGAAGGTTGCAAAGCTGTTAGACGCCAATTAAACTTTTAATCGAACTTTTTTTATTCCTATTCGCAAATCATTTTTTGTGGTTATTTCCGTTTTTGTCTGAAATACAGCCTAGAAATATTCCATTAAAAAACAAAAAATAAGTTTAAAATTGTTCACTTAAAATGAAACACGCACAAATATTTCTATACGGGAGTTTACAATGAGGTTACATCGAATTTCGCGCCACACATAAATTTAAACATTTTTCCTTTTTTTAAATTTATTATTATTGTTATTAAATTTAAAGTATTAATAAAATGATAATTATTGATCTTTTTTTGTGTTTGCTTCTGAATTGTAATGAAAAATGACAACGATTCAATTTTATAAAATAGCCTGTCGTTGCACCAGTAGTTTCTAGGTCTGTCACACGACGGTTTATGCAAAAACATTGAGATCTGTATTATCTAACACTGCCTGTTCGTCGACATAAACCCACCTTAAAAGATCACTCAAAACAACACATCTGAGACGTTATGAAAAGTAATATATTTGTTTAAATACCTTTAATTAGTCCGAAATTAATGTGACCATAACACTGTGTCGGAGTTTTTTCATGTTGAGATTAAAAAAATTGGTGGAAAGCGGGTGAAAAACGATCACGACCACCCTCCCTCCCACGATCACACGAAAATTTTCCCCCTTGATCGATCCACCAGGCTTTCTCTCTAAATAAATCATTAATTTACCCGAAATCTGCATCGCCGATTGCCTAAGCAACATTGTTTATACACAATTTTAATCGTCTTTTATTATTGCATGCCATTTTTTATGGTTTTAATTGTTTTAAAAGTGTCTTGTTGGTAAATGGTAACTCTCGCAACCTCTTTTCAAGATATGCGCCCCCTCCGCTAACTTAATTTCAATATATTTCCACAAAATTTATACATCAACAATACATTAATGTATTTAATAAGTTATAAGGTAATTGTTTAAAAACATTAAAAAGAAAGATATATATAAAATAAATGCAAGGTAACACTCGTAACTTTCTAACCTCTAAACGAACTGTTCCCCCCACACAAATAAAACTTATTTTTCGACACATTTTAAATATATGTACCTCAATTAAACAGTTACAGTTGTTTTAATTTGTTAAAACGATTATTAAAGATTTCAAAAGCAGAAAAATCGTGAAAAGGACGTTACATATTATGTGACGGGTGAAACCTCCTATCAACTCTTGCGCCCCCCACCGAAAAATTAATTTTCTTACATTTTATACCTAAACTCAATTAATTAAGGATTTATTGCGTTTAATCAGTTTATTTAAAACTGTTCAAAGCATATAAAATAATTTATAAGGCAGAAGAATTTAAGAAGAAATTAATTCCTAAAAAGAAAATGATAACAACGAGTGAAACCTCCTAGAACCCCTTCACTACACTTATTAAAGAACTTAATTTATTAATTATTAATTAATTTACTTAACATTAACTTAATTTATGAATTAAAAATAAATATATTTATTTATATTTACCTCACCTCACAAAAAAATGTAATCTCAATACATTTACAAAATTCAGCTAAAAAATCGACTATTTACTGGTATAGCAACTTGCACATTCTTGTACATTGAAAATGTTTTTTATAAAAGGATTCCTTGGAAAAAAAAAGTTCAGTGGAGAAGTTAAGAACCGGGAAAGCTGAGACAAGTACAGGACTGTCACATCAGATGCTACAATAAGTCAGGTAGCCTAGCAGCCATCAAAGCACTACAGCATCAGCTCAAAAGACAGGGCTGAATTGCAAAACTAAACTAAATCAGAAGGAAACAGCAGTAAAGAAAGCCGGAAAAGCCTTCAATCTTGAAAGGATAATAGGACATAGACTCAATAGGCATCTGAAAAAATTGGTATAATCCAACATGAAATTCTGCACTGGATGTCAAAGTTGACCTCTCCATCCAACCATTTTTCTTGATTAATATGAGCCAACCAAATGTGACCTTTTGGTAGATGATCCATTTTCTACCCAGAGCCATTAAGTCAATGATTACCACTCTAGCGACCAGCAAGACTGCTGGGCTCAGAAACTGTCCTGTTGCTTGTTATTATTAAGGCTCCTGTGCATTGCTTTCGGTATAGATCTTTTTTTTAAATCATTTTGCCCCTCAGCTCACCTGTAGAGCAAGAGTGAGTCGGTGAATGAACACCTACTCTCTGAGGGGCTCCCAATATTGGTCATCAATAAACCCCTTTTGAAACTCTTTTTGGAATCCAGTGTAAATATTTTTCAGCAACCTTTGTCATTAGCAGCATCAGGATTGGGTATTCCAGAATGATGGATGGCAACAGGTTAAAAGTAATGACTCCGTTTTTTCCAGGCTCAACTCTCCTGCCAGGACCCTGCTCATACAGTCTCTGCAAGTCTTCCTTGGCCTTCTGATTTCTTTGGTGTGAGACCTGTCTGTAGCATGATACCATAGTTTCCTGTCTTACAAATACCTTTGAAAAATTCTAAAGAAAGCCTGAACCTTAACTCCACCTTGCATAATCGAATGAACTGCGCACATCTAGCATTGCCATGATTACCTCTGGTTGACCTGCTTGGAAGTTCCATTGTTTGATTTACAGTACCAATATATTCCTAAATCCATACTGTTTTTAACAAGTTGGTTTTCAAAACAAGTTCTTGCGAGGCTTCCCAACTGTGTTCAGCATAGGGTCACCCCATTTCCATTTTATCGGGCAAACCTCCCACTCCTTGAACCATCGATTATACATGTCCCCCTGAGCACTGCAGCTTACAGCTTAACTTAACTTACTCCTTCCTAATACCATTTTTGGGGCTTGCCACAACACGCTTCTAGATGGAGCATCCTGGAGTTTCCGTTCAGCTCCAAGCAACAGTGCCATCAGAAACTCATTTTCCAAGCGTTGGGACTGAATTCAGGATTTCTGAGACCCAATGTTGGCAGACCTTACATTCTTTCACAGCAGCCACTTCTCCCTTTACGCGTTAGAAAATGCAAAGGAGATGGGAATCAAACCGACAACCTAGATCTACTAGCTATCAAACCGACAGTATAACTGGACATATTGTGCCCCCAATGCAGAAAAATAGACCAGGGGTGGTTGTAACTAAGTGGTAAGGACATCTGACTAGTGATTCTTGGTTTGAATCTCAGCCTATCCTATGCCTTTTTATTTAAGAAAAGTATGAAAGTATGAAAATCTTCTGTACTTAATGGTTTAGTTAAATACAATTGTTTAGACATTTAAAAAGACAAAGATTAACAAAAAAATCCTTCAGATAACTCATGCAGAGAGAGCTACTGAGTATGTAGGGACAATATGTTGGGAGTCTGTCAGTGAAAGTTGAACTGTTGGTCAGCCTGCATGCTTCTTAGATGGCAACCTTAAAAATTCTCCCGAGTTGTAAAATAAAAATACAAAAACCGACTCACTGTATTGAAAGATACAACTCCTTGATTTTGGCGTGTATGTGAGGGGCCTGGGCCGGCCCTCGGCTCTTTATGAGGTTGATCGCGCGCGTTTGCAGCTCCGTCTTGCGACCCGTCTTGTTCTGACCGGCGTAGCCGAGCAGCATTTGTAACTCCGACACTCTGAATGTTAAGAGCATATTCTGAAATAAAAAGAAAAAAATTAAGTGCCTTATGAATTGAGTTGGGATGAGATGGCATCTAACTGCTATTGTCAACATCTTAATTCAATATTATTTAATGATTACGATGGGGAGTCAAAAGGAGAAGTTTGTGGGATGGGCAAAGTCACAGTAAGTCAAATGACAGAGCAGTGGTGTATATAGCAGAATGTCGAGGGTTCGATGAATGTCCTCTGACACAAATTTTTTTAAATGGCTGAATGATGTTTATGATTCAACAAACTTGTGACAAATAGGTGTGCTTTGAAAGTGGAATAACTTCGGTTAGCAACCATGATCTGGCCAACAGCTGGTTTTTAGGACTTTTATCAACATCAAAGATGAATACCACAGAATAAGTACAACATGATTCATATGAGTGGGTATTTGATTGATAGACACTGTATGTGACATCATGATTATGATTAAAAAGCTTGAAATTTGTCAAATAAATCTAGTTGAATGTGTTTCGTTCACATCCATGATCTGATTGTCAGCTGGTTTTTAGCAGATTTACCAAACTGAATGGAAGGTATGAGGTATGATGAACCAAAATGGAATAGTTAGAACATGATTCATACAAGTGGAAATTTAACTGATATGACACCAAATAGGACATGATGATTACGATTATATAGCTTGACATTCGATAAATATGTCTAGTTGCATGTGTAATGTTGGTGACTGTGATCCAATTAACAACTGGATTTTAGGATTTTTACCAATGTCTAAGTTTAATACCATAGAATATGTATCACACGATTCATACGATTGGTGATTTGAACTATAGTGACATGATGATTATGATTATAAAGCTTGACATTTGACAAATACGCCTAGTCGAATGTGGTCAGTTGGTGACCACAGAATCTTTACGACTAGTTTCATATGATTGGTAATTTGAACTACAGCACCATATGTGACTTGATAATTACAATTATAAAACTTGACATTTGACAAATAAGACTAATCGACTGTGTCAGGTTGGCGTCTGTGATTTAATGACATCTGGATTTTAGGATTTTACCAACATCAAGGTTGAATACCACAGAATATGTATCATATGATTTATACAATTAGTAATTTGAACAATAGATGCCGTATGTGACATGATGATTATGGTTCACATCCATGATCTGATTGTCAGCTGGTTTTTAGCAGATTTACCAAACTGAATACCATGGAATAGTTAGAACAATTCATACAAGTGGAAATTTAACTGATATGACACCAAATAGGACATGATGATTACGATTATAAAGCTTAAAATTTGACAAATAAGCCTAGTTGCATGTGTCATGTTGATGACCGCGATCCAAAAACTACTGGCTTTTAAGATTTTTATCAGCATCTAAGCTGAATACCACAGAATCTTTACGACTTGATTCATATGATTGCTAATTTGAACTATAGATACCAAATGTGACTTGATGTTTACGATTGTAATGCTTGATATTTGGCAAATATGCCTAGTCGAATAGTGTCAGGTTAACATCCACGATATGATAGACAGCTGGTTTTTATGATTTTTACCAATGTTGAAGTTAATACAATGGGATATCTACAACAAGATTTATACAAGTGAAAATTTGATTGGTGTGTCACGATTAGCATTACAAAGCTTGACTTTTGACAAATATGCCAAGTTGAATGTGTTAGGTTGGCAATCACGATCTCATGGAGGTGCTCAGCAATCAGTGAGTGTTTTAAAATTTTCAACGTTACAAAGTTTGGTTGAATGGGCAAGGTTCACTGAAGTGCTAACACACAACCTAGACCATGCAACAGTGAAAAGAGTACCAAAGACCTGCAATGAACTAGAACTTGCAGTCGAAGAATTTACAGGAAGTATACTTGACGCGTACGAAACAAGTTGCCCTGTAAAAATCCCAAAAAACAGACAAGAACCACCTTGGTGGAATGCGGAACTGGACGCATTAAGAAAAGAAACCAGGAAGATGTTCAACAAGGCCAAACTGGGAAACAACTGGGGAGAATATAAGAGGTTACTCACCTCATACAACCATGCCATCCGCAAAGCGAAAAGGGAGAATTTTCGCAAATTTTGCGGAGAAATCTCCACGGTCTCCACAGCGGCTAGATTGCATAAAGCACTAGCAAAGGACAGAATAGACATAAACATTGCCCTAAGAAACGCAGAAGGCAACTATACAGAGAGCATACAACAAAAAGCAATGCTCCTTCTGAGTACACATTTTCCAGGCAGCACCCCCAACACCTCCCTGGAAAAGATAAAAGCAAACAATCCCAAGAAAGAAAATTGGAAAAAAGCTGCTGAATTAGTCACGGAGAAGAAAATTATCTGGGCAATCAGCACTTTCAGCCCATATAAAGCACCAGGTACGGATGGAATATTTCCCATCCTGTTACAAAAAGGAATGGATATAATTACTCCAACTTTATTACGAGTATATAGAAGCAGTTTAGCATTAGGTTACATACCACAGACATGGCGTAGGGCAAAGGTAGTCTTTATACCGAAAATGGGGAAAAAAGATCCCACATCACCCAAATCCTACAGACCAATCAGTCTAACATCTTTTTTATTAAAGACTCTCGAAAAGCTGATAGACAACAATATCAGAATGACAGCACTGGTAAACAAACCCCTCCACCACTGTCAACATGCATACAGAGCAGGAAGATCAACAGAAACTGCACTGTACCAGTTAACCAGTGAACTAAAAGAAACACTGGAAACAAAAGAGATAGCAATCTGCGCGTTCCTTGACATTGAGGGAGCTTTCGACAATGCGTCCCACACATTAATAGAAGCCTCCCTAAGGAAAAAGCACGTAGACCAAACCACATCCAAATGGATTGGAGAACTGCTAAGAACAAGAATAGCTGAAACAAATATAGGAACAAACACTATAGAAATCAGAACAACAAAAGGATGTCCCCAAGGAGGGATACTATCACCTCTTTTATGGAGCCTAACGGTAGATGAACTGCTTGAAACCCTGAACCTCTCGGGTATAAAGTGTCAGGGATATGCAGACGACATAGTCCTGACAGCCAGGGGCAAATTCGAAGAAACCCTCTGTGACATAATTCAAGAGGGATTGAACATTACAGAGGAATGGTGTAAAAGTGCGGGCTTGGGGATCAACCCGAACAAAACAACCATAGTCACTTTCACACGAAAAAGGAAACTAGATCACATGAAAGAAATTAAACTCAACAACATTGTGATAGAATTCAAAAAAGAAGTCAAATATCTGGGCATTACACTAGATAAGACACTAACTTTTAAGAAACACATCAGCTCCACTATTACAAAGGCGACAAGAGCCCTGATGGTGTGCAGGAGAATAGCAGGAAGAAACTGGGGATGCAGACCAGAGACCCTGTTATGGATGTACACCGCAATAGTAAGACCTCTACTTACATACGGAGCCATAGCCTGGGCTAATAAAGCGGAACAAGTCACAAAAAGAAAAGAACTCACAAAAATACAGAGACTTGCATGTATCTGCATAACAGGAGCAATGAGAACATGTCCTACGACTAGCATGGAAAAAATATTGGGTCTAATCCCTCTACATCACATGGTAGAAAGGACAGCACAGAAAACCACAATTAATCTCATCAGAGAAAAACCTCCAACAGGAATAAAACTGAAATGGAGAGACAGCAATAAACTGTGGAAAAACTATCCACTACTCATGGCTCCAAGAGATGACATGAATAGGATGTTTGAATTTAATCAAAAATTCCGAACACATCTGGGCATAAAAAAGGTATGGGAAGGAACGGAAATCAACTCCTATAAAAATGGCACCATCCTTTGGTACACAGATGGATCAAAGATACAAGAAGGTACAGGAGCAGGGGTATTTGGACCTGGCATCAAATACTCGGAACCCATGGGAAAACTCACCAGTATCTTTCAAGCAGAGATTCACGCAATAGAAAGATGTGTCCAATTCAACTTAGATAAAGGATACAAAAACAAGAATATAGCTATCATGTCAGATAGCCAAGCAGCTATCAAAGCACTAAGTTCAAACATCATTAGTTCAAAGATGGTGCTGAAGTGCAAAACCAAATTAAATTTATTAGGGACGCAGAACAAAGTAAGCCTCTGCTGGGTCCCAGGACACATGGGCGTAGATGGCAATGAGAAAGCGGACACCCTTGCAAAGAAAGGGGCAGCTACACCGCTAATAGGACCTGAACCCTTCTGTGGCATAGGAATTCACACTATCAATGAACATCTCAGACAGAAGGACAAAAAGAAAATAAGGGAACTCTGGAGTACACTTAGTGGACACAAACAATCCAAGAAATTTCTAACCAATTTCGGAAAGAAAGAAATCACGGAATGTGTCAAAGGAAGCAGGAATAGACTGCGAATCCTAACAGGATTCCTAACTGGACACTGTAGACTAAATGGACATCTAAAGAAAATGGGAATAATCCAGGATGGCACATGCAGATTCTGCAAAGAAGCAGAGGAAACACCAACACACCTGCTAACAAACTGCGGAGCGACATTAGCCCGTAGGAGGAAGTGTTTTGGGACGTATAATGTGACCATAGAAGAGCTTCAACCACTGAAACCGGGCCTATTAATCAAATTCCTTGATGAAATAGGACTCACCGATGTGCTTTAGGCACAGAACGGGGGATACAATAGCTCTTGAAGGGCGCAGTATACACACCCTGATATATCATCATCATCATCATCATCAAGTTTGGTTGAATTAAAGTCAGACAGGGTGAAGACATCAGTATAGACTGACTCTTGGATTCATAACCCTGCAGACTCAGAATTACTTCATCAACGTACACTGCCTGGCATAATTAATACGTTATGCGTTAAGTCTGAAGATGTGTCCACAGTGATCATACTTGTCAGGTCCAAAATGTGTCATTGTATGTCATGGTCGATGAAACACAATATCTAGGAAGGTCCTGCACGGTATTAAACATACAAAACGTACATCGTTCTGTTGTTTATCATTAATAAAAAGAAATAATGCGTTGTTGACGGTTAGTATTGAGCTGTCATCACGTCTAGGGGGAAATTTTATAAATAAACCAGAGATATCTGTCAAAATCAAACGGGTCCGGGACGAAATTCTATTTGGATTCGATAAACTATGGTTATCCCGTTCTTTATTTTGAAGGGATGAAAGGGCGTAAAGGAGGGCCGGCTAAGGCGGCCCACCGGGTCGGACTTGACGATAAGGGCGATCCGGACGGTTATCTAGGTTATTGGGGTGTTTTCCAGGTCTCCTACCTTTAGCTCCTCCATGGCAGACATCTTCCGAGTTCGTCGGGAAGCCAGTTTGGAAGATTTTGAACCACAAGGTGTACCTGGTACGCTTCTGCCGGGCGGACTGACCACGGCGCCCTCGATCCCGTCTGTAAGTCTGCAATGGTGGGGACGGCATAAAAAAAAGTACCTGAATAAAAATGGTGGGGAGGCTGCTTTCAAGTTCCAGCCGGGAAGGATCGCTTCAGAAAACTATCAATCATATCAATGATGATCAATCCTATTTTTAAAAAGTAAAATATCCTTTATTTATTTTTTTAATTTTTTTTTTAATACAGATATCTTTGTACTTTGTAGAAAAAAAAACTGGCCGAACATTTTGATGGTAAGATTTATTTCTGGTGAGTAAAAAGTCTCGATTTCACACCGAAATATATATTTTTTCTTCATTTCTTCTTCTTAATCAGAATTCGAAACTTTCTGGTTTCCAAAAAGGATAAATCAGAAAGATACAAATCTGCCCGACTTTCACATAACACCGCTTAAATTCAACACTGTCTCCTCCATGGACATGTTGTGTCAGAAAAGACAACAGTTAAAGTCGAAAAATTCAACAACAAAAAATCCAAGCTTTTTCCTCTAAAAAAAAGGAAACTCTTCAAACACCCAACATTAACAAAAGAAGAAAAATTGGATAAATCATTCAACGATCATTTTATTCTAACCTCACGTCACCAGTTGTCAAACGAAATTTCCCCTAAAAGAAACAGTATAAAAAAATGATACAACTAAAAAAACATTAATATTTTTTTTTAATCAATCTTAATAGTCAGTACTATAGTGAACCTTCAGTTTATAGAATAGTTTCAGATGAGCGGGCATGCAAGATTCATTTTCTTTACGCTTATCATCCTATGGGATGTAACGTCCTAAAATCCGTGGCAATCTGGCCTACTTCCAGTTGGAGGGAGGGATGCCTTGAACTGGAGTGTCACTGGAATGCTGTAGTTGTCTGGATCAAGTAGATCTAAAAGGTGATGAAAGTCGACTTCTTTAACATTTACCATCCAGTCTTACCTTTAACCATATTTAACCACCATCCGTCCTATACGTAACCGTCTCAAGATACAATCCTTAACCAAATCTAGCCATCCATACTCGTCTTTAAATACTTCTAACCATCTATGCACACTCTTCACCATCTCTAACCATTCTTGCTCAAACTTCACCATACCCCACAACTTTAATCATTTTTGGTCATCATTCTTTCCTTGGCCTCTTCCAACCATCTCTACTCTCTTACACCTTCCCATTCTCACCCTTAAACATGTCTTACTACCCTTAACATCTTTATCCTTTTCTAATGCTCAAGTATATGATATATGTTTTGTTTTTAATTTTAACTTGTTATATCTTATTCGTCGGATTAATAAGTTATTAGTTTAAACAAAAAGCACGTGTTCGAATTTAGTTTTTAAAAGGATTTTTTATTTTTTTAAATAAAAAAAAATAGGAGGGGCGAATTTTTTTAGGGTTTTTATTTTAGTTCCTTTCCAGCCGGCAACACTGTTCGACGAGCGTTATCAGAGTGGCAACACTGCGTAACGTTAGGTGTTCACTCCGGGGCAGGCTGCCCGTGTTTTGTCGATATAACGCGTACCTTGGGATGGAGCTGTGAGACGTCTCGCCTTTTCAGCCTCCGATGATGAAAATCACCGTCAAGGTTTTCCAGGGCCAGGAGACGACCTTCGAGGTCTACCGACCGACTGCCTAAATGTCGAAGCAGATTTTTCAAACCATCTCATGCTTTCAGGTCAACGATAGGACCAGCGTCAAGGAGCTGAAGCAGCACGTCTCCCAAGCGCTCAAGGTGCCCGTTAACCAGCAGAAGCTGCTTCTAACCGGAAAACCGTTGTCCGGTAAGCGGAACCCAAATTAATCATTAATTAATTATTTCGGCTCGATTAAACCGTACTTTTCCCCCCACAACTGTTAAGTTCCTGGACATAACAGTCTGGGAGGTTTTGGTATATCATCACATCCTTGTCTGTTCACTCAGCACACATTGAAATATTTCATTTATTAATAATTTTTAAATGAAAGTATTGTTAATTTTAACAGTTTGATTAAATTTAGAAAGAGAATCTATGTTCATAATCAATCTATATGATTATTGAAAACTGTGCGAGTAAGTCACTGCGGTATTTGGTTGTTACAATAATTGTCATGAAGTTTCGACCTCATTTCCCAATTTTCTTTTAATTTAAAATTTACAATCATTTAATAATCTTCGGTATACATTTGTTCCAGATGAAAAATGTCTTGTCGACTACCCGCTAATCAAGGATGGTACGAAGATAAATCTGGTCGTGAAGAAGGCCGAAGAGGAGTGCGTCCTAAGGCTGGCTGTCATCAACTACTTGAAGAACCGGTTCTCTGAGGCTGAGACAGGCCGAATTGCGGATGAATTTATGAAAGTTCGTAAAATCCTTAAATTTCGTTATTCATTTTTTTAAAGTTTATTTATTCGATTCTGATTCGACAGGAATTCAACCGATCGATGTCGACACTCAACCTCGAGGACATTGAGAGGATAGCGACGACTTACTACACAGACGATTAGCGCCGCTCAGACTGAAACTGGCCGATCAAATAAATAATAAGTAACTTGACTCAATTCTAACTCTTTTTCTCTAACACGAGATCCGACAGAGCCCGGATCGAAGGGGCTCCATCCCCGTCATTTTGTACATGGTGTAATTATTTTTATTCTAGGTCTCAATTCTTGATTCAGCTAGTTGTAGTTTTGTTAATGAATAAACAAATTTATTTGTGCTCTTTATTTTTATTTATTTACTTTTGTCTTAACTCAAACCTCGTGAGTGTCAAACTTCGAAAATAATTCGATAGTCAATCATTATCTTAATCTCACACCGAGTTAGTCGATGAAAGATTCAAATATTTTGATTAGAATCATCAACTGAGCAAGTCAATCATTGACTAGATCAGTCATTTGATCAATCATCTGACAGCCATTTGCCAAGTAAATCAAAGTATTAATAATTGGTCATAAACGAAGTATGTTGATGGGTGAGTTGTTCGGTCCAGCAATGACTCAAATCAATCAGTGACATTTTTACAACCAATGAGCCATCCTGTTCTCCAATGACTCATGAAATTAATCAATCACAATCTTTCAACCAATGACGACAAATTCAAGCGAACAGATGACTTCAATAATTTCTCATTCAGTATAAAGGTGCCATACTGCCGATCCTTACTGCTCCTCCCGTTTGGCAGGGTCCATGAACAAGCAATATAATATTTAAAAGAACGAAGTGTCCAATGCAAAATTGCTTTCAAAATCATAAGGCGGTTTCATACAATATATCTCGCAGTCACTTTGTTAGGCCAGTCTTGGCCTATTATTACATCCATAGGTACCAAAGTAAAGGAATTGGAAAACAAATACAAGTTTTGCACACAAAAAGAAGTTGGCTGGTGTACCAACAATCAGGCCGGCTATTAGCAATAAATGAGGCCTCAGGATAGTTTTTCTCTTCCAATTGTCACTGTGAAAGAACTGAAAACAATTTCAATCCACAAAAATCACAACCTAACTACAGAATGAATTAAGAATATGCTGTGGGAACTGTGGAAAAAGGACACTGGAAGATTTCCTTGAGGTGGGTAAAGGCATATGTGAGATGCCAAGGAAATGAAAAAAACTGACGAATGACAGAAAAAAGAAAAAATTTAGCTAAAAACTAGGAAGGCTAAGCTTATGTGGATAAAGTAGATAAGGGCATAATTGCAAGAAGCTCCTTTACGCCAGTACATGACAGAAGGAACACCGTCTTCGACCACACAAGACGACTATGGGACATGGGAAAAAACAGCATGTTTGAAACATCAAGCAAAAATGCATGTCTTCCTTGCAAAGGTGGGGAACAGACATGGATGCACTTCATCGGAGAGTGTGGGCTGTATGAGAGTAATTCGTTCCCCTTGATTAAGACTGCTCTGACTAGTGAAACAAAAACTGGTTGATCTGCCAACACAAAGAAAACTTGAATTTTGTCAATTTGTTGAATATCAATAAACTTTAAAAATTTATCATTAATTGTATCATAAATAATTTATTGTATAAATATAATAAATAAATGTGTTTTTTAGTGACCAATTGTCTCATAATTTATTGATATTGTGAGGAGCGGTCAAGAAACCTACTGATGATTCTTCACAGTTGCAATCGGACGTAAATAACCTGTATTCATGGTGTGAAAGAAATCTTTCTAAACATTACTAAGCGTAAAAACAAATATTTTACAGAAAGTTAACCTATATAATGCATAATTCAATCGCTGATTGCAGAAAGGACATGAGTCATCAATTCCCAGAAATTGGTTTTTGCACGCTAATTTAAATTATTACTGAAATAAATATCAGTTTCGGTTGGTTCATGTAGAATAACATTGAACTATATAATAACAAACAGAAAATCCATAAATTAATCTTATTATACTTGAAATTTGAAATTAGAGAAGTTTTTTTGGTCTCCCGAAAAATTTACAAATTGTGACCCATGCCCTTTCTGCAATCAGTGATTCAATTATACTATTAATATGTCTCTAGAAAGAATAAATGCAATAAAAGTAATTTAAACTAGAAATTGTCCTTTGATCAGCATATCGACTTGTTCTTTGTTAAAAGAAAAACACTCAAAATGTTTGGGTTTATTTTAAAAATCTCATTTGATTTTAATGATATGACTGTATTGAAAATGTTATATTGTCTTTTTGTAAGGCATATATTAGAGTATGGGCTATGTTGTCTGGGGTCCCTTTTAGCTCCCAAATCGGTCAGATTAAACCTGACAGAATAAATTGTTTGTTATAAATTTAAAATTTATAGGACCCCTCATACTACTTATAAGAAATTCTAAGGAAATTGTAGATTATACACTAGAAGACGTGGGACTTTTTTTAGTTTTAACATCTTCGCCATTTTTGAAATGTCATGTAATCGGGATTTGATTCTCAACGACTTACGAAATTGGCCAGGGCGAGCTGTTAGTGAGGTGATTATTTCTTTACTTACTATGTTAATCCATTAATTTCAAGTAATTATTATTTTTATGTAAGTTCATAGTTAGCATGAAAAAGTTACTTTCACGAGCGGGACAAAACTTTTTCATATCAACCAAAAAAAGAATAATTAATTGAAATAAGTAATTTAGCCAATTAGACAACGAAAGATTAATATATAGCATTTTCAAGACAAATGAAACTTTTTTCTTTTCAAACAAATAAACCATTTTTCAAGCAGATGAAATCAAAATTAGGGTGTTTTATAAAAAGGCAAAATTAATAAAAAATAGTACTAATTTATAGGTTTAATGCCAGGGAAATGTATAATTCAAATAGAAAGATTAATATAGAATACATTTTATGCCATGGTCTGATTGACCAAATTTACTTGTTTCAATTAACTATTCTTTGCATGTAAGGTCTTGGTTGGAATGAAAAAGTTAGTGTCACAAGCGGGATTCGAACCCACGACCTTCGACTCATACGTCGCTGTTCTAACCATTTGAGCTATTGTGGCTTCAACTCCCTGTCGGCCAAAGGTCATGGGTTTGAATCCCGATGGTGTCATTATCTATTTAATTTCAACCAAGACCTTACATAAAATAATTAATATAGAAATCTTCCTGCAACAGAGGCCGGTAGATTTAAGATTAACTCCAAAACTTAATTGGTGCAGTCAGTACTTGTTATTGAGTTGACACTGCAACTGGTGATCTTTGCAAGATCATTTGTAATGTCGCATCAGTTAATTTTGGAAAAGGCATATTCAACCGGGTTTAACATTGTTGAGTATGGCGGTAAGTATTTTATCGTGTGTGAGAAGGCGTCTTTTTCAGCAATTAGTTCTGGTGTCTTATGAAATGAACCGTTGTTCATTATTAGAAATGAGTAGTTAAGGAATTCACAAAACCAAACACTGTTGCACAACGCACATGAAATGACCTGTTGGCGTATGACCTGATCCAACTGCTATTCAACCATCATAAAATTATTGATAGTACTACAGTGTTATTAATTTGTTCATCTACATAATATGTGGTAATTAGTGACCTTAAGAAGATGATTACTCAGAAATCATGAGATGTGGCCTTTCTTAAACGTGCCAACGTTTCAATCTTTATTTAGATCATCTTCATCACCTAGGATTTACAAACATTGTTTAAATTTAACAAAAACATGTATGATCTGAAAAAAATGAATCTATTCAATGCAAATAATTATTTTTTGCATCCAGAGTATTTCTACTCACTTTGACTGAATATAAAAATCATTGAAATTTGATTGAATATAAAAAAAATATATTTATCTGCATTGTATAAATTCATTTTTTTCAGATCATACATGTTTTTGTTAAATTTAAATAATGTTTGTAAATCCCAGGACCTGAAGATGATCTCAATAAAGATAGAAACGTTGGCACGATAACGAAAAAGTTTTTCTGAAACCTTCATCACAACCGACTGCACCTCACAATTTCTGAATAATCCTCAATATAACTATTATTAGGCTTTAGATTTCATTTGCTTGTAAAAAATGTTTTAATTGTTTGAAAAAGGTTGGATTTGCCTGGAAAATGCTATATTATGAATAAGGAGTAAAAGTTGTCCGTGTTAAATTTTGGCGGGTGGAGTTGGATCGATAGTCTGTCATAGAAAAGGAGCAGTGATAGTAGGATCTTTGTCGTAAGCCGTTTTGTCAATTTGTGCACCGCCTGTCAATTTTCGCTTACTTGTCGGAATTTGCACTTTTTTCCCCACTTTGCGGACGTGATCTAAGTCCCTCCCCTTTCCCCCGGGGCCGTATAGAGTTTCGAGCCGTTCTCCAGCCAGAGGCGGTGGCCTCAGTTGTGATTGTGTTTTGTTTGCGGCCGAGACCCAGTCTCCCCCGAAGTGGAACCGTCTCGATATCCGGTCCGCTTTGTCTCGCGTTTCCCCCCTCGAGAATCCGCTCTGTCGCCCCTTTACCCGCCTCCGCGACACCCGAAGCCGCCCCTAAACATGGCCGGGGTGCCGATCGAGCCGGCGAAGAAGCGGGGCATCGACGACATCATCGAGCACATGACCGCCGACCTACAGAGCTACGAGGGCCAGTACATCCTCCTCGGCTCGCCGCCCCCGGCCGGAGGCTCCGTCTGGCCCGAGTACACCCCACCGCCCCCGGAAAACGTATACTACCCGCAGCCTGTCCAGAGAGAGACAGACGTCCTCCGCATGGTCGACGTCGGTGGCGGAAACTTCGTCAATGTCGTCTTCAACCCGGGAGGACAGGAGTACCAACAGCCGGTCGGATTCATCCACTACCCGGCCGCCAACATAGTTCAACCGCACATCATCGACTATTCACAAAGGTACACGACGACATCCGACCCCCTCACAAAATACAATATTGATTCTTTTAAACATTGTTTTTCTTCCATTACGTCGGATTTAATCATAAACTCTTTGCCATCTGCCACCTAAGCATAGTGCTATTCCAACCTGCTCACAGGTCAATTCTCTAATCGCATACAAAAAAAATCAACCACCAAAATTTTTACATACAATTAAATACCAGCACAGTACAGTTAAAAAAAAAAGAAAATAAAAAATTCTCACCATCAAACATCATAGAGAATCATTTGACATGCAGAGCTAACGTGACATAATAAACTTCTTCATTCCTGATAATTTTGAGTTCAAAATTTCTCATAGTCTAAAGAAACATGTATAAAGAAACAATATATGCGCAAGGGCCGTGTTAGCCAACTTTGTTTCAAAATAAATAAAAACCTTTGTTTGCGACTGGTAAGTGCCAGCATGGTTAAATGAAAATTTTCAAAAATAAATTAAGAGTATTTATGCTAACAATGTTCTTCTCAGTGTAAGACCTTTTTTACTTAATTTTGTCTTTGTATATCGGACGCAACATGGCCATGCTGGCCAACCTTGTTTCAAGTGCTAGAATAACCATCACTGCCAAAAAACCAGACCAGCAAAATGAAAAATAACTTTTAAAATAAAATCAGAAGATTTTATGTTGATGTCAACCTTTGTCCTAAACAGCATAAAACGATTATTATATTTTGTAATAAATATGGTCTTTGAATAATGGTTGCTCCATGGTCATGTTGGACAATCTTCATTATCAAAAAACACTCCAGCATAGTGAAATAAAAAATAACTTTTTAAGTCAAATCAAATGCTTTTATGTTGACATCAGCTTTTCCCTTAATCAATATGGGATGATTAGTACATTTTATAATAAATTTTGTTTTTGAGTAACAGACGCTTCAGGGTATTGGCGGCCAAGCTCATTCAAATCCAAGGAAAATTTATGTGAAACACTGGTTAACATGGCAGCATGGATAAATAAATTAAAAAAAAAAGCTTTTTTAAGCTATTTTACGAGGATTTATGTTAATATCGACATCCATCCCAATAATGGTTGATCAGTTCAATTTTAAACAAAATCTAGACATTCAAGACATTGATGGTTCAACGCTCACTAACTTTGCTTCAATTCTGAAAAAAATCTCTGTGTATATCAAATAGCAAAAGTGCCTAATAATTGGTTTTTAAAAAGGAATTCAACGGATTTATGTTGGGATCACTCAGTATTGGAGAATTTGTATATTTTTGAAGAAAATTTCGATGCTAAATACCCAACTCCAGGATGATCACTGCCAACCCTGTTTGAATGGTAGGAAAATCAGTATGTTTGACAAATTAAATTGCCAATTTGGCAAAATAAAGAATCGACAGTTATTTTAAAATAAATAGAGAGGATTTCTGTTGATGCCAACTTACATTTGAATATAAGATGATTCGTACAGTGGACATCCCTAGACCATGTCTGCTACTAATTTTGTTTCAACACTGGGATTTCTGTATGATGAAGTGGGCAAAATTAAATAATTACCGTTTTAAAAATAAAAACTGTGGATTTATGTTAACTTCAACGTCAATCCACATTGGAGAGAACATTTTATACTAAATTTTGTCCATTTTAAGAATGTCTCTAGGCCATGTCTACCAACCTCTTTTCAATGTTCGGAAAACCGTTGTGTACATATAACAAATCAAAGGACCAATGTTGCAAAATAAAAAACATCGTTTTTTAAATAAATTCCTAAATTTATTTTTAATCAGTATAGGACGATTGGTATATTTTGGGATAAATTTTGCTTTTGAATATTGAACTCTTGGGCCATGCTTGCCAACCCACGTTTCAATGATTGTCCTAGAGACCTTAATATCGTCAGATTTAAAAAAAGCCATGTCTAAATTCAAAAAATAAAATAATCAGAGGATGTATGTTATTGCCCATCCATCCCAATAATCGGACAATGAAATTGGAACATTAAATAACAGATGGCTCAGGGCCATGTTTGCCAACTTTGTTTGGATACAAGGAAAACATTTGTCTATGACGGGTAAAATGGGGACCATGGTAAAATAAATAAATAAATTAAAATTAATTCATTTATTCACCTGAATGTGACATTTTATAATAAATTTTGTCTTTGGACGGGGGCCTATACCTGCAGGCTATCAACATTAGGATGCCAGATCAAACAGCTAGCCTGGAATCAAAAAATGTTAAAAATTATTCCAAACTAATTATGCCAAAACTAAAAGACCACATGTATTAAAGTTATCTCTTGGACCTTAAGAGAATCGTTAGTATACCTTCGTTATTAGCCAACTTCTCAGGAATAACTGAAGGCAATCAGTACTTCCTCCCGCCCCAACCAAGTCATGACCCCCGCATGTCAACCCCCAATCCGTAGCAATCCTGGGAGTGAGAGAGCTATGGTATAAGAACCTCTGAAAATAATTTATATCTATCACAAGGAGATAGTCCTTTCCAAGGCAGCCTCTTTTCCGTATGTAAAAAACTAAACTATCTTACAATCCAAAATTTTCTCCCTATCGTGCAATTGAAAGGGCTAACGCAATGGAACCTCAAAAACCCAGATGTTATTTTTGAGACTTTTTCAAGAATGACATCATAATTGAGAAAATTCAAAGAAATTTAAACAAAAAAAATAATTTACTTTTATCTACAACTTGTCGTATTATGTATTATACAACTGTAAGATTTAATATAACATATTTATTCACCAAAAAAAAACAAAAAAAACTTGAACGGTTGAATACTTCATTGAATCAAAGTCTACTTTGTATTCGTGTATTTTGTTACGGCTTTTGTACCCTCGGAGACTGCATGCTTGGCCAGTTCACCGGGCAGGAGGAGCCTCACGGCTGTCTGTATCTCGCGGCTCGATATCGTCATACGCTTGTTGTAGAGAGAAAGGCGTGATGCCTCGGCAGCGATCCGTTCGAATATGTCATTTACCAAGCTGTTCATTATGCTCATCGCCTTGGACGAGACACCTGTGTCTGGGTGGACCTGCTTGAGCACCTTGTAAATGTATATGGCGTACGACTCTTTCCTACGCTTTTTCTTGCTCCTCGACTCGCTCTTTGGCCTCCCTTTGGCGCTCTTCGGGTTCTTCTTGACCGCCAACTTTCCAGAGCTGGATGGGTGCATTTTTAACTTTTTCTTCTTCTTATCGATAAATCCTTTTGAAAATTCCTTTTAAATCAGCTGTATATCTTTCTTTTTTTTATATATATACAAATATATATTGTCTTTTGTTTTCTTTTAGCACTGGTGACCAAATGTTTCGTTGAAAAATCAATCAGACATTTTTAGTCAATAAAACTTTGATTATTTAAATATTTCAACCCTTTCATACTTGCCTGCATTTAGAATGAATTAATTCTTTAATCATAGTACACTGTTAAAAACAAAGTTGCAGAAATGTATGCAAAATCTTTTGATTTTCTCCTCAGCTAAGGGCCTTTCAAAATCCTGACGACTTGGTAATGATACGAGGTCTGGTGGGTATTTAGATGCATGAATATGATGTTTAATTATCATTGACGCCAAATTGATCTTTATATTAGTTGGCCATGAAAGATCATTTTTTAAAATAATATATCAGCTGTTGTCAAATAAAAGTTATCTACTGAACGTTTCCTCTTTGCGTGTTGACAGGGCATCGTACCCGGAGAATATTTCGAATGGGTGCCTCATCGAAAATGTCGTCGGTAATTGGGTGCCAAATCGCAACGGGACGTACTCACCATTCGGAGGGCAGCAGGAGGAGCAGCCGTTGCAGGAACGACAGGGCCAGTCACAAGCGAAGAAGCGCATCGTCGCCGAGGTGATTTGTCCGTTTGTTTATTTTTTAAACAGTATTTTATGTAAATTTTCTCTATTGAAACTCACATGTGAAAATATTGTTTTATTTTTGTTTTGGGCAAGAATTGATTTGTGTGTGTGTGTGTGTTGTGTATTATATATATATATA
>CM077110.1:6588238-6654501 GCA_039619505.1 Cimex hemipterus | reverse complement strand
TGTGTGTGTTGTGTATTATAGATATATATATATATATATAATCTTTGCATATCCCTGATTATTTCCCTCTCCCCTTGAAAAAAGACAAAACAAAACCAAACAAAAAAAGATTAAATTGTCGCTGAAATGCTTGAAAAAATAATAAATACCATAGGTATGTCCGTTTGTTTTTGTTTTGTTATTGTTTAAATATTAGGATGGGAGATTTTTTCATGTTTTTTTAAATTAATTAATTTTAAAAAAAGTTGAATTTTAGTCATTTCTGATTATTTGACCTGCCTGAACTGATCATATTGGTTTCATCACATTGCCATATTCAATTACTCAGCCTTACCCATTCTTATAATCTCTAACCAATCCTACCGACATGAAAAAATCTCTAATCAACTATAGATGACCTTACCCATCTCTAGCCGATCCTACTGGCATGTAAAAATCTCTAATCAACTATAGATGACCTTACCCATCTCTACCCATTCCTACCGGCATGTAAAAATCTCAATTGACCCTTAAACATTTAAATAACCTCTATATCAAACCAATCTTACTGATAAACAATATCCGTGTATAGGCATTCTAGTAAGGCAAAATTGTTAGGAATTTTTTTTTTCTTAATATACTGATGATATAAATAGCAAATGGGAAAACACTTATTTACTATATTCTTCACATATTAAATTATTTGACACGATTAAAGAATATGAAAACAGGAACAGGAGAAATAAAGCTTTTTAATTTAGGAGTTAAACAAGCATATTTGTAAACACAAATAATATAAACAAAAACGTAAATATTGAATGAAGTAATTGAAATATTTGTATAATTGAAAATTACTTTCAGGCCAAAATATTGGTTTTGGTTTCAGAATTCTTCTTCAATTTGTCTTTTATAATAAATAAATAAAAAGAAAGAAATACAGGAAGTAGTTTTTAGTTTGAATAATTAAACTATTATTTGAATTTATTTTGATGTTAATGGCACTCAAAATGTCCACCAGCTTGAATTACGCAAGGAACCACTCTTCTTTGCTACTCAGTTGTAATACTGTACGTACTAATGACTGGTACACATGGGATATTCTTTCAAAGCTGAGTTGGATGTTACCATGGTCAATTTACAAAAAAAAAAAAAAAAAAAAAAAAAAAAAAAAAAAAAAAAACCAGTTACAAATAAAATGTGTTTCCATTAAGAATTTTTTTTAAACAACAAAAGAAAAATAAAATAAAATAAGGGGTGACTTGTATATTGTGGGACACCCTGTATAGTTATGCGTTTGTATTTATTTATTAAAAAAAAAAATTTTTTTTTAAAGAATTTCTTGTTTTCATTTTACATTAAAATTTTTGGACTTTCACCTTGAATTTAAACCTATCATCAGCATCTACTATGTTTATCTACTTTAAAAAAATGAAAATTCAATTTAATTAAAATAAAAAAATCTATAAAAAGAAACTTCATAGATAAATTTAAATAAATATCTATATTAGGTTAGGCAATAAAAATTATTGTCTAAAATGTTTTTAAAATATAAAAAAGAAAGAAAAGAATGTAGGTTTTTAAAAATTAGTTGTGATTATGTGGTAGGTGAAACCGATGAGGCCAAGTTACTCAGATGTTTTGGCTAAGCCTCCTCTGACTCCGCCACCAGTCACAAAGTTCTTTTCAAAGCCGACGACTAGCCCGCCTATCAAGCCCGAGGTTAAAAAGCTGCCAAACAAGACGAGTAGCAACGCCAAGCCAGGCAGTGGCAGTGCTTGCGGCCTGAAGAGGCAAAGCTCGTCTGGGAGCGAGGAGACGCTCGTCGAGAAGCCACGTGCTACAGTCAAGAGGTGGTCGTCGCAGGAGGAAGTCGCCACGTCCAAGGGCCAGCCTGTGGAGCCGAAGCGCGAGAAAAAGAGGAAAAAAGTGAAGCCAGCCGAAAAGGACGACAAGGTTGCTGATGGCGTCCAGAACGACAGCAAGACAACTGGGAGGAAGGAGCCTCCTGGAATGTCGGTCGGGCCTGCCAGGGCTCCCGATCGTCAAACGACCAAGCCAAAAGCAAGAGAAGAAAGAAAAGGTAACACAATTTGATTTTGATTAAAAAATATCTTCATTGTCTATTCAATGCAGGATCTGCGCCTAAGGCAGAAAGGAACAGCAGTAATTGTAGAGCACCGAAGACTAAAAGGACTCAACGATCGTTCCGTAAACGAGACACAAATTTAGGTGCTTTGTTTAAAAAATGGCAAGAAAAGTCATCATATTACTTGATGTTCTTCACATCCTGGCTTATTAATCTACTTTGGAGTGTTACCTCCCTTTCAACTTCCCTTCTAATACACATGTAATAAGGAAATTTTTTTCTTTAAATTTTTTCCCTCATTTTAATAAAATTTCCTCTTTTAAAATTAGGTTTAGTGAAGCTTGTGCCAAGAGTTCGACATGGTTGGGCGAGTTGCAGCAGAGTTCATTCTCGTTTGCGAAACGCTGGCTCTACTGGGGCAAGAAAGAGAGGCAGTTCCCGAAAAAGCCACCTGAACCTCAGATCCCTGGCTCGCTCAATCACAACATCTCACTCCCGACAACCGGTGAAGAGGCGATGAAGCGCTTGCTCTCATGCAAGGGCAAAGACCCATACAGCATACTTGGTGTGACAAGCTCCTGCACCGATGAGGAGATCAAGAAGTATTACAAGAGCCAGGCCCTTCTTGTACACCCAGACAAAAACTCTCAGCCGGGCGCAGAAGAGGCATTCAAGATACTCGTACACGCCTTTGACCTGATAGCTGAGCCTGAGAGGCGGAAAGCTTATGACAGGTATGTCGCCGAGACGAACCAGGTCGAACAGGCTTGGAGCGAGCTAAGCAATCTACTTTCACAACTCCACGAAAAAATGGAATACGCTGCTAATACAATACGGTAAATCTACGAACTTATACTGAATCGTATTTAAAACTAAAATTAAATTTATTTACCAGGTGTAACAACTGTGGCAAGAGGCATAAAAGGGAATTGACAGATCGCCCGAGCTACGCGGCGAGATATTGCGCACAGTGTAAGATCCACCATTCGGCGAGAGAGGTACAAATCAACAGATTATCTTTTAAAAAATTTAACCCCTCATTTTCCATTGATCCCATAATTTGATGAGATTTTGAAGGTACAATCAGTGTTTCTTCTCATATTGCCAAAATCTCATCGATACTTTCTTCATTAACTGAATCATTTATGTACCTACTGCTTTGTCGTATGGTGTATAACCACATCCACCATTGGTGTGGGGAATTGAATATGGGGTGATTAAACGAACAGTGAGAAGGTGATTCCTACAATTTTGACGGCACCACACTAGATGGAAATTTGACAGAAATGTTGCATCGAAAAATTCACCCAACCTGAACAAGCCACATATACAGCAGAAATGAACAAAAGGACTACAACCTACCATCTCTTCCGTTCTATCCATGTCTGACGCCAGTGTGGCGTACCCCTCTACTTTCCACCGTTTTTACGTGCTTAGATTAGAACCCAGTGGAAAATTCCATTCAGTCTGTCGCTGGCTGTGTTTCTGCACAGGGTTTGGGAGTTCATTGGTTATTTATAGAGTGTGCCAGTAGATTCTACATTTAATATAGACTGAAAACGTCCTAATTAACTATGGTCTGAATCTCAAGTTTCATAATTATTCCTTTATCTGATTGTTTAAAATTTCATGACCTTGCTTCAAATAAGTAATGATAACTCCAAAACCTTTCGGTTTTGGACATATCCATTGAAAACTAGATTAAATTACCAATAAAATGTGATCAATACTAAACTTGTAAACATTCGTGAAATAGCAAAATTGTTTAGTAGCGAGAATTTCAATTTTTTTTTTAACATTGAAAAATATACTATAGTGATTCTAAACTACCATTTTCAAACCTAGAGTCCAACAAATTAATTTCAGAAAATGTAGTCCATTTAATATCCTTTTTTAGTGGTGTAATTTCTTTTTTTAATTACTTTTTCTAAGATGAAAAATTGATGGTGTAAAAAAAACCGAGGCAGACATTTTTGTTTTCTCCTTCATCATTTTCTTCATCTTTGAAAAAATTATTAAAAAAGCAATTGCACCACTAAAAATGATACTAAATGAAATAAGTTTGCTGAAATTTACTGGCCTCTGGGTTTGGAAAAGTAGTTTAGAATCATTTATACTAAAAAATATTTTTCAAAGTTCTCGCTTCTACATTTCACGATATTTACAAGTTTATTATGGATACATCTTATTAGAAATTTAACTACTTTATTTGAACAAGGTCATGAAATCTTTGAAAAATCGGAAAACGTGAAATAACTCCATAACTGTTGAGATTAAGACGATAATTAATTAGGAATTTTTGGTTCCATTTTGAATGTAGAATCTACTGTCAAAATTTGTAATGTGAATACCCAAACACCCTGTGTTTATATTTCTTCCGTTTCTTATCAGGAACTAGACAACAATTAAACTATATTTTTGTTTTTCAGAGTGACATGTGGGCTGAATCGCGCGGTTGGGGCTGGTGGCGTTGCAGGTATTATGCTTGCATGGACGGAGCAGTGTATGACATCACCCAATGGGCCAACTGCCAGGGCAATGCTATCCAGAGAGTCAAGCCAGACTCGCACGAGGTGCAGTACCGCGTACTGCTTGGACGTGACAATCAACCTCCGTAAGAAATCAGTCTTGTACATCCCTTCCTTTTTTGTTCTTTCCGGGGTTTTGTTTTCTGTTTTCTTATTTTTATTTTGTTTTTGTTTTTGTTTTTCCTTCCCTTTACCGCCCCGTTTTTATTTTTCAGACCCGCGCCCGACATTGATGATATCTTAAACTCACTCTTTCAGCAGGACAGCTCAGGGCGCAGCGCAAAGAAAAAATCCAAAAAGAACAAATAAGAAGAAGGACAGGCCGGACTGATAAGAGGCTCGCACCACAACAGCCTGTGCCACTTCCTTGTCCCCGATCTACCTGTCATTTCTCATCGCTTGCAGGCAACGCCCAAGCGCGCTGCAGTTGTTCCTGAAAAAGCTTCTTTGAAAAAAAAAAACTTTCCAAAAAAAAAAACCACGAAAAAAAGCCAGTGCTGCTTATCAAAAAATACTATAAAAAAAATTTATCATTGTAAAAAAAGCATACAAAATATAAATGTACATTTGTTTCATTCTTCTTTAGAGAAAGCAAAAAATAAATTTTTTTCTTTTTCTCTTCTCTCCCTTGAAAAGGGCTTTTTTGCTGAAAAAAAAGTGTTGTCTTTTAATCAAAACTCCTCGATTTTATTACGAGACTGGGAAAGATTTTGAGTTAAAATGCGTACTGAATATTTTCCTTGCTTTTGCCAAGTGATCAATGTGATGGACTCTCAGCTCATAGAGACCCCACAGTCCTAGGTTCAAATAATATCTTACTCCTCTGACAAAAAAAAGAAAAAAAAAAGTGTTTTGACGATTCAGAGGTTAGACTAAGGCATTATCTGTCAAACCAGTAAAGTTAGTAAACTTAATTAAATTAATTTTAATTTAGCTTAAAAATTAAAAAAAAACTTCCTTGGTGTGACAGTCTGACAGATAATAATAAAAGTTAGGCTTCTAAATTGTGTCAACCCCCATGATCTTCGATTTAGATCCTCTGATGGCCATTCTACTCATATTTAATAAGATGCACTGTTTGCAGTAAAATGTAACCACAAGTAGTAATTAATAATTAAGTAAATTTATCTATTTTTTTACTACAGTGAAACTTCCCTTGACCTTAAAAAAAATAAAAATAAACGTCGTTAGCACACCTCACGTCAGTTGCATAACGTAAGTCAATCTAATAATAAAACTCACACCAGCTGTGATGGCGACATTCCAAACTATTCTATATTCACACAACTAGGTCAATCTTGCAAGGAAAATTTCATCAGCCGTACTATCATTATAGACCAAAAAAATTGTACTTTTTCTCCAATAAACTTGAATGTCTTTTCAGATCATTCTGGTCTGTTTGGTATATGGCCTGAGATGGATGAATAACTCCCAAACTTTCTTTTCCACTTCTTCACTTATAAAACGATTGTAAAAATTCAGGACTTCAATGAAACATGCTCGAACGTTTCAAAAGTCCTGAGTTTTAGATTTAATTCCTCGTCCTAGAGATTCCCAGAAGACAAGAATCACTGGATCTATCCTTGTTCTGGAAGCTGTATCTCTAAGATTTAGCTTTTTTCCACCCTCAAGTCACCTTTAATTATTGATGCCTTGTATTCGATGAGCTACATAAGGATGAACTCGTGCATGATTTGTTCTAAGACCCTTTATCCCTCACACTACACCCCAACTTGAAGTAGTTATTTCCTTCCCACTGCCGGCCTTTTCCTCTACTATTTTCTCATTAAAAGACCCCCTGCCTTTCTATCTGTTTCTCAAAGTACAGAATTCCCTTCCTACTAAAATCATGTTGCCTATGTAATCTTGTCTTAGCTTGAGTTAAAAGTAATTGTAAAAAATTCCCAATGTTCAATGGGTCACCCACCCAGTAGGGAGCAAATAGAAGTTTCCCACTTGAAAGTCGAAGAAACAAACAGCCCCACTAAAAAACATTAAAAAAGTCAATTTATTTAGTGTGGGAAGGTCGAAGCAGGGCACAGTTCAACAAGCTGTGTGGGATACCGTAATTCAGTGACTTCGCTGGTTGTCCATTGATATGGGACCAAAAGTACGCGTACTCTTGCAAGAAGGATGTTGCCCAACAGGTTTTTTAGATTTTATTTTCCTCCTCTACCCAGGTTGGCATATCGGATGATTTGTAAAAGTTGGTTGGCTCGTGAAATCAATGATCAGGATACGTCGATTGTCCAGGGCTGAGATGAGACAGTGCCTTGAAAGCTTTCAGGACAGACTCAGTGTCAGTGAGAGCACTCGTCCTGCAATGACCTTTTGCAAATTGCAACATATGAGAGAAAGCTACTCTCTCTATGGTTCAGGCAGAAGGATCCACTAGACAGTGGAATAAAAAGTTCCTATATTCTTCAATTATGCTCTCCCATTTATTAAGGTCAGCCTAAATCTGCCTTTTTTTTGTCAGTATGTTGTTGGATTGTTTACAAGATTATCCTTCATTATGAGAATTACTACTGCTCTTGCATTTCAATGATGACAGAATTGTAAATGAGTAAAGCTGTTTTTGGTCAACATGTGATCAACGGTCTGGGTCTGGGGTTTTTCTTTAGGTTTCACTATAGACAATTAGCATTTTTCTTCTTTAAATCCCTGTTGTGGTCCCATGGGTGAACCCAGTTAGTTTCCATACCATACCAGAACAGATCTCAAGGTAACCTTGTATCTTCTTAGTACCATCAGGAAATTCACTGCCAGATTAGTCTAGGGGTAAAATCATGTGCCTTTATGGCCCTGACTGCCCGAAAGAATCTGTGCAAATTTCCTTTAAACCAACTTCAACATAAACCGCCAATCAAAATCATTATGAATAAAACAAATTTAGTGTGTTAAAAAAGAAAGTATATATTCCTGCTGATAATATAATCCGGGACAAAATTGGAAAAATCAATAGAATCTTTTATTTTTCTTCAAGTGTTTATTTTCAACTAGTCTCTTTTAGACATTAACAATAAAATTGCCCCTCTAAGCGCTGGATACCAGCAGAAGCCTAGCTGGGATTTTTACATTGTTTAATTTTATTTTTCTTGGAAACAGGTCGAAAGGAATGCCGATTTATCATCAGATTTGATAAATAAATATAAATAATTGATTAAGAACTCGGTACATTATATAATTTTTAAATTTGAAAACTAATTAATTATATTAATCGTGTTCTAAGTGTAATTATTTGATTGTGTAGTCATCGCTCAGTTCTCCTTGAGTTTCTTCTTGAGCGATTCTGGCATCTCGGGTGGTGGTGGCCTTGGGATGCCGAGGGCAACTTTGACGAAATCGTAGATGAACCATTGGGCAGCGGTGAGAGTACCAATCATGATGATCCTAGGTCCGAGACCCTTCCACAATCCGGCGAAGCCGATCTTCTTGGCGACGTCGACGGCGGTGGAGCCCTTCTCCTGATTCAGCTTAGAGACAACCGTATCGGCCGGGTGGGAGACGATGGCGCAGAAAACACCAGCTATGTAACCAGCTGCAAATGTGACGACAAGCTGTTCGCTCTTGGTACACTGATCCCTCGGCTTGGGTACAACAAATTTGTAAAGGAGTTCCACAGTCCTTTCAAAGCAGGCGAACTTCATCATCGTGTAAGGGATCTGTCTGCACCAGAGCGGCACGAGAGACTTGAAGAAAGCATTCATGCCTTCCTCTTTCATCATTTTTGGCACGGCTTCTCTGAGCGTGTTAGCAAAGCCGGGTGTCGTCTGGATCTTGACCTTAACCGCTTCCATCGGGCTGAGGGCAATGTCGGCGAAGAACTCAGCCGAGGCGGATGCGGCCAAATAAAGCGAAGTCCTCCACAGGAAAGAGTTCTCCTCGCCCAGTATACCAGAGTACAAGACCTTGAAGTACTCGTAGAATCCGAACTTGCAAGCGCCCTGCATTGAGTAGCCGTAGAAAGTCGGCGCCCATCCTTTCGCAAGTCCCCTCATACCGTCCTCGGCCACGGTGACCTTGAAACCGTGGAAAAGGTTCTTGTACTTGGCCGGATCGACCTGGAGCCTACATTTGACCAGGTCGAGAGGGACGACCATCGTGTGGGTCAGGCCGCAGGAGAGGATGCCACCGAGGCCGCATAGGAGGAAGTATTTGTTGGAACCGAACTCGCAGGAGTCGCCCGGCTGCATGGTAGGAGTGGCCGCCGCCGCCAGCCTCCGCCCTGGGACCAGGCACCTCTCATCCGAAAATGGGCTCCTGTACCCGCTGTTTTTGACGATATCCCTCGACGATTGGAACATCTCTTCCTTAAACTTTTTCTCCTGAGTGTTAAAAGATGTAAAAATACCTGACAGCCGACTGTTTCGATGGCCTCGTTCGTCCCTCGAGTGAGGCTGGTGACTGAATCGATTGAAAATCAAACAGGGACGAAAAAATCCAAAGCCTCGATAAACTCTTTCACGATAACTTAACAAGACAGACTTATAAACCAAACTGACAAAATAAAAAGAACAAAATAAAACCGAAACGTAAAAAATATCAATATTGGGGAAGAAATCTTCTTTGAAATCTCCAGTCAGAAAATCTGCAATCATATAACAACTAAAAAACTAATTCAGCACATACTTAACAGACAGAAAAATAAACGAACCACGATATATTTTTAAATGTTTCTTTTAGTTTCAACATAAATAAATAATTTACCAATTAAGACCGAATTCAGTCCGGGAACGGTTTTTCTCCCGCCAAACGACAAGAACATTCAAACCGATCTTACAATGAATCGTTCAATGAATTGACTCCACTATTGGTATATCTCAATAACAAACCAATTTAATTACTAATTAAATTATAATCGTAAAAATATAAAAATTGGCATTAACATTTTAAAAATTGTATAGGGTATTGGATTCAAATAGGTGTTTAAAATTTTCCGGATTGAACCGAATGCGACTCGGAGACTGTAAATTAAATTGATATACAAAAATGTAATTAGCAGCAAAATCATTAAAATAGTACGACAGAGGTAAAATTTATAGCGAATGTTGAATTTAAATAAATTTTGTTTAAAATTACTCGGATTGAATCGAATCCGACTTTGGATAGGCTCAATTCTATCTTTCTACTCAGCCATTGATCCATCTCCATCGTAAAACAATTTAATTTATTGTTAATTTTATAAGCTGAAAATTAAATTCTTATTAAAAAAAGCCATGTAAATCGCGATAAAATAAAAATAAATAAAAAATTATACACGGCAATGGATTCAAATAGGTATTGTTTAAAATTACCCGGATTGAACCGAATCCGATTCGAATATTAACTCAATGAATCGATTCCACTATTAGTCCATTTCAATAATAAACTAATTAAACTCTCATTTAATAAATTAAAAAGTAAAAATAACACTAAAGTCGTCAAATTCGCACAGGGTATTGAATTTAGAAAGGTTTTGTTTCAAATTGCCCGATTTGAATCAAATCCGATCCGTTCGTTGATCATCACCACCATTGATCCAACTCCATAAGCTTTGTATCAATTAATTAATATTTATGAAAATTATTTGTCTTACTTTTTAAAAAGACTTTTTCATCTCAACCAACACCTTTCATAAATACTAATTAATTGGTCAATCGGACCACGAACTGGAACGGATTCCATAAACTATGTTCATTCTATGAGATGAAATACAGTTTATAAGAAAGATTAAAACTATAAAGGCCCCAGTAGTGATCCTTGAGGAACTCCAAAAAGGACGGAATACGTTTATATATAATACAAGGTCAACCAGATTGGTTTGATCAAGTTTTTGTTCATCGAACTCATTATTACTGAACCAGTTTTCTTATTTTGTCTTGCAATTCTTATCCAAGGGTTACATTTTTTCCCTGGCAATGAATAACTAGGTCGTACATGCTACTAAACTGCAAAAAAATGGATCTGACACCGGACATTACACATCATGTCATACAGGAATTAGGAGCCTTAACATAAGCACTCTACTTATTGTAAATTCAGCAATTAGTTACAATAAAGTATATACTTTAATTAATAATAGAAATAAAAAGAGATACGGCGATCACGGTGACAACGGCAGCACGGTCGCGCGCCGGCCGAGTATGAACAATGCCATTGTTTCCAATGAGAACATTTTCAAACCCGCCGGTGGGACAAAACGCAGTTCTAGGCACTGCCACGTTACTGATGTGTATAAATCCACCTATCGTTATACATTTTACAATTTCAAACGTATTACACAGAATTTTATTTAATCAAGGCGAAATTGAAACGAACCTCCCCTCAGTTCACACCGTTCAATTCACATTCTGACCAACGCACACATCAAATTTCGCAAGTTTCGTACATTCTGTAACACGATCGAAAAGAGTTTTTTTTTTGTTTCTGTTTCTCTTTTTCCGGGAGTTTAAAAGGGACGATGACGGGCTTGGAATGGACGGCCCTTCGGAAATTGTCAAAAATGAACGGAACTGCCCAAATGAGCCTGGGTGGATTTCTTACTTTTGAACAGTGACGTCGGGCGGCGGAAAGAAAAACTGGCCGTGGTGAAAACTGACTCGACTGACGACATACTTTCCTCCTGGGCCGGGAGTGATAAAAAAATTGTCCTGCCTGTTTGTTGAAAATTACAATAAAATAAAAACTTTCGGAGGGTAAATTTTTGTTCTCTCGGGAAATTTCGACGCGAGTCGTGTCCCCGGTGTACAGCCCGCGGGGGAAGGGATCGTATATTTTATACTTGAGTTTTTTTTAAACGTTTTTTATAATCCCCCTGATCCACGGTGTGACAAGACGTTTTTTTTCCACGGCATAATACTACTCGTTGACTCGCCCCCTCGAGCCAAGGACGAGCCGTATCGATATGAAAGTGACCGTCACCACCCTGACGGACGAGATCTTCGTCTTGGATGTACCCGAAGATCTGGAGTTGGAGAACTTCAAAGCGTTCTGCGAGATAGAGTCCGGGTTCCCCGCCCGGGAGATCGTCGTTGTACACGAGGGGAAGCCCCTTTACGACAACGGGTCCAGTCTTAAAGGTTTCGGTATCAAAGACGGCGACGTCGTCGTTCTCCACAGGACTTCGCCGGATTTCGACACCGCCCAGCGATTCCCACCGAGTGAGTCCGTACACTAATTTTAAAACATTCTAAATTTAAAAAAACAAAACAAAAAACACATTTGTCATTTAAAATATACCTAAGACTTCCTAGCTTCAGGTTCCCCATATACTTCAATTTACACAAAAATATGATATTTGTCATATTTGTCATAAGACATCAGGACAATCTGTGATGGTGGATGGTGCCAGGGTTTTCTTACAACGGATATTTTGCGATCTGAATAGTTAATTCATCAGACATGATGATATAAACACCAGATACAATGATAGTTTGTGATAAGGATAATCAATATATCAGTTTTTTTGTGAATTTGTGATTGATAAGTACGTATTAACTATAGATACACAAACTACATAACCCATTGATAGTGATGATTATATGCCCATGATGATAATTTGTCATACGGACAGTTAATACCCTAAATATCAGGATAATCTGTGATGGTGGATTGTGTTGGGTGGTTCTTCTACAATAGATATGATGATAGTGCATTTAGAGATTGTTTATACATCAGCATTGATGGATATTTTGTTTTGTGAATTGTTAGTTCAATTGACTCGGTGAAGGATAATTAATTTTAAAAACAGGGCTAGTTAAAGATGATTACATACACCTGATGTGATGATAGTGATAGTGATGCTTAATATGTCAGATATCATATTAATTTTTAATAAGGTTGTTTTCTAAGGATGCACTGTAATTATATCAGGACATATTTTATATTGATGATTAGGGATGATTATACACACCAGATTCGATGATAGTGATAAGGATATGAACATGCCAGATATTGCATGAATTTTTGATATGTTTTTGCTATAATTTCACGCATAATCTAAGAGGTACGATATTTTGTGATTTGGATGGTTCAACACACTACACTATCAGGATAATTTGCAACGAACTGCCCAATTCTTAGGGCATTGGAATGCCAAGGAACTAACACCAATAGATTCAAAAAGAAAGCCGAAATCAGAGTGGACAGTGTGACATCAATACAAGTGTTAAAAATTTGCAAAAATGAAAACAACAAATTAAGAGCAAGTAAGTAAACTTGTTTGGCATCTGTAACAAAACTGGGAGATCTCGCTGGAATGGGTCCAGGCTCATAGTGGATCAAAGAGGAACAATTTTGCATCGTGCTTCTACTTCATTCCTGTATCCCATATGAAGGAAGAATGCCAGCAATCCGTACTAAAACATGGAAAGCAAGCTATAAAGGATTGCATATGGGAAAATTATTTCCTGAAATTAAAGACCGAATTGACAAAAAGACACAAGTTCTGTGGAGAAGAAGGAAGAATGCTTCATAACTTTACTGATTCACTCCTCAGGCTGACCCAAAATGCAGATAAGAACGGGCCCAACAGACATTGGAACATCTTGTCAAATGCTCATTGTTCAAACTACAAGTTTTCTAAATAAAAAAAAATTGAGCAGGAATTACTGGCCACTAACTTTGTCATACTTGCTAAAAGGCTTTTTTTGAAGAATTTGTAAACAGCATGAACTTTAACAAAACATAACAACCAATTTGAATGTAAATAATATATCTCAAGAACTGTAGGTAATAACGTAATTGGAACTAAACTCCCTTACCGTTTTTATATACTAAACACAGGGTTACTGTGTTTAGTATATAAAAACACACACACACACACACGTTCTCGATAATTCAATACTTTTGTAATGTGGAAGTTGTATACCCGATATGTGATAGCTTCCTTACCAATTATAAAGATTGGGAATGCTAATGTATTGGGTACTGTTGGTCTCATGGAATTTGGAAACAAAAAAAGACAGGAGATCTGATGTTTCATCCAACTATTTTATGTTAGTGATTATTATTGATGTCGGACTGATTGGTCAGAAGTTTTAGGCCCGAATAATTGTTCAGTGCCGCAGCCAGGCTTTTTTTGATCAGGCGAAGTTTTCACCTGGGGTTATATTTAAAAAAAAATTGTATTTAGAATATATCAGCGAATGGCTCTTGGTCTAATGGATTTCTCTTTCTGAGCTTTGTGAACACCTCGGCACAGGTCGGATGGACAGCTACGAGGTTGTCGAAGTCTTCTTTTGTCGCTTTGAGCTTGATGGCTAGAGCGAAGCCCTGTACTATTTCGGCCGCATTCGGCCCAAGAATGTGAAGCCCGACTACTCGCTCTCGCGTACAGGTTATACTGCATATGATTTTGGCATAGCATATCGAATCCGACCTTTCCGTCATGGCCCTCTCGACTGGTATGAACAGGTTATGGTACACAGTTATATTTTGGAATATCCCTTTGGCGAATTCTTCTGTCACTCCTACCCAGCCATATTCTGGCATGGTGTAAATTGCCATCGGTATGAAGCTATAGTCTACAGTTTCCGTCGATAGTCCGAATATCCTTTGCATGAGGACCCTTCCGGCTTTTGTAGCCAGAGGCGATGTCTCGAAGTCATTCACCGCAACGTCCCCTATCGCGAATATATTCGGCACTGTCGTTTGGTTTTTGTGGTTCACTATAATTTTCCTGTTGTCATTTAAAAGTATTCCAACCTTGTTCAGGTTCATGTTTTCGACCATTGTGCCTCGACCAGTTGCAAAAAGCACCGCGTGGTAATCTTCTTTGAACTCGGTTCCGTCACTGTGAGTTGCATTTACAGTGAGCAGGTGGCCATTTGGCTCGATGCTAGTCGGCGTGCAATCTTTGATAAAATTGATGCCTTGACTTTGCATGATCTGTTCAATTTTGTCAGCCATGTCGCGGTCGACTTTCTTAAGAAAGACCGAGCGCACCATGACGGTGCAAGACACACCCAAATCGTTAAGAAACCCAGCGCATTCGAGCGCTACATAAGATGCTCCTACAATGAGAGCACTCTCAGGGAAATACGGTAGCATGAACACATCGTCGGATGTTATACCGTACTCTTTGGCACCGGGTATGTCAGGGTATATCGGCCTCAATCCGGTTGCGATCACTGTGCACATCCCATTCAACAGATTGTGACTACAGTTCGCATCCGTTATCTTGATATTGTGTTTATCAAGGAATTCACCGTATCCTGTGAAAATCTTGATGTTATGGTTGTCCAGATCTTCCATTATCTTAACGACAAGAGATTGTATGTAGCTGTTTATATTTTCTATGAGTTGTTTCCAATCGTTGGATGGTTGTGAAGATAGAACCCAACCGAAAGAAGGTGCCTCCTCTAGGTGATGGCGCAGGTCTGCTGCCCGGCGCATTAATATTTTTGGTATGCATCCTACATTGATGCACGTCCCTCCAATTCCCCACATTGAACCTTGAGGGCTCGGCGTGACAAAATTGCACAATGCGACCGACTTTCCGAGTATGGCTGCCTCCTTCGCTGCTGCTAGGCCGGCTGGCCCGCCACCTATTACAACAACATCGTACTCAAACTCGGTCGGGTATCCACACACCATGCTCTTAAGTACGCAGCATTCATAGTACGGGAAGAGTGACAAAAATCCGCCGATGTGCTTCTGGTTTATAAACACGCTTGGCACCGTCCTCAGGCCGGTCATATTGATCAGGACATTGTGCATCTCCTGACCATTCTCGAGCACGTCCAGCTCGATCGCAGTATACCCTATGCCCAACTTCTTGAACAACTTCTTTGCCTTTGTGCACACTGGGCACCAACTCTTGCTGAAAATTACCACCTTGTGGTTTCTTATTATATTATTTACAATCTCTGTCACATCTGTCGTGCTACTTAGCATTATAAACAATTAATTAACTTAACTAAATACAGAAAAAGTCGAAAACTAAAGTTAAATTATTTAAAATATATTTATTTATTTTCTCATTTGTCATCTATGAAAAAAGAATTCTCTATTTGTTTTAACCCATTTTGTCATATGTTTGATCTTGTATGTAAAAAAATTTGACTTTCCCACCATCGATATATTGACAAAGGAATTATCATTCTAAGGATGATGAGGCAAAAGAAGGAAAATAAATAAAAGCTTTATTCTTGCCTGTATTTCTATTTTTGCAGACACAAAACATCCAGTCACCCTTGGACCAGGTCCAAAAAAAAAAAAAAAAAAAAACCTCAACAAACATTATTTATATTGAGACGACATATAGACTGGAAATTCCAATGACTATGATTTCCCTCAACCGATGATTGATTATATCTAAGTTTGGTTATGAATTTTTATTTTTAATTTAAACATTTTCTTCGGCTTATTACCTATTTTTAAATCTTAGACAGAGATTTATTAATTATTATTGTTCTCTCTATGTTCCCTCGTGCTGTTTTCTTCCATTTCACCTAGTCGCTCTTAGAATTTTCTATAGAATTCTTTTTCTAATTTATTTTTTGTTAATTTGTTTCGGTGTTTACATCCATTTTTCTTGTCGTTTGGTTTGTTCATTATTTGACCATATTCTTTCAGGCTTTAAAACACCTCTACTCACACTTAGCATGTTCAGTGCTGGTGGGACGTTGAATTTTTATCAATTGGTATAGCAGACTGCCTGCAGGTCATCCATCAGAGAGGGTGCAACACTTCACCCCCCTGAAAGTCAGCTAGAGCACGTTAGTTGACCATCTGGCCTACTCAGGCCTAGGCGGTTTTAACAGGGTGGTATTCAAACCTGTTTTTTCTATTGATCGCATCCATACTTCTACTTGGGATATTGACCACAAGATGTGTTGTGGGATGTTGGACCTCATGAAGGTCACCCAAATTTGGGGGTTAGAAGAAGGATATTTTTTAATTTTAATTTTTTCTGTTAAGTTGCTCGCTTTACAAGTCACCTCTTGGCTGACAATATGGTATTTTCAAATTTTTTCATAGCCTTTTCACAACTTACCATTAACCATCTCTAACAAACCCTAACCGTCAGATCTCTCTCTTAACACTGTTCTTAGTCCTTTGAAGCAAACTCTAGTGTTTAAACTATTCTGACCCACATAGCATCCAACCATTTTTGATGTTCAGAATCTGAAATCTACAAACCTCTGACCAAAACCGTTATGATAGGTGGACCTAAATTGACCGAGAAATTCAAGACTTTCAAAATTGAAACTGGACTTAATTAAAGCATGTTTTTGATAACATTTTTATACATGGAAGTTTAATTTTTTGTTTGCTTGTTTTTTTTGTTTGTTTTTTTGTAGGTTTAGTCGGAAACTTTGATTTCAGCAATATACAAGTACCAGGTCAAGAGAATGTCAGTGCGAGCAGCCACAACCCTTCTTTCTCGAGGCTGGATGACCCGGCGCGGGTCCGTGACCTCTTCCTTGCCAACCCAGACCAGCTCGCGTTGCTCAAACAGAACAACCCTCGTCTCGCAAAGGCGCTTGACTCGGGCGACCTGAACGAGTTCGCTCGCGTCCTCCACGAGCAAATAGCTGAGAAGGAACGCCGTATGGCCCAGAAATCTCGCATGCTCCAGGCGGACCCTTTGGACGTAGCCGCCCAGGAGCTGATTGCTGAGGAGATCAAGCAAAAGAACATCGAGGCGAACATGGAAGCGGCGATGGAATACAACCCGGAAACATTTGGGACGGTCGTGATGCTCTACATCAACTGCAAGGTCAACGGGCACCCCGTCAAAGCCTTCATCGATTCCGGTGAAACTCTCAAACATGTTTTCTTTTATATTTTTGTCTTTGTTTTTATATTTTATTGTTTTAAAATACAGGCGCTCAGACGACTATAATGTCAGCAGCTTGTGCAGAGAGAGTGAACATAATGAGGCTAGTAGATACAAGGTGGGCTGGGATTGCCAAAGGTATCTTTTTTTTCTATATGGCATACAATTGTCTACTTAATAACATGAAATATATTGAAAAGGCGTCGGCGTCCAGAGGATTATAGGCAGGATCCACATGGTTCAAGTCGCCATCGAATCTGATTTCCTCACGACATCATTCTCCGTACTTGAGGAACAGCCTATGGACATGCTCCTCGGGCTAGACATGCTCAAAAGGCACCAGTGCTGTATTGACTTAAAGAACAATGTACTGCGCATTGGTACGACTGGTACGGAGACGCGCTTCCTCTCTGAAAGGGAGTTGCCCGAGTGCGCCAGGCTTACTGCGCCAGATGATACCAGGAAGAAAGGTATTATTAAGAGGAGAAAATTATCCGATTAACGTGTGTTAAAAAAAACCTATCAATGTGTCATGTAATAGTTTTTCTTATATAAATAAAACACTTTTGGTTAAAAAAAATATTTTTTTAATATTTATAGGCGTTTAATAATTTTAAAGTTTAAAAACTGTCCTGGTCATTTCGGTATTGGTTCTGCCTAAATGTCGTTTTTGTCTATGTACGGGGGATTTTTTTTTACAGTCGGCACATCGTCCGGCCCTGAAAGCGATGCACTCACGATACTCCCGTCCGACAAGTTTACGGAGGATGAGGTCAAAGAGATGGTTGGGTTTGGTTTCACACGGCAGGAGGTATGTAGATGCGGTATGTTTTACATTTAGAGCTAACAGTTCCCCCCCCCCTAGGTGATAGCCGAGCTGAGGAGGTTCAACGGTGAAAAGAAGGACGCGACAATGGCCCTGTTCGAAAAGAGGAAAGCGAGTCCATTTTAACTTAGGTCAACTGGCAAAAGGAAAAGAAAAAAAAAAGAAAAACATTTTCATTTTTTCCGTTCAATGTGTAAGATAGAATAAGAAGAAAGAAAAACCAGAGGTCCTGCAAAATATATTTTATTTTATTTTTTAAATAAATACACAGGCACACCCTCACATCCAAAAAGTGCATTTATTGATTTAAAAAAAAGTGATTTCACTGTTTTTATTTTATTAAAGTAATAGTGGGTGTAGTCATGTCTGTAATTATTTTTTATTATTTAATGATTAAAAAACAAAAATCCAATGCATTTAAAATTTTTAAACCTCCCCCCCTTGAATTTTAACACGCCCAAATATAGTTTTTGCTCAAAACGTTTTATCAATCAGTGAAACAATAATAGTTATGCAAACAAATTATTTTGTTAAGTTTTTGTAATTTGTGAGTACAAAAAAAAAAAAAAATAAATAAATAAATAAAAAATGAAGGAGAAGAAGAAAAATGTACCAATCATCATTTATTTATATTTTTTCCCCATAATATCTGCGATTACTGCTGTATGGGAGTGTACAGGCTAAACAGTGGTCATCTCCCTGGACACATCAGTCTGGAGGGTTACAGGAAAAAAAGGCAGAATAGGTAAACCGTATTAATGTAGAAGCTCCAAAATTATCAAGGTCTGTTGATACAATAATCTCCGAGGATTTGAAAAAAAAAAAAAAAAACTGAAAAAGCAAGGTTCATACCTAATTACATGGCCATACGACGTTGACACGTTGGCGGGAATCGAACGAGGTCTACTAGCCGAGTCTCTCATGCTAACCACTCGGCTACCGCAGCCCCCCTCCTCTCAAAACTTGGACTACATTGAAATTAATAGGCAGGATTTGTTACTTTAGAACTTTTGGGACTATAGCTTCAAAACATAAAATTAAGAAAAAGTATTTTATTACATAATCTGATCAACATTAATGGCAGTACAGTACAAGTCACAAAATGGATTACGGCCAATATTTTTCAAACTTTCCTTGGACAATTTATTAGGCTTTGGGGATTTTGTCATTTTCAGCACTGACGGGGAATGCAATCCCAAATGACTCTAATCTTCACCTCCAGTGCAGTCATTGCTCGCCTTGCAGTCTATACGTAGAATATGTGGTCAGCTATAATGTAAGAATTCCTCGGTCTAATATTGGATAGCCACAGTCTCACTTCAAAGGCAGCATAATGCCCTGTCAGTGGGGAGCAATGCCATACATAAACAAGGGCACTGCCCCGATGACTTCTAACTCATCTTCCTGACAAGGTCCCAACATTAACTAATACAGCAAGGAAAGTCTATTCAACAAACACTATCCTGTATCTACCTGGACAAGAAGACTAGACCAGCTAAACAGCAAGGGCATTCATAGCATCAGTCTTGCTCTCATATTCTTACAACTTGGTTACTAGTCACTAGCTTTCCTTGGCTACCTGCTGCCTGAGTCCCTTCTTCCACTTCTGAATCTATCCACAGCCCCGGACCGAAGCCAACAGCATCTCTTGACCTCATTCCTTTAGACATCCCAACTACACCGATGAACAGCTCTTGTCAGGGCCATCAAAACTCCCAGTCACTAAACCAAGATATGCTATATTATATGCCACACTATACTCTACGGCAATCAGTGGCATGGCAAAACTGTTCGAAAGGCAAAAGGGCTTCGTCCCGTTAAACGGGACCTATGAATATTGCTTCTCCCTGGATGAGCTCCTACAAACCGTTCGACAGATCGCGATGGTCCAGCTGGATTTGGCTAAGGCGTTCGACACCGTGCCGCCATAAAGGAACCCCTTCCCTGGATAGGGTGCCTGCCGCAAATCGTGGAGACAATCTTGTCCTCCTATCGAGAAGCACTGACATTCATCCCCATGGATGTGTTGGTGAAGAGGGTGAAGATCGTCAGGGAAGTGAGACAGGGCGACAACGGGTCCATCAAGCTTTCGGAGAAACCCTTTCATCAGGACCTTGGTACAAGTTATAAGAAATTTTGTCACATTTCAATTGATTTCAAAGTGACAATGTTATAATTTAGATTTCGTGATTAGGCCTACTGTAAAAAAATAAAAGAGAAGAGGGAACATTAGGCAGCTTACAAAGACTAGTAAACCTATGTATCACAGGGGCGATGAGACCAACCCCTACAAATGCCCTAAAAACCTTGCTAAACCTACCTACATACTAGAAATATTCATACAGAGAGAAGCTAGGAAAAGCTCATTCAGGCTCCAAAAACAATTAAATTGGAAAGGAACCAAACAATTCGGGCACACAACCATAATTAACAAAATCAGACACCCATTACTAGAAATGGAGACTGGCTACATGGTCCCAGAAACAGTTTTCACAACTTCCTACAACGTCTCAATGGACTATAAAGGATAGGAAGAACACAGGAGAGCATCAGATACAATGATATGGTATACAGATGGCTCCAAAACAAATGAAGGTACCAGATCAGGTGTTTTCTGTACAAGCCCAAAATATGAGCAATCAAATTCATTAGGGAAGTAAACCTCGGCCTTTCAAGCAGGAATACATGCCATCAATGCTTGTGTCCTGGAAAATCTTAAAAGAGGTTACACTGATAAAAAAATCCTTCTAAGATCAGACAGCCAAGCAGCTATTAAAGCACTGGCATGCACAAAGGTTACATCAAAATTAGTCAGTGAATGCATCCAAAATTTCCAAAACCTGGGGGAACACAACAAGGTAACGGCATCCTGGGTGCCAGGGCACAGGGGAATTTTGAGTAATGAAGAAGCAGACAGACTGGCCAGAGGAGGATCCGTAAGACCATACATAGACCCTGAACCTATTCTTTGGATATCAAAAACAAACATGGAATCCTCCATCGCAGAATGGATCCAAACAAAACAAAGAGAAAAGTGGATAAACTCTAGACACAGTAAACTTAAGATAAAACAACCCTCACCAAAACTAGCAAAAACACTACTACAATTGGAGAGGGCAAATCTCAGAGGAGTGGTAGGACTACTAACCGGCCACTGGCATCTGAGAAAACATCTACATAACTTGGGCATATACTATGATGATCCCATTTGCAGACTATGTAATGAGGAGGAGGAAACAGCCACTCATATCCTCTTCGAATGCGAAACAACGGCTCAATGGAGGTTCAATCTAACGCATAAAAACGACTCAGAGAACCACATTGAAGCAATAACAGTCAATGACTTGATACTTCTGAGAAAAAGGATCGTGTCTATTGACTAAACCAAGGAACTAGGAAGGTACAATAAGCCAGAAGGCTGCAGTGCCTGGGGTACACAAGCCCCGCCTCCTGGTATCCTTTCCTACCATACCATACCACCATGTTATAATTTAGATTTTGTGATTAGGCCTACTGTAAAAAAATAAAAGAGAAGAGGGAAGAGACAGTCGAGCAGAGATGAACAGGTCGATTCCAGGTAGATGAAAGGCAAGAGAAGTGTGCGATCCTGAAAAGTGTATTCCATGAAATAAGAGTCCTTTAGTCCACTGTGGATTTACTAGAAATAGTGAGTACATATCCACCCTTGTTCTAAATGGTCTGGCAAACGCTTTGTAGGAAATTACTGTTCATTTAAATGTATAAAAAGTTTTAATTGTTTGTCTAAAATTTAAAAGGAAATTTATTGATTTTAATTATTATTTTCTTGTGCATCTAATAAATTATTTTTAAACTTTAATAAAATCTTATTCTAAAAAGGCGCCTGATCGGCTGTATTCAGGTTCGATCAAGACCTCTGGAGCTCTGTTTCTCATAAGAGGGATTCAGAGTTGGGGCCGTCTTGTTGAATCGAGAACAGAACGTGACAAAATTGGTTGAACTTAAACTTTCAACAAAATGTAAACATTTACTTACAACATGCGGAATTATATGCTTCAATTTGCGAGTTTTCTTTTAAAAAGTGTTGATCATCCGTCCGTCCATTTTCAATACAACTGTAACCCTAACTGAAGAGAGTATGATTCAGTCTTGAAGTTAGGGCCAGAAGAAGTAAGTTGAATAGAAACATCGAGTCCAAAAACTGATAATAAGAGAAATTTAGACTCACTTTAAGACATTACACAAAGAAAGGAAGATAAAATAGAACTGAAAGGGCACACAATGAACTAATTTATACCTTCACCTGTTCAATTGATAATTTCATATATCGATATTTTTCCTCCAAAATATCGAATGGATCGATACTCGACTCGAACCGTCCGACGTTCCATCGGGGTAACCCGTCCGTTTGTTCTCTCCGTCTCGCGGGGTAAACATCCGACGGGATTATATTTTCCCGCCTCGGCCGACTTCTGACCCGGACGCTCTTCAGACCGAAACGGCCCGACATGAACTCATCCGGCCCGAGCACTGCCAAGCCGGAGTATTCGGTCCGGGCGAGCAACCTCCTCAGGATACAACAGAGGAAGAATCAAGTTGGTCAAAACTTAAAATTTCAATTTTTCCCCTCCATATATTTTTTTAAATTACATATTACATACATTACATATTATATCTGTATAAGGTGATCGGGTGGCCCAAAGACAAGAAACTCCTCAAACTAGCAATTTACTCTTGCTGTCAGGAGTGCCAGTGCACCGGATGGAAAGCTCCGACGCAGAAGAACACAACGCTTGCCAACACGTCGGATCCCTGTCAGAACTGCTCCCACCTTCTTTGTAAGCCCTTGTTTCAATTTTTTTACACTCTCGCCTTTATAAATGAATACAGTTGCAATTTGGCATACTGCATCTTTTTGACCCTCCATCCTGCACTTATAGGGCCACAGTATTTTAATTAGGTGAGTCTCTTCGCCAACATAGCTCTTCGGTATTAAATTATAAGTGACCGTCACCTATCAGAATTCAGGTTATTTTCCTGCGTCTTTTGTTCCTTTTGTAGGCAAGTGCTATGCCCTGTACTGATCTACGGCTAAGCGATAACAGCACGTTCAGCTTATGTACTTAGCCTCTTTTTGGGAGGGTAGGCAACATTTCAAAACACAATAAACCAGAAATATTTTTTGGTTAATGTCACACAACATGTGATATAGTTTCCTTTTCAATGTAAAAGTGACTATAATTGTTTTGTTTGGATTAATTCCTAAGCCTGCACTTTTACACCATTCTTTATTTTGATTTTCGAGTGATTTTCAGTCCCTCTTGGATTATATTGCAGAGGGTTTCTTCGAATTTTCCTCTGGCTGTCAAAACTATGTCATCCGCATATCCCTGACATTTTATTTCTGAGCGGTCTAGGGTTTTGAGCGATTCATCAACTGTTAGGCTCCATAGAAGAGGTGATAATATTCCTCCTTGAGGACATCCTTTTGTCGTTCTAACTTCTATAGTTTTGTGGCTACATTTGTTTCAGCTATTCTGGTTCTTAGCAGTTCTCCAATACATCTAGATGTGATTTGGTCTACGTGTTTTTTCCCTAGGGACGCTTCCATTGATGTATGAGATGCATAGTTGAAAGCTCCCTCAATACCGAGGAACGCGCACATTATTATTTTCTTTGTTTCCAGTGTTTCCTTTATATCACTGGTTAGTTGGTACAGTGCAGTTTCTGTTGATCTTCCTCAAGATTTCTCTCGTTTTGTAGCCTCCCCCTCCTTTTCAGGCCCCTAACAAGTATCTTTCCAAAATGAAAATTGAGGGTATGACCTCTTGAGATTATCGTTTTCGCTGAGATGTCGTCAATGCCCGGGATCATGACAATCCCGGGACCCTCTGCTTTCACAGAGTGAACTTTCCATTCCTCAGCGCCCCTCAGATCCCATTGTTCTGTGCTTTGACCAATGCTAAGGTTCTTTGTTGTTCCCCTAATGTTGTCCTAGGGAAGAACACAACTATCGAGTGTAGTTTGGGAACATCCTCCCCGACCCTCACTGTTAGTTTCTTTTGTTTATTTAGCTCCAGTTTAGGAGCTATTTCCTGCAGCCATTGGACAGTTTTGCCATCTTGACAGTCTAAGACCATCATGCCTGGCCTGAAGTGTATGCCTTCGAACTGTATTTTGGCTTCATCCTTTTAAAATTTCTTCAATGAGGGTCTCCTCCAGATGGATCAGCTCTGTTGTTATTAGAGTTACCGGAGGGTATATATATCACAGCCCCACATGATGGAATAAGGCTACTCTCGGATCTCTCCCAGTGTCAGAGAGGCTCTGTTCAAGACAGCCACATTAACCCCGGCTGCCAGTGAATCACTCGGCACGGAACACATAACACCTTTCATTGGAGCAGATGCTGTTTTCTGTCAAGCCGAAGACTTTTTAGGGGGTGATAAGATGGAAGGAAAGGGGTTAATGGTAGGAGTTAGCTTAGTGAGGAGTGGTTAGGAAAGTGAGTACCTCACTTAGGGATAGAACACCAGAGCCCCTTTAGCCTTTTCGCTCCGTTCCATGCCGTGGGGATCAATATGTATCCCCCCCGTCAGGATGGCGACGAACGTTTCCCAGGGTTCACTACTTGGAAGCGGGGTTGGTTTTTGAACCCCTATTCAGGACATAGAAAGTGGATGTGTTGGCCAAAAAAGGAGCTAACTTGAATTTTCTATGCCCCCAAACTGTATTGTACCCTAGAATCTTACTATAAAAATGGACACATCCAATAATCTTCCATCACATCCTACACAAAATCTCAGGATACTAGAAAAAAGCCCGTGTTTTCTTCTTGAAATGTATTTAAAAAACAAATGTTTTTTCTCCACCAGCTCAGCACATATCGCACCTGAATGTTCTACCTGATGAGGAGATAAACCGTCTCATGGCTATGGTCGTCGACATTGAGAACATATACATGAGTATGGACAGAGAGGAGGATGCTGACAGCAAGGGCGTATACTTCTATCTTTTCAAGGTAGATTCAGAAATGTTATCCTCTATTATTATATATTTATTACGGTTTCTTTTTCTTTTGTTAGATGATGAGGAGGTGCATCACTGAGAAGCGTAAGCCTTCTATTGAAGGCCCACTCGGCCAGCCGCCATTCGAGCTGCCCAGCATTGCCAAGGCTGTCATGAACTTTGTCCTTTACAAATTCAGCCACCTCACGGCTAAAGTATACATATATAAAAAATTTATATTCAATCTCATTTCTTTTGTTAATTATTATTATTTTAAAGGACTGGCAGATCATGTATGACCTGGCAAAAATATTCCTGAATTCGCTCAACCACTGGAACTTTGAGATGCCAAGTGCACGTAGAGACACGAATGCTGACAGCATCTCGGCATATAAAGTGAACTACACGCGTTGGCTTGTCTTCTGTCATGTGCCTGTTTTCTGCGACTCTCTAACACACTATGAGACTACGACTATATTTGGCGTGACAATGCTACGCTCAGTCTTCAGGTCGTTCAAGCGCCAGCTGGTGGACAAGTGCCACATGGAAAAGGACAGGATGACGCCGGAGAAGCGAGTCGTCTTTGTCACACACTTTCCCAAGTCCGATTATTTTAATCTTTATTTTAATTTTTTATTTTAATGTAAATTCTATTTTTTTTTTTTTTAAGGTTTTTAGATCTGTTTGAAGAAGAAGTCTATTCGCCAAATTCACCAATTTGGGACCCAGACTTCAAACACTCTCCTCCGCCTCATCTTCAAGCAACTTTAGAAAGTAAAAGCCTTAAGTCGAAGAATTTTTAAAAATCATATATTTAATAAATAATGTAATCAATTTATTTAATTATAGAGAAAAGATCAGCCGATGCAGAAAAGGCTTCATCCTCCGAGGCAGCCAATGTGGTTTCCGAAACATCCCATGGAAAAAGAAGCGCTGACACGTAAAACAAAAAACAAAAAATTGTATATAAATCCTTCCTATTTAATAATAATTTATTTCAGACTTGACAAGAAAGACGGAAAAGCAGACAAGAGACAGAAGCTGAATCAGGTCGAAGACTCCGATGACATACCCGAGGATCTTGTCAACGAGGTCCTCACACAGATGAATGAACGCAACCAAGGGATCAATGTAAATAAGTCACAATTTTATTTAAAAAAAAAAAAAAAAAAAAGATGAAATGTTCAACAAAATTTTTTTTCAGAGTGTATTCAAGGAGCTTACAACTCCTTATCAGGATGCCAAGGCTGAAGAAGAAGCCGGCATTATACGCGTTGTATTTGTCTCAAACTCGTTAACAACCAAGGTGAGCCGTCAGACGATGCTCTACCTAATTGAACTTCAGTCTGTCTTTTCGCGCCAGCTTCGCAAAATGCCGATTGAGTACATCTCACGCTTTGTCTTTGACCCGTAATAATTTTTAAATTTAAAAATAACTGTGTCAGATTTAATATTAATAATTTAATTTTTTGTTTTTTAAGAAAACACAAGACGCTAGCTTTATTGAAAAATAACAAACTAATCGGTGGGATATGCTTCCGGATGTTTGCATCTCAGGGCTTCTCCGAGATAGTCTTCTGTGCCGTACTGGCGCACGAGCAGCTCCACGGCTACGGCGGTTTCCTCATGAACCACCTTAAAGAGTATCACATACGTTTCAACATACATCACTTCCTTACCTTTGCCGATTCCGCCGCCACAGTGTACTTTAAGAAACAAGGCTTTAACAAGGTCATCAACCTTGACAGCTCGGTCTACCAAGGGCTTATTAAATACTACGACGAGGCGACGCTCATGCACTGCCAGCTCAACCCGAAAATCGTGTACACCGAGCTTCCGATCATTGTTCAGAAGCAGAAAGAGGTCAGTGAGATTATTTGTCATGGGTTGTGATTGACCTACTTATTATTAAGGGTTCTAAGGGATCAGTAAGTATGGATGGATATGGCTGAGGGTGGATTGACAGGGTTGAAAATTGTTGAAATGTATTCAGAAATTGGTAAGGATGGATAGATGTTTGGGTGTTAATGAGGATGGCTAGAGATATGATGGATCATCCTTAGCTGTGGATAGAGTGGCTGAAAATTTTTTTAAAAGTAGTATTAACTATAGAGACCACAAAAAAAAATCAATGGCTAAGGATGTGTAAAGTTGGTCGGAGGTTAACAGGGTTGGAAAAAGTTGAAAACCCAGCTCTGAAAATGATGAAGTTAAACTGCCAAATAACAAAGAAGTTTTGCGTTTCAGATTCTGAAAGAGCTGATAGAGCAGAAAAAGATTGAAGTTGAGAAGGTATACCGTCTGACTTGCTTTCGCGAAGGCGTGGGTCGGATGATACCTATTGAGGCGATACCTGGGCTACGAGAAACAGGCTGGCGGCCAGCCGTCAGGACGACGCGCGTTTCTCGCATAACAGAGGAGTGCAGTCACCCGGACACGCTTGCCAAATCGCTACGCATGGTCCTTAACTGGGTACATTGCACTGTTTAAAAATTTTAATTTTTTTAAAATTATCAATGTTTGCTTTTTAGATAAAAAACCACAAAAGCGCTTGGCCATTCCAGGAGCCTGTCAACGCAAACAAAGCCCCGAAATATTACAACATAATTAAATACCCAATGGGTGCGTATTTACAATATCTGATAGTAAAAAATTGTGTAACGTTTTTTTTCTTTTTTTTTTAGATTTGAAAACGATGACAGAGAGGCTTAAATCGAGCTACTACACGACACGCCGGCTCTTCATCGCTGACATGCTACGAATTTTCAACAACTGCCGGATTTACAACCCACCTGATTCGGACTACGTTTACTATGCCAATACGCTCGAGCGCGTATTCCAGAGCAAGATGCGCGACCTCAATCTCTGGGACAAATAATGTCCATGTGTATGTGTATATATATGTGTATTTATTCCTTTTAAAAAACCAAACTGTAATATATCTGTCTTCATTTTTTTTTCTCTCTCTCACTTGCTATTTTGTAAAGGGAAAAAATAAGCCTGGAAAAATAATTTTTATTTTTTTAAATAAATCATTCAAAATACCAATAACACAAAGCAGAAATGGTGTGTGAATCACATGGGTCTAAATATATGAAAATAATGGATGAATTTATAAATTCTGAAAACGGACCGATTTGATTGATCCCATTCGCCCAAAAGTATATGCTGAGAAGAATTAAATATACAAATGTGGAAACATATTATACTTTAAATTGGTTTAAGTCAAAAATGAAAAGTTACATTCAGTTTGATGTATAGTAAAATAATATATTTATATTTATCAATAAAGAGTTATTTTAAGAAATTTATAAACCAACCCATCTGAGGGTTTAGTGGTAGTGCAATGAGATCCTTGCTCCCCCCCCCCAAGCAGTGTTAGAAAAATACCAAAATTAGTTCAAAAATTGGAACTTGTCTCACTCAGCGGGCCCCTCAGGTGCTGCTTCATTTGGAGGGGAAGTCACCACTCTCTCTGCAAAACAAATCATGAAATAGCAAACTAATAAACAAAATGAATAAATTGAAAGTAGAAGGGGAATAATTAAAATAAGGAGAAATATTTAAATAAACAAAATATGCAAGCAAATAAAAGGCAATAATTACTTAGTACATTGCCTATAAAAAGACAGAAAAAAGAACTATTTTGATTTTTATAGGTTCAAATCCACACATGAATGTACAAACGTGTGCCGAGTTGAGCTTATTGATGCTTCTAGTCCACCTGCAATTTGAGCTTTAGCCATTTACAGACTCGAGGGTCGAGAATCACCCAAACTTGAGGCAGACCTCAGTGTTATCTGTCCTGCCACCGAGGTTGTTCTGGGAGGGGGTGATCTCAACAGCTGTCAGGTCAGCACCCAACACGGGCGTGGTGGAGTGTTCTATATTCCTCCATCACCCTTTACACATATTCATACAATTAACTTAATTGTGGGTAGATATCTCGCCATCGACCATACATTATATGTTATAATCATTATTATACATTCATGCTAATAAATACATTTTCAGTATTATAAGTATCAACCACTTTTTACGCACAGATCAAGATGTGGGACTGAAGAAGAAAGAAAGTAAATTAAGTTAGTAGGTTAAGTAAGCTGCCAATTAGCTTTCGATTTATTTTAATGCCATCATCAGGGCAAAACTACCTTAAATATACTGGCATATTTAAAGTTGTAAAAAAAAAACAACTTAAAATAGGTCAAACTAGATATATTTAAGGTTCTTTTGGCCTGATGATGACAAAATAGGTGGAAAACTTGTCATTTAGCAACTAAATTTTTCTCTTTCTTCAGTACTTACCTTGATCCGAAATGTTCGTAAATAAATACATGCACTATCAACAAATGCTGGATATACACAATTATTACTAGATACAATAAAATACAATCCTGTTCCTCCAAAAATCGGAGCATGAGACCTCTAAATATTCATGCGTTCAAGCACAATTCTCAAATAGGAATTTTGTATGAAGCCAACGAATTGTACCAGACACATATGTGGGCTTTGGTCCATAAGTGTCCATGTGTCAACCTTAATCAGATGAGGATAGTCAATCTACCCGTTAACAGTGCTTATTGTGCACCTTATCTCCCTTGTCCGCCTTTCATTACCTTCCACTTTTAAAAGTTGAGTCCTTTTTAACTAATAGATATCCTTCAAAATTTAACAGCACTTTGATCCAAGTTCCTTTATAACTAGGCAGGTCTAAACATTCAATATTATTTACTTTAAAATATGCATCCATTTAACCAAATAAGTATTCTTTGACACTGGGGAAAAAAAAAAACCTATTCACAGTTGAATCTTTTATTTAATGTGTAGAGATTAGTGACCGTTAATGGATAATTATTCAGATATCGTGAGATGCGGTCTGGTGTGATGTAGGTATCAGAAAAACATTTTCTTTATCGTGCCTACGTTTCGATCTTTTATTGAGATCATCTTCAGGGCCTGGGATTTACAAACATAGTTTACATTTAGAAAATACATACAGAATTTGGAAAAGTGAATTTATACAATGCAAAAATTATATTTTATATTCTATCAAAGTATTTCTACTCACTCAAAGTGTTTGTCTTCTGTGCAATTGTGCCATGTCGTGTTGCCGGTGAGTGCCGATGATATATACACATGAAACAGTAAAATCTCACTGGCACTCTCAACACAACATGGCACAATTGCACAGAAGACAAACACTTTGAGTGAGTAGAAATACTTTGATAGAATATAAAATATAATTTTTGCATTGTATAAATTCACTTTTCCAAATTCTATATGTATTTTCTAAATGTAAACTATGTTTGTAAATCCCAGGCCCTGAAGATGATCTCAATAAAAGATCGAAACGTTGGCACGATAAAGGAAATGTTTTTCTGATACCTACATCACACCAGACCGCATCTCACGATATCTGAAAAATTACTTTTATTTAATATTTTTTAAACAAATAAATAACTCTTACGTAGTTGTTAAAAAAAAATTACAATTTTTATTTAGTACAAAGTACAATTCGCCGGCTTATAGTTCATGAGAGAAGGCTTCAAAACAGCGTGGCGTACAACTTCCTCGAACACCTTTTTCACTCCTTCCTAAACAGGTCGGAATTATTTTCCCTTTTATTTAGTTTTATTTTTAATCTAAACTTACTTTGGTAAGAGCTGAACATTCCAAGTACTCGCACGCTCCAATTTCCTTCGCCATTCGTTCACCGTTGTTTTTACTGACGGGCCTCAACCTCCTTTTTGCCATGTCAGCTAGCGTCTTCTCGTTCACTCTAAGGTCGATCTGTGTACCGACGAGTATGTACCGGGCTTTCGGGCAGAAGTGCCTCACTTCCTGAATCCACTGAACAACATTTTGGACATGGATTTAATAAAAATAAAATAAAAAAATTACCTTAGATTTGACATCCTGGAATGACGCTGGGTTCACGACAGAGAAACATATTAAAAATACGTTTGTATGTTGGTATCCAAGAGAGCGTAGCCTTGCGTATTCCTCTTGGCCTTTTTTTTTAAATAAAGATAAAAAAACCAAGATTTGTTGTTTATAGTTTTATTTTTTTAGTTTAAACATACATTCATACGACCTGCTGTGTCAAATAAGTTGAGGACATAAGGTTGACCGTTTACCCTGATATCAATGCCATGGTGGTCAAAAATCTGTAAATTTATACAGAAATTTTAAATAGAGTAAGCGGATGGCTAGGGAAAGACGATTGATTCTCAAATAACTACGAGCAGTTCATTTTTAGTACAGTCCAAATCATGAATTCTTGCAGGTCATCTTGGAAACTTTTTTTTTTATTTAATGGTAAATTTTCTTGTTGTCCAAGCTTCATCATACAAACCTTATACTGCAAATACCCACCTGAGACCTTTCTTCCCATTTGGAACTCACATGTACTCACCGTCGGTACGTGATCGGGCAGGAATTCATCCGTCGTGAACGATATGAGCATCGAAGTCTTCCCGACTGCGCCGTTTCCTACAACGACACACTTTATGACAGGCGGGACCGGCATTCCGTCTGTAATCGTACAATTGGCAATTTTCCTTTTCCTTTCTAGTAAACACTTCCAACTTGAATGGCAATTTTTTTACAACTTGCATCAATGACGATGTGAATAGGCCCTTATCTGCCCACTTGAACCCCTCCCCCTTAACATCATGTTGCACAATATCCATTTTTTTTTAAATCAATTTATTTAATCAGTGAGGAGAACCATCAACTCTTAAATTTACAGATATTTCAAAACCAAAGGCTGTAACGATAAAGACCTACCTGATACTCTGTCATCGTTTTCACCAAAATCACATGTTGGATTTTGAAGATGTGACAATACTACAGAGAGAAGCTGTGTTAGGCCGAAGGGATTCTAAAAATCTGACAGAACGCCAAGGAAATGTTTTGATAGGAAGAGTGTAATCAATTTGAATCTACGAACTGTATGAACAGGACCTCCTCGAGGAGCCAGCAATAATTCTGGTTAAAGGTTGACCATCAGCCATCATCATAGAGACTATCCACTAAGGTTCCATAAGGCATTGTCTAGAATTACTTTCTTTGGTTTTGGTTCAACGTTTCAAACGTAAAACTATCAGCTGTGAGGGGCATACCCCAGAGACGATAGTTAAGGGTCAGTGAGGGAGGACAAGTAGGAATAGAGATGATTAATTGTGGGTAAGGTTGGTCAGAGGCGATTTATTAAGGCAGATAAAGATGGTCAACATTGGTTAGAGACTAATAAGGATGGGTAGAGGTATTTAAGATCAGTAAAGGGGTTTCTCCTGAACCAATAATGCTATTTAAAAAAATGTTTAATATCATCAGACTAATCTCAAATTTCGACGCATTTGTTTTTTTTGCTGAAAAATTTTATGGAATAGCTCAGGTCCAGTTCAACTTCAAAATTTCCGATATGAACCTATATATCCTTAGATTTTTTTATGCTGAAAACAATGCTGCAATCGGATTTTAAATTGGTCAAAAAATTACAGATATGGGAAAAAGATACCGGCAATGTAATTTCGACGATGAGCTGAATATTTTACTGTATATTTGTGAAAATCCCAATTCCTCTCTCTTAAATGTTGGAAGTTTTATTTTGGAAGAGGTTATAAAAAATAAACTTAGACATATACTCCAGACTTACAATTTTAAGCCGTATCGCTCTCATTTTGTCGAGGGACTTCGGGACTGTGATTAAATTATTTGAATCATCATTTTTGGGATAGGTGTTTAGGACGTTAATACCCCATTAAAGTTAGCATCCTCGGTCACCCGATTTCATTTAATTTGACTGTTTTCTGTGGGGCCATTTAAAAAAACAGTGTCTATGCCAATCATAAACCAGCAACCTTAATTGACGGACTGTGGCAAAGTTTAGAAAACCGTTGTCAATACATCTCCCCCAAGAAAGCGGACAACCTTGCAAGGAAAGGGGCTGCCACACTCCTTTGGCCGAACCCGAACCCTTCTTTGGCATAGGAACCAACAATATTAACGAAAATCTCAGACAGAAGGACAAAAAGAAAATAAAGGAACAATGAAATTCACTCATTGGACATAGACAATCCAAGAATCTTCTAACCAATTTTGGCAAGAAAGAAATCACAGAATGTGACAAAGGAAGAAAGAATTGACTGCGAATCCTAACAGGACACTTTAAGAAAAGTGGAATAATCCAAGATGGCACATGCACAATCTGCAAAGAGGCAGAAGAGACACCAACACATTTACTAACAATCTGGGGAGCCACACTAGCCTGCAGGAGGAAATGTTTTTCGGATGTATGTGACCATAGAAGAGCTTCAACCACTAAAACCGGGCCTATTAATCAAGTTTCTTGATGTAATAGAACTCACCGATGTGCTTTAAGCAGAACAGGGGATACCAAAAGCTCTTAAAGGGTGCAATATACCATACACTGAAAAAATTACATCTTACATCATCATCATCGTCCATCTCCCCTGACTCACTCTCGCTGCTATCTTTGCATATTTACACAAGGCAGGCAGTTCAAACATGAAATTTAATTAATAAACAGCAAACCAAATGACTTTTCTTCCCAACTTTTCCCCTTAACTTTGTCATTTTTTTTTTGACCAATTTAAAATCCTCATTACACCATTGTTTTTGGCGTAAAAAATCTTTTAAAATGATGTAGCAGGATAGCAGGATCCGGTAGGATGTATTTGACATTTTGAAGTTGAACTGGGCCTGAGGTATCCTATATAATTTTTTTCTTCGTCATTGGCCAGTGGCCAATTCAGCCACAAGCCACCTAAAACAGAAACCCTGTAATGGGGGATGGCTCAGTGAAGAGTACGGGACAGGTAATATCTGATAGAGATGGCATTTTAAGGGTAGATACTGTTAAGGTAGAGGTGAATACCCACAAATTTGTACACAATTTCGTTCACATTGATGATGATAGGAAGATCATGGATACATATAAATTTTTCGTCGCTTTACAATAACAAGCAATAATTAAAAATAAAACCGTGTAATATTAAGGGCAGGGACAAACTATATTTTTTTTTGTAAGTAATTTTATTTATAAATATTAATATATATATATAATTTTTTTAAATTTATTTCAAGAGTCGAAAAGACGTTCCGACCCATTTTTTATTAATTATTATTTTTAAATATAATTTATGCTTTTTTTTTGTTTGTTTTTCCACTATAATTATAAAAAATGCTATCCATAATAGAGTAAAATTATTAAACATTTTGGATACCTGGATATATAAGTATTCTTTTTTTCTTTTTAAGTCCTCTTTAAGTCCACTTCTAGGTACTTAAAAACAAAAAACAATTTTTTTTTTTGAGCTTTTGAAATTTTTTAATGATAAATATATGAAGAGAATATATATATTTTTTTTTGCTTTTCTTTAAAGGGATACATGTATATAAACTAACAAAAACACAAAGGGGTTAAGTGTGTTATAACACAATTTACTATCTTTTTTTAAATATATATTTTTTAAATATTTTTTTTTTTTTAAATTAAATAATCGATATATAAAATAACCAGGAAAAGTGTGTATGGTGTTTATTTTTTTATTTCAAGGGGGGAAGGAGGTGTCCTCTATGGAGAGAATCAAGAGAAGAAAACAATTAGCAAAAATAAAAATTAAAAATAAATTAAAAAAAAAAAAAAGGACGACACGCGGATTGTGTTTTCTATAATAAACGGTATAGATTTTTTTTTTTTTAATTTTCCCGAAATTTTATTGATGTTTATTATTTACAGACAGACAGAGGAGGGAAAAAGCTCTGTTCTTTTTCTTCGACCTGGAAATCGGATTCAAAAGAAAAAGAAACTATTATTACAAGTTTTAAAGCGTACACACACATGCACATAGGGCGTGGTGAGCAACACCGTTTGATGGATGGAAGAAGAAAAAAAAATTTTTTTTGTTTCTTTTTTTTTATAAATCAATGATAACAATGATAAAAATGAGTTTTAAAACGACGCTCTTTAAGATTGTCTGCGGCAATCTGGCTCAACAGCCGTGAGCATTAATACACAGCTCCAAACCTAAGGAAAAGTAAATTTTTTTTTCCATTCTAAAATATGGTTACCTTGAATACGCATGTGTGTGTTTTATCTATTGTGTGTCGAAAGTAAAAAAAGAAAACAAAAAAGAAATTTTTTTCGTCCTCTAAAGGATGGTGCACTTCCTTTTCTTGGCCGGTTCAGGCGGCTCGAGTGCTGCGAGTATCGCCTCATCGAAGACATTCTTGAGTCCTTTCTGTGAAAATGATTAAAAGGTAAAAACTCAAACTAAACCCTCGGTGCTGTGTGTCTTACCTGCGTCAGCGCTGAGCACTCGACGTATTTGACAGCCTTCAGCTCCTTGGCGAGCTTCTCGCCCTGTTCGAATGTTATCGGCTTCTGCTTGTTTTTTGCCAGCTTCTCGGTTGTCGCCGCATCGTCCCTCAGGTCGATCTGTGTCCCGACAAGGAGAAATGGCGTTTTCTGACAATGATGTGTTATTTCAGGCACCCACTTTTGGTCGCAAAAAAAAAAAAAAAAGAAAAGAAAGAAAGAAAAAGTTATTAACACAACAGATTTCTATAAAATGTAGCACAAGTTGGGGTAAAAAAATCATTTTATGAACTTGAATTTGCCTTGAATGTGAACTCTGAATACAAAACATGGTCAGATATTTGAAAATACTTAAGATTGTGACTATTCAACTCATTTAATGCTTGCTGGTTCAATTGCCCTGAGCATGGTTTAAAAATTAAAAAAAGAAAAAAAAAAACCCCGCAGCCTGAGCTTGAATCCAACCCCATTGGCCATAACATCTTCCAGATATAGCCATTTAATTGCCTGGGTGTGCATCCGACAAAACCATGTGAGATTGTTGGTGACACCCTGAGATCGAATCCCACCACACAGCATGTAACAACTGCCAGAACAGTCAAAAACTTGGTCAAACAGAGATAAATACCCTTGGTGTGTATCCAACAAAATTGGCTAAGATTGCCCAACAGTCTAAGCTTGAATTCAACCTACTGTCTGATTTTATTTTCGGATCGACTTTAAATCCGACCACACAGCCTATAACAACTATCCGATCTCTCCAACAAACACTGACAAGATCGTCTACATTTGTCAGGCAGGCTGACCTTAAATCCAGACTCAACTGTAATTTCAAGCCTGTCAGCTTTAACCCTTTAATACCTGGGCATGCATCCAACAAAGCCGTCTAAATTTGACGGACAGCCTTAGATTCACTTTAACCCTCCTGACTGTGCTGATTTTCAGATCTAGTCATTATACACTAAGGCCGTGCATCCGACACAAATGCCTGCATTTGTCAACGACCTGAACTTAAATCTGACCCCAGCTGTATGTAAAGATCTAACTCTTTTATGTCCTGGGCATCCGGCATGTATTGTCTCAGCTTAAATCTGAATCCACTGCCAGAATTGATCGTCAGACAATAAACACACTGGGCATCTATTTGACAAACTTGGAATCTCTCTCAGTCTGACAACTGGACCATCCAAACAGATCGTACCGTTGGATCCGATGGTTGTCATCAAATAAATTCTTACATTTTGTAATCAGCATGGCAAAAATTACAAATCTGAACAGATATAATTTTTCTCTATTTAATTCAAATTAAAACCGACTTAAAAATATAAGACAAAGAAATGGGAAAACGACGTTTAAACAATGATTTGGCAGTGCTGATATATTTTGATTGTAGTTTCCTGTTATCACAAGGCCGATGACACAGCTCTTAGCAATTCGCTATTTTTAACTACTCAACGTTGATTTTTTCTTTTCATTTTCGAATATATTTTTGAATTTTTCTCAATTTTGATTTGATACTGAGAACGAGGGTCCGAGTGAAATATTCTTGGGTATTTCGAGATAAGTTAAACTTTGGGGAGGAGGAACTGCTTTGAATCAGTTGAACACTTGGTTGGCTTTTTCAAGTCTAAATTTCTAAAATTACAACAAATCCGCTTGCCTTTTCTCGGACGTTTTCAAACGAAGAAGGCGATACGACGGAAAAACACACTAAAAACACGTCTGTCTGCGGGTAACTTAACGGCCTCAGCCTGTCGTAATCCTCCTGGCCTGAAAATTAGATGAAACAAATGTCAAAAGAAAAAAAAAAAAGTTTAAATAAATTAATAAAAGATGTAATAATATTGACCTGCAGTGTCGAACAGCCCTAGGGTATAGGGTTCGCCACCGATCATGACAGTCACAGCATAATTATCAAATACCTTTAAAAAAAATTAATTAATTATCAGACAATTTTTGTAAAATAAAAAAAATAAAAAAAAAAACCAACTTACAGTTGGCACATATTCTGATGGGAATTTGTTCGTCGTGTACGATATCAGAAGGCATGTCTTACCCACCGCCCCATCCCCGACGACGACACACTTGATTGTCTGCATACTGGCTGTAAAAAAATACAAAATTTTAATTAAAAATAAGAGGTTTTTGACACGGATGGGAAGAGAAAGGCTTAATTTGGTGTAAATTGTCCATTAAGAGAGTGGGAAGAGGCAGAGGAAGTCTTCCATTAGGCAAGCTGATTTGTAAGATGGAACGCCCCCGGGATGTTTTCACATTTGAATTATTGAATTCTTTCTACTAAACTTAATTATGTTTATACTTTATATATAAAATTAATGTAATTGGTTGTAAAAAAAAAAAAAATGGTTTTATCCTTCTCGTCTTATGAAACAATGCTTATTTAATCATTATTGTTTAAACATTTTGAAAAGGGATTGTTCAAAAGGTTTGCTCAGTTCAGAAGCGAAATACATTTTTGGGTTGAGAAGGAAGATGTGGAGTCTTTCCATGTGTTACATGATTTTAAAAGAAAACAAACTGCAGCTTGCAAACGGCACATTCATAGATGAAATTCATAGTTCAAAATAGCTGACGTCTTGAGTACTACTCCCCAACAGCCGGAGATGTCTTCAACTGATTAAATTACTTCAGACTCCACCTTGAAATTTACTTTCGAATCCAATACTTACTCCCATTTTTGACTCTGGGAAACAAAAAAAAAAAAGAATTCAACCGCTCATTCAAAAAGTAAAATCTTTTCTTCAATTCGCCTCACAATTTACCCGTGCGAATCCCTATTTTCTATCTATACAGCCACCGAAACAAAATACCAAAGCTGTCCACCAGACATCCGTCTCCAGCTTAATTGTGCGGGCTAAAACAACCTCACTCTTCCCATTAATCATTAATACATTGCGATTAATTAAGGTTTTTAGTTGAGATGAAAAAAGGTATTGGCACGAGCGGGATTCGAACCCACAATCTTCGGTTCACTCAGACATCAACTTCCCGCTCGTGCCATTAACTTTTTTTCATCTAAACTAAAAGCCTTAATTATTTGTTATGTTGTGGTCATGTCATGTTATGTCAAGTGGACCACAAAATTAGTGAATTTAATGAATTAAAAATGAAGTACACTTCACTAAAGCTCGCCGTCACCGTTTCAATTGTTGTCAGTATCCAAACCAATTACAAAACATTTGAAATATGGCAAAAGGAGGGAAATTTCAAAAGGTGGGGTTGAGATGGGAAGTTGGTGTCCGAGTGGATCGAGGTCTTGATAGCTCAAGTGCTAGAGCAGCGGTGTATCTAGTTGAAGAACTCGTGCCATTAACATTTTTTCATCTCAACTAAAAACCTTAATTGTAATGTATTCACTGGTCAAGTGAATCACGAAATTAGTGAATATAATCATTAATATTGAAATTGACTTGAGTTTCACATACGTATTGATGATGTCCAACTTGATTTTTGTGTTCCGCATTATTGTAAAGTCAAGTATATCAATCTAATATTGATTTTCATAGTGATATCCCCCTCAATCAACTAATTAGGGATGAATTGGCTAATTATTTATAGAACTTTAATTTACTATAAGTATCTAATTTTTAGTTCTGTGAAAGGTTAAAAAGATTGGGAAGTCCTGAACTAGGACTTACTGGTTTGATTTAAGCACAGAAAGGGGATAAGAGCGCAGTGTAATACACATCCTAATACATCTATCTACTTTACATATTGTTTAATACTTAGTAATTTTTTCAATTTTCTTATATTTTTTATAGTGGAAAATGTGTGCTGGAAAGTTCAATCCGCATATTCGGCTCTCTGTTTTTATGTAGTGCACATGAACTAAAACAAAAATGATTAGTATTAAGTGAGATGCTATTGTTATGAATTCCAACAAGGAAGAAAGGCTTACAGAAGCATGTAATAATTGATTGAAAGTGAAGGTAAAGTTTCTGACAGAACATGGTTTGAAAAACTTCAAGGTAATTTCAACCTTTCTGATAAGCCACGCACTGAGCGACCATCCTTGATATCGACGATGATACTGTCAAAATCCTTTTTTTTTTTAATTTTTTTTCTTTTTCTTTTGTTTTTTATTAACTTTTGGAAACTAGGATTGTAAATATTCAAGATGGGTGCCACATGAGTTAAGTGAAAAGAATTTGAATGATCAATCATTCTTCCAACGGGTCTAGATTGACAAGAGAGATTTGAACCAATACGTTACTGCTCTAACAATTTGAACTGTCGTTACTTCGACCCACTCAGACACCACTCTTCATCTCGACCTGCCATACAAATTTTACCCCTTTTTGTCATTTTTCAAATATCGTGTAATCAGGATTTATATATCAGCAATTTATAAAACTGTTAGTGAAGTGATTACTAATTGACTGTATTAATTATTTGAACCAACTATTCCTTTTATATAAGCTCTTCGTTGAGTTGAAAAAGTTAGTGTCAGGAGCGGGATTTGAAACCACGACTGTCGACTCAATACACTGCGCTGTTCTAACCATTCTAACTGTCGTGACACTAACATTTTTCATCTCAACCAAAAACCTTAGATAAAAAAATAATTATTGGAATATTATTATTTGGTCAATTGACTGAATGGCCTTGAAGGTTATTGATCTTACAAGAGGCTTAAGACTGTGAAATGATTGCATAAAACCAATTAAATTGGGTTAAAAAAAAATCCTTAGTAATAATATCAAGCTATTGAGAATGATGTCTGCTTGCCTTGGTGGATCAGAATCAAGACAACAAATGCTTAAATATACAAGCATCGTACTTGCGGATCTCAAATTGATAAAATAATAAATTGATATTAAAAATATTTCAATCAAAATAATATTGTGAAGGAATACTTGTCACCTTTCTTAAGGTGGTCCTACACATGCAACGTTAACCGAATATTTGAGAAGTATTGAGATGCTCATCTTGGCATTCACCAATAGTGGGCATATTTATAACAACCACACAGTTTGTACAGAAACAGTGAATATGCATTTGTCAAGTGAGTACTCAATTTACTACTAATCGTGATGGACAAAAGTGAAGCTGTGGGTACTGTTTTGAATAGTAGCTACAAACTGAGTCACAGAACTGTTGCCCCAATCTCACTTTCAATCCCCTTCCACGCATTGAAAGCCTCGTTACGATTTGTGTGATTCAGAAGAGAGCCGTTCCAAATTACTGGTCCAGCTTGAGGAACAGTTAGGAATAGTTTCTTATTGAGAAATAAATCACAGTAAATATAAGTAATAATAAATGTTGATTGATTGTTACAACTGATTCCTGAATGTGTGGATGTTTTGACTTCAATTACTTCATATATTGGTATACTTTGAAGCAGATAAGAAAACCGACAAATAGCTGTGCATAGTAGAGCAGTGAGCATTGTTGCTCGGCTAATAACTAAGCACCTGTCCTTATTCATTGGTATTCGGTGATCCTTGCAAATCCTGCATATCTGGAGCCACATTTAAAAACCGCTCTCTGTCAATTTATAATAATTATATTATTGACCAACTTTTGCAGAAAATAACAAACAGTGTGAACCAATTTACAGTTAAAGATATAATATGATGTAATGAACTATCTGAAAGCACTTGTAGTTTATTCGAATCGAGGACTGCCGAATCGGCCTAATGATAAAATAACCTACATGTTCATACAATGAATCAAGCCCATAAAGCGGTCATGCATATGTTCCCATCATGCTGACCATGAATTCACCCAACAGATGAGGGTGGTGGGTTGTTAGGACACACCATTCCGTAATGGGATCCACATCAAGAACCTTCCAGACTTCAAGATACAAGGTTCTCTCATTGAAACCGCTCTAACAAACCACAGAGATTTTGTATTACAGTGAAGTCTGGGGGTCTGAGTGAGGTGTAAATGAAAAGTTTTTGAGGTGTCACATTATACAAAATGATAATGAGATGATTGATCAAAAGTCAAACTACCACGGACTGTTGTTGTAAAAGGTTTTCTTTGTGATTGTAAGTAGGAAGATTGTAAATGAATCAATGAATGTGAAGAGGGAGTGGACCAAGGTTATCTTACATCAATCCGGAAAATTCACGGTCGGAATGATTGTCAATTACGTTAAGAGTAAAGTTAAAAAGGAAAACTGTGTTAATGAGATTTTCCGGTTGTTTTTGAATATGAAAAGCCGTCGTGAGTGAAAAGTTCTCGGTCATGTTTCGCCTCCAGGGGGCCATTTTGACGTGGTCCCGGCCGACGTCCCGGGCCGCTGTGAAACGAGCGTAAACCACTTACCACCCGAGGAGTCCGCCTGTTAACTGGGAAAACTGGAAAATCCCCTTTTTTCGGTGGTTCTCGGAAGAAAAACCCCTTGGAAAATCCTTTAACACTCTTGACGAGACGACGGGTAGCACACTGGACGATCAACATTCAACACAAACAGGGCGTCGTCGACACGCCGTTAACTCGGAATTCCGCCGGGGCGCAACGCTCGCCTCATAATCGATTCTGATGCCACAGCCTACTAAAACAAATTCAACACTTCAGTACCCTTTCTGACAAAAATTAATAAATTAATAATAATAATAATAATAATAACAATAATGAATATAATAAAGACAAAATTCAAAAAAACATTAAGAAATAATTAATACCAGCATAAAAATGTAAAAACCACTTCCAAACCCGTCAGCCATATTTCACTAAAGACGAAGAATGGAGGGAAAAAGCCAACAATCTTTTGTAAGTTTATTCAATTAAATTTTAAAATATACCAAATTTCCCAACATACTCATAAATTAAGCGTTTCATCTCTTTGAACAATACATTTAAAAATAACAAATCGCTATGATTTCTTTGATGGAGAAATTTTTCAAAAAACAAGAGACCTGCAATTTTGGTGTATCGATATTTACATCATTTTCTCTTTATATTTATTAATTTAATTATATTTTTTAGGCGAAAAACATCAGTCTATCATTGCCTTTGTACTACTAGTGGTTTATTTGAAATTATAGAAATTTTGTATAGATTTCTCATTTTTAGACTTTCGAAGACTTGATCGATTTTTTCTTTTCATTTTATAACATTTCTTTCATATTTCGGGGGATTTTGCGGTAATGAGTCCACCTCAGACAAAACGGTGGAGGCGCGAGAATGTCTAATATATCTAACTGATCACGACAAAAGTATGTTGATGGTACAGATGTGCTCTACACATAATCGACATAGTATGACCTTATCACATGAAAGTTTGGAAAAACGTTACCCAAGGTTTAACTATCTTTTTTATATTTCGTAATAAGATTGTTTCCATTGATTTTCCCAATTTTCAATTCGTTTGAAAGTGGACTTTATATCTTCATGATTTATTGAAACTGAGATGATGGGATTGTTCTGTGCAGCTGTCACTGTGTTGTCAGTTAACTCATTTCACTTAATCCCGATACGACTTGCTGTTGCAACGAACGAAACAAAAGAGCAGTTCAGAGATATTTTTGGTTTTGCCAAATATTCTTAACTAATGAATTTTTGGAGTACACCGTAATAAAACCACTATAGTCCCTTTTATATGGAAAAGGACACTTGATCACATGAGACAAATGACACTCAATAACACAGTAATCATCACACTAGATAAAACACTAACACTAAAGAAACATCACCTCTACTATGATGAAGGTGATGGTGTGCAGAAGAATAGCAGGAAGAAACTGGGGATGCAGGCCACAAACCCTGTTATGGATGTAAATGTGATAGTAAGACCTTTACTTACATACGGCACTATAGCCTGGGCTGATAAAACAGAACAACTAAAAGAAAAGAACTCGCAAAAATGTAGAAACCTGTAAGCATCTGCATAACGGGAGCAATGAGAACATGTCCTACAATTAGCATGGAAAAAGTACTGGAATTAATCCCCCTACACCACATGGTAATAAAGTGAAAGGAGAAAAACAACCGATTTTACCAAAGAGAAACCTCCAATAGGAATGAAACAAATGGAGCGATAGCAACTATGCAAAGACCATCTGATACTCATGGCCCCAAGAGATGACACGAACAAGATGTTTGAATTTAACCAAAACTTCTGAATAAACCTAGGCACCAAAAAAGAATGGGAACAAGAGGGAAATACCTCTTACCATCCTTTGGTACACAGATGTATCTAGAACACAAGAAGGTACAAGGGCAGGAGTATTTGGACTTGGAACCAAATACTCAGAACCCATGGACAAATACAGTATCTTCCAAGCTGAGATTCATGCAATCAAAAAATGTATAAAATCATGTCAGATAGCCGATCAGCTATCAATAAGCTCAAATATCATTAGTTCAAGGATGATGCTGAACTGCAGAACCAAACTAAACACACTAGGTATACAGAATATACATCCTCTGATGGGTCCCAGGATACATGGGAGTAGAAGGCAACGAGATAGCGGATGCCCTTGCAAGGAAAGGGACTGCCACACCACTGATAGGACCTGAACCCTTCTTTGGCATAGGAACCCACACTATTAACGAATATCTCAGTCAGAAGGGCAAAAAGAAAATGAAGAAACAATGGGATTCACTCATTGGTCATAGACAATACAACAATCTTCTAACCAATTTTGGTATGAAAGAAATTACAGAACGTGTCAAGGGAAGCAGGTACAATCCTAAAGGGGATTCCTAACAGGACCCTGCAAATTAAATGGACATCTAAAGAAAATTGGAATAGTCCTAGATGGCACATGTAGATTCTGCCAGGAGGCAGAAAATACACCAACACATTTCAAACAATCTCTGGAGCCACACTAGCCTGCAGGTGAAAATGTTTTAGTATGTATAATGTGACCATAGGATTTCAACCATTGAAACCGGGCAACTAATCAAGTTTCTTGATGAAATAGGGCTCACCGATGTGCTTTAGGCAGAGCACGAAGGGATACAATAGCTCTTAAAGGGTGCAGGGTACTACACCCTGGAACCATATCTGCATTTATAAAACTTTTATTTAACTAATAAATTTTAATGCAACTAATATTAAAAATCAAATCTATACAACTGAATTGGCAATATGTTTTTAATTTTAAACAGTTTATTACACTCAGTAATAAACTTAAATGTATTACTGCAGAACTTATTTACTAGTATTGATGCAGTGCCTGTGGCAGAAAAAATATTACTGTTTGGTATTAGCTCCACAATTTTGGACTGAATAAACCTGGTTATACCCCATCTGCACCTTCTCCCATTGTCTCCGTACCTCAATCCCATTGAGTACAGAGTTGCAGAGAAGACTTTTTGATCACCGTCCACAGCCAGTTGATCTGCAATATCTGAGTGCAGGTTGCAACATTGAAATCCCTTATGAAATTAGTAACAACCTTATTAATAGTATGCGTAACAGGTGTCGAGGTTTTATTAGCTAAGATAGCTAAGACAGGACATTACACACAATATTAATTGTTTAAAAAAAATTATTATATTCAATAAACAAAAAAGTCTAACCTGGGAGGGTAAAAAAGGGAAAAAGTGATCTTAAAAAAACAAATTTATTTTTAAATATATATAAATGATTGGGTGTGAACAGGTGTGGGTTTTTTTATTTCTTCCCAGACTTTTTGATGCCACCTCCGACAAGGGGGCCCTTCTGTGCTGCTTTCGCCTTCATCTCCTGCAACGCCTTCTGTTGTTCTTTCTGCTTCTGCTTTGCCGCGACGTCTTCATCCGTCATCTCTTTAGACTCCTTTTTCGGTGCCTTGAGCGGTTTCTTCTTCCCCCCTTCCCGGCCTGACATGGCTCTTCGGTCCTACCTGGAACTTCACACAGTTCACCTTTACAAATGTAAGTCCACTTTTGAAATGTATCGATTTTAAAGTTCGAATACAGACAAAGCATGATTCTTATTTACTTGGATTAATTGTTTATTAGCCTGTCATACCCAGATGTGATCAGAAAAGGAAATTTATTATATAAAAATAAATCCAGTACCACACAGAAATTTATTTATTTATGTTGGCCAAACAAAGAACCATGATGGACTGCTGCATGGCATATGAAAATTTTGTTTCTAAATAGCATTACATATTATTTTTTTGTTGGCCAACTGAATGACACAGAAATATGTTATTACATCAGTCAAAAATGACGGACAAATACATTTCTTTGTGTCAGCCATGATGGACTGCTGGACAATAAGGTGTACAATGATTGCTTCCGCATCGGCCAAAACTGACTGTTACCCATTACACAGTCTGGGTTTTTGTTTTGGTAGTCAACTGAACAACACAAATTTTATATAATAGTGATGAAAAATGATGGAGTGAGTGTGATGTTCAATCCTTTTAGAAAGTATTGAACACCACACGCACTCCATCATTTATCATTTCTATAACTAACTATCCTTTTAAAAAAGTAGTGGTGAAAAATGTTCGATAAATACAGAAGTGTATCTGTATGTGTGCGTTGGCCATGATGGATCACTCAACAAACTACAGAAAGTATGCTTTCATGTAAGCCAAAACTGACCATTACCCACTACACTGTTTTTTGCTTTGTTTCCCAACAAAACAACACAAATTTCTCATTAATTAGCTTATTAGTGGCTGAACACACATGCTTATTCATCTGCTATTGTTGTTCACTGCACAACAAGATGTTTGTTCATGACCAAATTGAATGCAGAAAATTTGTCATTGGCTTGGAGAAAAAGTACAAACATACAAAATTAAAAAAAATAATAAAATTGTTTACTCTTTGTTCATTACGGACCACTGAGTCTTACCAGTGGTAACAATTCTTTCTATTATTACACTTGAAAACCACCACACCAAGCAGGCGAAAAATGAAAAAATTACTGATGAGATTTACTCTAAGAAAACTACAGAACAAACAAGCCAACATACCTATTGTCCGAGGGAGAATAAAAAAAACAAAACAAAATTAACAACACAAGTAAGGATTTTTGAGGATTAGGGGAGAAACAACGTGCCCGGCCTCCTTACGGCGATTCCCAGTGTTGCCTCTTCACTTTGAAATTCCCCGATGTCGAGTTAACCGTTCTGCCTATTCTTTTACCAGTTAAATTTTAACTTTTTATGTTTTATAAAAACCTTTTTTTTAAATACAAAAATGTTTGTTTGTTAAAGTAAAAGAACAGTGTAATATAGATAAATTATAAATATGCATCAATCGATATTTTAATTAATGTTTAGCATCGATACTTTAGTGTTTGATCTTTGTATAGAAGCGCCCTCAGCCCTGGAATAAGTAGTGTGGTTTTTTCGGTTGTAGCCAGAGTCTCTCAAGCTTTTCTTTGTAAAAAAACTTTTATTTTCTCTGTTTATCATCAGTTTTATCATTTTTACCCCTTTTATCAATACTATACTCGATACGTTATTTGGGATACTCGGATTCGGCCGGCGGGTCTCGCTCAATTCGTAACCTTACTCGTCGATCCTTACACCCCGTCTTATTCTTAATGCTCCCGCCCCGAATAGAATAAGAATTTAAAAAAATGGTCAAATTGACCCCGGATCTAATACAGCAGGCCCTACAGTACATCAACCCGGTACGAGACAGGGAACTGGACCTGAGAGGTACGTATTATCAGTGTTAATAATATCTGTTGTTGTTTTTAAGTTGATGTAGTTTTAAACGATGATTTTCATCAATACAGGGACATTTCTAACTACTTTGGATACGAAATGCATTATTGGACTTCATTTTCCCAATCAACATGATAGAAATTTTAAAAGATGATTATCATCAATACAGGGACATGTGTAACCACTTTGATTACAAAATGCATCATGGGACTTCATTGTACCTTGATAGAAGTTTTAAACGATTATTATTTTCAATACACTCGCGACAATGGCACAATTACGCAGAAAACAAACACTTCAAGCCCTGAAGATGATCTCAATAAAGATCAAAACGTTGGCATGAAAAAAGAAAATTTTTTCTGAAACCTGCAACACACCAGACCTCATCGCACGATTTACGAATAAACATTTTCAATACAATTAATTTTGTATTTGTATAAGTTAAAATTGGCACATGTACATACATACATTTGCTGAATTGATACTGTTCACTTTTCGTAGTCCACTGGCATTTCCAGTTTGTGCTGTTTACAATGAATTGCCAGATTCGAGAATGAAACACCCCTTGTGATGGCAGTCTGGGGGTCAGACCTCGGCCTTATTTATCCAGCCAGCGATGTTGGGCCGCAGTGCTACCAGCAGGTCAGTCACCCAACGCACGCAGTTCATCATGTTCATTCTTAATATTTTCACTCCTATTGACATACCATCCATTAGGGTGATGGGGTACTCGATATTCTACGATCTCATATCACCCTGATAACAAATGCATTCACTATCAAACAAGCTGGGCATACACAACTTTTACTAAATGCAATAAAACAAATTGTTTTCTCCAACAATTAGAATAAGAGTCCCAGATAATTGGGATTCCTACATGCTCTGTACATGGAGCCAAGGAATCGCACCTTAAGTTAGATGGGACACATCAAACACCTTCCTCTGCATGCCGGACACACAACCTATGTCTCTGTGTGTCAATCTTGCATGGCCTATTCTTAATTTCCCATGTATGAGTCAGATCCTCCTAGGCCACCCATGGACAGTGTTCATGATATGTAAAACCTTTTCTGTTGATCCAGCCTGTAGACACTGCCATCTTCTTTTAATCATGTATTTTTTTTATTGTGATCTTGGTCGTCAGAGGGCAGTTAAGTTCGGAGGTTGCGAGTCTGTTTATTTAAACAAAATAAAATAAATTTTCATTAATGACATTTTTTGTGTTTCCAGGATATAAGATACCCGTTATCGAGAACCTTGGCGCATCACTAGATCAGTTCGACACAATCGACTTTTCTGACAACGATATAAGGAAATTGGACGGTTTCCCGCTTCTGAAACGGCTCAAATGTTTACTCATGAACAACAACAGGATTGTGTAAGTAGATTTTTTTCTGTGTGTTTCAATAGTCGTTACGAACCTAAGAATCATGAATTTGTAGACGTTACAATTTCCCCTCAGCCTTCAATTCCGTAAAACACGAACAATTTATGTAACGTCGGAATTGTAGAACGTAAAAGATTGATATGATTGTTTTTCCCACCTAGTATTATCATTTTATTGTACTTTACAAGTGTTATTGTAAATTATCGGCTTTATGGAATCGTATAACTGGGTAGAGTTAAATCTTAAACTAAGATGGACAGGTTGTCATTTTCTCTACTCGTAAATTCACTGCATATATTGATTTCAGTATTTTATGTAGATTTGCATATATTTGAACCTTGTAACTTTAAACTAATATATTTTATTTTTAATAATTGTTTTTAGAAGAATCGGTGATAATTTGGGCGAGACCCTCCCGAACCTTGAGTCACTTGTCCTCACCGGTAACATGCTTCAGGAGTTGAGCGACATTGACCCGCTCACATCGCTCACGAGCCTACGCTCTCTTAGCCTGATGCACTGCCCACTCGTTACAAAGCAGCACTACAGGCATTATGTCGCTTTCAAGCTGCCAAACCTGAGGCTACTCGACTTCAGGAAAATAAAGGAAAAGGAGAGGGAAGAGGCGAACAGCTTTTTCAAGAGCAAAGTTGGCCGAGCGCTGCAACGCGAGTTTGTCAAAAAGACAAAGACTTTCGTACCGGGCGGGAACCTGGCTAAGGAAAAGAAAACCTATTCGGGTGAGCTTCAATCCCTATGAGTCCAAGCTTTTCATCTTGTTGTTCACCTGTCTTATTTTTTTTTTTTTTTTTTTTTTTTTTAATAAATATTTTATTTCAGGACCAACCAAGGCTGAAGTGGCACAGATCAGGGCAGCTATTGCGAGGGCAACTTCGCTCGAGGAGGTTGAACGGCTGAATCGCATGCTTCAAAGTGGCCAGTTCAATTTTTACGATAAAGGTAACATAAAACAAACCAAATAGTAAAATAAGACCATAGTTTTTCTTTTTTATAATTCATTTTTATCCGTTGATCAAATCCTTGTTTATTCAGAGAGATTAAGGCACAAAGCGATCAGGTGGTCTTTAAACTGTAGCTCAAATTCAAGCTTGCAAATATCCTACACGATAGGTGGAGACACTTGTTGACTCATACAAGTGTTTCAATGAATCTAAGTGCTACGTATCTGTCGGACTGATGTATAAATCCCCTTGCATATAGAATATAAAATTATATACTATACGCTATTTAGAAAGTGTATATTTGAAATTTTCAATTTAGTTTTAGTTTCAATTTTGAACGTTATTGATTGTTGGGTACCAGGACAGGAAACACAAATTTGAACGATATGACTACACTGGCAGTCTTAAATCGACAAAATATGATCGCCGATATTTGTAAAGATTAATGTTTTACATAAAAATAATTTTGACGGCATAATTAGGATGTTTAAATAAACCATCTTGGTAGGTTATTAGTCATATAAAGAATCTGAAATGTGAAATGATTGTGCAAGTTGATTCAAATGACAGTAAATTGGTAAAAGTATGTAAAATATTAGTATTTAAAATTATTACTTAGGATAAAACAGCAATATTACAAAGGACACTTTGATTCTTACTATATTACATAAATAATTACATAAAAATAATTTGGACAGCATAATTAAGATGTTTGAGTAAGCAATCTTAGAAGGTTTAGAATTTTTGTAGAAAACTATTTCTCAAATGGTATAATTTGTGTGATTGAGTAAACCATCTTACAAGGTTATACACTATGAAAGTGCAGTACTGCAGTGATAAAATCTCAGCTTGTTAAACCTTGTAGTCATGGGTTCTATTCCCACATCTTCCGTGCCACTTTTTCAATAAAATCCTTGACATCACCCTCTCAGAAGCCGTTTGGATTATATTGGGTTGTCCGGAAAATAATGCAGGATTTTAAGTTTTCATTAAAAAAAATCTATATAAAATATTCTGGTTTACGTTTACAGGATTACTCATTTGTATGAATGTCAACACTTATTAATCCTCTTCCAAATGATATTGTTTGTTTACCTCTGTAGCATTCCGCTACTTGGAAATAATTCAGTCATCCTTATAATGTCAAAGCGAGAATTTCGTACGATTTTCTTTTACGAGTTTAAACTCGGCCGAAGCGGAGCCCAAACGGCTAGAAACATTAACCAAGTCTGGGGCGAGGGTTGTGTTAATGAGTGCACTGTGCAAAGGTGGTTTAAAAAATTTTGGGAGGGAGATTTCAGCCTTGAAGATGAAGAAGGTCGTGGAAGGCCTTCCTCTCTTAATGATGATGTTCTGCGATCAGTGGTGGAAGAAAACCCCAAAACAACTGTTCGAGAACTTGCAGAGCAACTCAAAGTCAGTAAAACGACCGTCGCTGACCACCTCTTTGGTCAATCGGAAAGGGCCCATTTTGTTGCATGACAACGCTCGACCACATGTGTCACGTGTAACGTCACAAAAATTATTGGAGCTTGGCTATGAAACTTTGCCTCACCCACCCTACTCTCCGGACCTCTCGCCTACTGACTACCATTTTTTTAGACACCTGGACCACTACTTACAACACATAATATTCAAAAATCAAACGGAACTGGAAAATGCATTTATTGACTTTATCAATTCTAAAAATTCTGAATTCTACTCAGACGGAATTAATAAGTTACCAACACATTGGGAGAAATGTATTGAGAGTATGGGAAATTATTTTGATTAAAGAACATTGCTTTAAAGTAACTAGTTTCTTTTTTTTTTGTTTAATACCAAAATCCTGCATTATTTTCCGGACAACCCAATAGTTAGTTTGTTTTGTGATCCTTTTCTAGGCATTGAAATCAATGCAGAAGAAGGCTACCAATTTTGTCACTGGGCTGAATCTTCATCTTGTCGCTCTCTTGTGTAATTTGGTCGATAAACCATCCTGGAGGTTACAGATTGTACGAGGAATCTTATTGGACCGTTCGACAAGAATGCTCAAACGCATCAATATTCCTTAGTCTAGTATAGCAGAAATTTTATATTTAAAATTGGTGATCATCATGTTTGTAACTGTATTGGGAAAAATTGATTCATCCAAAATTTTCTTTGTTTCTTCTTATGTGATAGTGATATTAACAAAAGCTTTAATTTATTTACAGCAAGGAACGGCTCAGAGGCCGAGGAGGAAGAAGTTGAAGAACAGTCAGAAGAAAACGGTAGGATGGAAGAGTGAACGGATGATTCGTTCTGTACTTTTTTATCTTTCTCTTGTAATATGTTTTATTACTAAAAAAAACTTGTCTTCTGATAAGAATAGATACAAAACAAAAAGAGGACTTTTTCTTTTTTATAAAATAAATAAAGTGTATTTTTAATTTAACAAAAAGAAAAAAAGATCTTTTACGGCTCAAGAAGCGATTTTTCTTCTACTTTTTTTCTCTGACTCGTTCTTCCCTTTTTCTCCTGGATGATGTGATATAATGGTTTTTCTAAGCTGTTTCAGGTTGACGCTGAGCTTTTTAAAGATGATTCGATTAAAAAATATTAATTTTTTAAAATAACTTATGTATTAAAAAAATTAAAAGTTAATCTTTTTAGCAATCATCGGACGTTGTCTTTAGGGCAGTTTTTAGTTAAATTTGGCCACATACTCCAGTGAATGGTTACACCGCAGCAGTTTTCAGCTAAGCTTGAATCCACAGGTGACTGAAAATGCCACTACTGTCTGCTGCCTGATCGTCCAAAAAATATTTAAAAAAAAAGTTCAGCAGTATTATATCAAATATAGGTAGTATAACAGAAAAATTAAGGTGGGTTATCGACCTGCAGGAAACATGAAGCTTTTTTGGATGACCTACGAAAGAGGTCAACACAGAAAAACTTCTTTTGGCATTTGCTGAGCTTTCAACAGTTTTTATAAAATAAGTGAAGATGACTGAATAAAACCTGTCGAAACCTCAGTGAAAACGGAAAGGAAGTTTTTCTCTGTTCTCTGTGTTGACCTCTTCCATAGATCCTCCGAAACAAAAAAATAATAATTTTAACGGCAATAATCCTTTTAACATTAAACATTTATTTAGAGTTTTTATTGTGACATGCAGTCTGGTGTGATTTAAGTTAAAAACATTGAACATTTCTTTTCTTTACCGTACCAACTTCATTCATCACGCCATCCCCTACATAGTAAAATAAACATAATATTAAACTACTACTAATAAACAAAAGCCAAAGAGCTACTTGACAGAATTATTACCCTAAACCGAGAATCTTTTCACTATAAGAACATAAAGATGTACAAACATATTCTACATACACTACTCTAAACACATAATCGACTCAACCTACATCAATTCTATCAAATACAGACAAGCCAACATACATATTCATGCCATTCATTCACAGCCTATCACATAAATTAAACACATCTCTCTTCTGATAACTTTTTTAAATTTTTTTACAAAATTAAAGATCCATACCAGTAGCAAATAAGTCTGATGTAAATTACAAAATCAATTGTTTAAATTATCTGACAACTTAGATCTTAATTACATCTGGATAACAGTAAAACCTGTTAAAGCAACATATCTGACAGCAAAAAAAAAAAAAAAAAAAAAATCCTACAGCACTGGCTCCCACCATTTTGAACACTGACAGCTTCAATTACAACCGTCCAAAAATTTTACCTACAGAACAAGACAAACAGAAATGTAACTTTTAGAAATGGGTTGTGTCAACAGAGATAAACAGCATCAATTGAGTTGACAGATGTAAGTACTCAGTTACAGCTACACTACTACACAAAACGTATAAAACAATCATTACAACAATCTGATAATTCAACAATTTATCTTTCTTTTCCCTAATTATCTCCATCTATATAATCTTGAAAGGTCAACCAGTTCAAACCGGTACCCATTTTTTCTCATTGTTGACTCCTTTCACCTCAAAGAAGCCAACTCATAGAAAAATGGATTTCTATCCCCACTTCCTTCCTCACTCCTTCAAATTCCAACGTGTATAAACAAAAAACATTAATATCTCACTGGCACTTGCAACACGACCCACAGTAAAGACACACCTACACAGAAAAACACTATGAATGCATACAAATACTTCTAAAATTTCTATCATTGTAAAAATTCATTTTTACACATCTTATGTGTATTCGTAAACTTTAACTGACATTTGTAAATCCCAGGATCTGAAAAAAATCTCAATAAAGATTAAATGTTGTTTTCCAGACTGCACTTCATGATCTCAAAATAATCACTGAAAGTTTTATATTGTAAGAAAAAAAGGACAGAGGTCCGCTTGCAATGAAATCGTGATTCAACACGGTCTGTTTCATCGACTCACCTTTTTTTCCTGGCGTTGTCATGCACTCGTGCTGTTATAGACACAATCGCCAACCTGACAACTACTGTCAACCAATTCTAGCAAACATTATTGTATAAATTCATAACTTATATGTATTTGTATAATTTAAACAATATTTATAAATCCCAGGTCCTGAAGATGATCTTGATAAAGATCAAAACGTTGGAAAGACAAAACGTTCTCATACATCACATCAGACTACATCTCACAATCATTAAATAATCGTTACGGAGGAAGGATCGTTACGTTCTTATAGGAAAATTAAGCAAAATTGTAAATAATTTTAACAGCGATAAACATTTTAACATAAAAAATAGTTATATCAGAAAAATAGAACTTTTAAAACATGGAGTTGATTACATAAAATTTGGTATTAATTTTTTTTTCTTTCTTTAAAACCAGGGACAGGACTCCCTCCTGAGTACTGCAGTTGAGCTGTACAAGCTTATTGTACTTTATCTCTGGATCCATGGAGGGAGGGCGGCTCACAACACAAATGTGAACTTAAGCCCCTATTGTACCGGTGTTCTTCCATCGAAGAAACTCATTTTTCAAGGGGGTTGGGACCAAATTCAGGAACGCTGAGATTTGATCCCCCCATTCTATTTTCTATTTCTTCTATTGATGAGTGTCGTGTCAATTTCTTTTAATTGTGACCTAGTGTCAGAAAAAGTTCAGAGGTGACGGTGGGGATCGAACCCACGACCGTGGGATCTAATAGCCGAGAGTCTGACACAAAATCCTGATGGAAGTCAGTGACAATAATGACCTGACCCTGGCATGGGGCATAGAGGCAACAAAATGGTTATGTGACACCACAACTAGGCCAAAACACAAAGATTTTCACCATCCGTAAAACTTCAAAGGAAGGCGTCTGCAACCTAGATTCTGGTTGGACTCCTGACGGGGCGATGCTGCATCAGAAAGCACATGCACTGAATAAGAGCAGACAGAAGTATCATCATGCTGATACTGCCAGGAAATGACTGCAGAATTTTATGTTTCTGTGAAGTTTGAGATGCGGTCTGGTGTGATACCCTTGTGTTGTCTGCATTTCAGAAAAAAAGTTCTCTGATTGATGGCCAATGCGAGTTTCTTCTCATTGTTGGCAATGTCCTTCAGAATACTTTTAGCTGTGCATGAAATTTGTTCATAGAATCCCAAATTCTTCGTTCTTCTCGTGTAGAAATTAGTAACTGTTAATCGGTAATTATTCAGACATTCACACTAGACTGCATCTCACAATATCTAAATAATTATCGATTAACTGCCACTAATCTACACGTTTCTGTGAAGTTTAATACAATTGCAAGTTCTTGCAACTAGGACAGGAAAAACCATATCCTACACTGGAGCTGCAGGCAAAGCTATGTAGGCTGATTTACAACCTGAAGCTGGCCAATAAATTATTAAAAAACGGTGGAGCAGAATATATCTCAGGTCAAGGTGCAGAAAGTCTTCTGGTCACCTCTTTTATCCCTGTTAATCTATATGTTTATTTATTTCTAGTAAATGGCATTAATTGTACGTTTTTCTAAGGTCTTGGTTGACGTGAAAAAGGATTAAAACCTGCAACCTTGCTCGATAACTACTCAAACCACTTGAGTAATCGTGGCTTCAATCCAGTTGGACAACTTTCGAATTTTTTGCAGTATTATTCAAATATCGCTTAATCGGGATTCAATCTTCGGCAACGAAACAGCCACAGGGAGCTGCATTGTTATACTTTTTATCAGGTCGTGGAGATGAAAAAGCTGGCATTGTGAGTGGAATTCGAACCCACGACCTTGGGCTCAATAACTGCTCAAACTACCGTGGGTTCATCTCAACCAAGATACCAAGACCCATAGATAAAACAAAAAACCAGACCCACTAACACTGTAAAGTTGTAGGTTCTCTCCTGTGAAATTCCAGCCTGTATCAACTGAAATCATAAAATACAGATAAATACTTTAAAAAAAAAAATAATTTTTTTTTACATATATCCATGCCCGCAACAAAGGGTTGAGAAGTCAATAATTATTTTATCCCTTTTTCTGTTTTTTTCTCTTCATTTTATTATTATTAATATTACTTTACAGCCAGTTTTTGTTTTTATTCTTTCCTTCCTAAAGCAGAAATGAAAACAACAATAAGCTATTTAAAATACATTTTTTAAGTACACAAAAATATTCAAGTGTCTTACATAAAAAGCGTTAAAATATTTTTTTTCTTCTCAAGATCCACAATTTATTTCTTTTCTTTTAAATATATATCTAAATATAGAAAATAATGAACAAACAAAAATTACATTTATTTACACTTTCTTTACCTCTCTTTTATATATATATTTCGCTCTGTCATATATTTTTCTCTTTAATAATTTTATTTTTTAATATATACGTTCTTTTCTTCATTATTATTTTATTTATTATATAATGGTTACTCTGAAAAATTCGTTGTCTTGTGTTGATGACAGGGGTTATTTATTTATTTTTTTTTTTAAGATTATTTTTGTTTTATTTTATGGTGGCCCTTATTCGCCTCCCGAGACGGCCACCTCGCGCCAAGTCTGCGACAGCTGTGGTGTGAGGGGCGGTGTTGACTCTCTGCTCGACTCTGCATCCTCCTCACCTTCGAGTATTGTCTCTTCAGAGGTGACGGCCGCCAGCTCGGATATTGGCGTCATCGGTCGTGACAGGATCTCCTCGCCTGGTGGGAGGAAGAGGAATTATCGACTTGAAAACTTGATAGTCGTTCCAATTTTAGTATATGTACCGCCGAAGCGAGTACAAAAATTTGATAGTTGGAAGATGTAATACACTCACCGCACGGCCTGAGAACGAGATATTGCAGAAGGTCTGAGAGTGAAAGTATGCCAATCACCTTGTCCTCATCGTCTGTCACCACCAACCTGTGAACCTGGATATCGCAAAAATGTCAAACCTCATCCAATTAGAAAAAAAAAAAATTCTCAAACCTCAGCCCTGACGATTTTTTCAATTATCGAATAGAGCGTATCCTCCATGCTGCACTTGTGAACCCCTTCAAACCACTCGTTGCGGTGCTCGTTGGCCTGCTTGAGCGACACGTCAAGCTTATCATACGTCTTTTCAGCAGCGAGATTCTTAGAAAAAAGAAAGAAAGTTTCTTATCCTCCCTGTTGTTGGTCAAGAAATTTGTCATCGTCAGAGGTGATTTGTTTAGAGTAGGTCACACACAAGATAACACGATAGTTTGTAGGATATGGCTGCATAGGTTTGGTAGAAGAAGTACATCTACAGCTTGTGATAAGAAGGGTTTGGTTATAGATGGTGGCATGCCAGATACCATGGTTTGAGTTCAGAAATATTTCATTAGAGATTAAGGAAGAGAGACGGATATGCACTACATACCATGATAGATTGATATGAAGGAGGTTTGGTCTAACTATGGCTGACACATACCAGCCAGACAAATACTGTTCGGGCTCAGTATGGTCTGATTTAGATAGTCACACCAGACACTTAAATAGTATTGGTCTGGCTAGAGATGGTGACACACCAGACAGTGTTTTGGTTCAGGATGGTCTGGTTAGAAATGGTCACAGATCAGATAGTTTGGGATGATGGTCTGGTTAGAGTTGATTATACACCAGATACCATGAGTGTTGGGATAATGATGGTGTGATTTCAAAAAAATAAAAAACTTACAATCACGTCAAATTTGGCGAAAATGTCTACGAGGCGGCCATCCTCAACAATCGGTAATGCGCTTATCCTCCTCTCGACAAATTTGTTGAGAGCGGCGATTATCGTCGTGTCCTCGTGGGCCGTTTCGACGTTCTCAAATGTACCTATCCTCAGTTCGCCAAGTGTCTTGTTTAAAAAGCTCGGCCTTGGCAGGTCGTTAATCTATGGATAAGTTTATTTCAATAAAACCCCTAAACAATTTAAGAAGAAGAAAGAAAAAAGGAATTACATAAATAAAAAGAAATCTGAGTATCCTCTTGTGAGTCAGTATGTACAATACGTTGCCAGTCTGTGGGTCGATGATGGGCAACCTGTGGATATGGTTGTGGATGAGCACCTTGATGGCATCGTATAGGGATGCATCTGGGCTGATTGAGATCAGGTCTCGTATCTGGTCTTTGAGTACGGCTGGAAGAGAAAAAGGGTTAAACCTGGGCGAGGCAAGAGTTGAAAGAAAGACGGCTCACTCCTCCAAGTGTCCAGCTTGTGCTCTTCCATCTGGTCGAGTGTCATCGTACCGCTCGAGTAGTGCATTTGGAGTATTTTGATGAAGTCCGTTATCGTGAGCATCCCAACGAATTTGTGCTCAGTCGAATCCCAGAGCGGCGCTGCCCTCACCCCGTTGTAGACGAGGGCAAAGAACGCCTTCTTGACTAGGAGCTGTGTGTCGAAGACTACGAGCTTAGCGCTCGTTGGTATCAGGCCATAGCACTTGTGGAACTTGAAGAACTTCACGAAAATCTGACTCTCATCCTCCTCTGTAAACCGGAATAAAACTCAATTACAAGACCTGGACCGGAAAAAAAAAAAAAAAAAAAAAAAAAAAAAAAAATTACCTAAATCGGACATGTTAACTTTCTCCAGGAATGGATCTGCGACAGGCAGCTGGAAAAAATGAAATAAAATTGAACAAATTAATAAATGACCCAATTTCCTTTCGGCCCTGTTTCAATTCAATTGTAGAGAGTAATCTTTTCATTTGTAAGCCTCCCCCTTTTCACCAGCTCCTTAAGGACTGGCTCTTTTCAGAGACGGTTTGTTATGCTACCCTAGACCCCTGAGACTTCACAGTCATACAAAACATACATTGCTATAAGTCCATCACCAAATAACAGACCCAACCCCTATGCCAAAACTATAAAGGATCATCTGACACCAAAAATATTCCACAAAACATCAAATTTGAACCCTTCTTAATAAGAACAATCACAAAAATTACAATGAAAAATAACAAAGAACACAACATACACTGATAGGTCCCATACAATAAAAATTGATTGTTTATGAGAAAATTGGTAATTTCAGTTCTTTAAAAAAAAATTCTTAAAAATTTCCCATTCTTATATTTAGATGCATAGTATGAAAAAGATGTGAGGATAGGGCAATCAGTGTCTTGAGTACTCCGATATTCATATTCAGAATAGTTTAAATTTAATTTTTAATGTTTGTAAAATCTTATAGGGCAATTTTACATGTGTTTGTTCCTGTTTTCAAGAGGAACTGAGGATAAGGAATATCATTATGTCTTGAGTTCTTTGGTATTGTTCGTTTTTATTGTTCTTATTTTACATGGTTTAAATGTAATATTTCATAAAAAGTGTTGTAAAAAGTTTTAGTGTCTGACGATCCGTTATTATGTTGGCATAGGGGAAGTTTTGGTAGGAAAATTAGTAAGTTGTGTTGTTTGTTTTATAATTATGTGTTTGTTCAATCTTTGGTCCAATTCTAATACATATATACATATTTGTATATATTTCAAAAAGAAATGAAGATAGGTCATACCAGTGTGATTTTTTGAGGTGTAGTTTCAATTATTGTTCATATTCACAATGGTTTAAATTTGATGTTTGTAGGATTTTTATATTTGTTTCAGTTTTAAAGAGGATCGTGGATAGTGTTGTGTATATATATATTTTTTTTAAACTATTATTTTTCTTATTCAGAATCTTAAATGAAATGTTTTTTAGTGTCGGACAAGCCCTTATAGCATTGGCCAAGGGCTTGAGTCAATTTTTTTGTAAGGAAAATTGTCAGGACAGTTGAGTTTTTAAATCTTTGGGATGTGTTTGTGAACGCTTTCAAGCTGACCTGAGGATAAGGCATACCAGTTTGTCTTGTGTTCTTTTGTATTGCTCTTTTTTATTGTTATTTTTATTATTGTTCTTATTTAGAGTGGTTTAAATTTGATTTTTAGCATAAATATTTTGTTTGTTAAATTTTTGAAACCAATTTTATGTAATCCATATTTGTGTCTGTTTTCAAGACGAACATAGTATAGGGCATATCAGTGTGTCTTATGTTCTTTGGTTCTATGTCTCTTTGTTAATGTTCTTATTCAAAACAGTTTAAATTTGATCTTTTGTGAAAAGTTCATTGTGCCAGATGATCCCTTACAGTTTTGGCATAGGGGTTGGGGCGAGTTTTGGCTTTTGTTGCTTTATCTTGCATGACATTGATACAGTTTTCGACTTTTATACCTGTGTGTAAAACATAGCTACAAAAAGACACACTGATATGCCCTATCCATAGATCATTTTGAAATAAATATAACAAAAAGTTCTAATATGTGAGCTAACTTTCTTTTTCTTTATTTCTTTTTCAAGTTCAAAGTCTGCACACCAGTCTATAAATGCGTGGGGCTTAGCTAATGTTAAAATCAATCTGTCATCATCGATAATTATTTCAAAGGAAGTGTCTAGCATGATTTTTTTTTTCAGTTTCTTGTGTCCCTTGATGTTGATGTATATCTGTCGAATTGGTTGACATTTATCCCCTGAGGATGTCCCACGCACCTTCCCCTTTCAAAATGGGAACATCCTATATCACTTGACATTTTAAAAACCCATGTAAACTTTCTTTCCCCGGGGAAAAAGTTCTTGTTCAGAATACAAGTTTACGTTCAGGGTGTTAAATGTTTCATTAAATGTGAACTTTGTAAAGAACATGAAACACTCACCCCTCTCGAGTCCCTGAAGAGTATGGCGGCATGGTTGGGGTCGAGGGATGGTTCTGAACCCCTATGACCAGGTGTTCCGAGGCTGAGGCGCCTCTTCTCTATCGAGCTCCTCCTCAGCACACCTGCCAAAATGAGAACAAAATTTAAGAATAATTCATTGAATCAGAGGTTTAGATGTCCTAGAATTTAAAAAAAGATGAGAAGGATACTTAGTTTGCACTAAGTCCACCTGCCTGCATTTAATTTTTTTGGACTTTACCTTCGTTTAGGATCTGATCATAAATCTTGTAAGCAGTGGCCGTGTCGACGACGGGCGGCGACGAGTCGGACGACGAGGGTCCGGCCCCCCTCGAACCGTCGTCGAGCGACCTGCTCCTCCCCCTGAACGCGACCGGCACCTCGAGCAGCCCTTTGGACGGCGACTTGGACCTGACCGCCTTACCGATCTGTTTGAGCAGGTCCTGTATAGATTTGCATTTCTTCATCTGCTTCTCGTCCGGAGGAGGGGTGAGGAAGATCGGGGGCGGCATGGCATCGCAGGTCTCAGGGCCGGTGACGGGGTAGTTAAGGACTTAAGTACCGCCCGGGAATTTTTTTTTTTTAATGTTATAAACATACCAAGAATATACAAAACGAGCCAAAAACCGTCTCGATGTCACAGAAGAAGACAATGAAAGTAGAAATATAGACCCAACTTCCATGCTAAAACTATAAGGGTTTGTAATACCATTCCAAATAAGAACAATAACAATACAAAAGAACACAAGATACACTGGTATGCCCTATCCTCAATTCCTCTTGAAAACAAACACAAATATATACAAACAACTGATCAAGAATTAAGCACACAAAAAACCAGCGTGAAATATCAAATTTAAACAGTTTTGAATAAGAACAAAAACAACATTGCACAAAATACAAGTCACGCTGGTATGCCATATCCTCACTTCTTTTTTGAAACAGACAAATACATATTAGAAAGGATGAATGATTAAACAAGCGCACACAAAATAATCATCCCCGCCCACAATTGTCAATTGTCCTTCCAAATAATTGACTCAATCCCTATGCCAAAACTATAAGGGATCGCCCAACACTAAAACCTTTTCACAGAGGATGAAATTGGAATAAGAACAACAACAAAAATAACAACACCAAAGAGTAAAAGACACACGGGTATGTCCTATCCTCAGGTCATCCTGAAAAATTGGCTTCAAAGATTTAACAGACAAAACATTTACACTAAAAATTCAAACTGTTCTAAATAAAAAGAATAATAAAAATAGAGCTATACCAAAGAAACAAGTCACATTGGATATGCCCTATTCTCAGGTCATCTTGACTAACATATACAAACACATCCCTAAGATTTAAAAATATCACTGACAATTTTCCTTCTGAAAAAATTTATTTGTCACCTACGCCAACACTATAAGGGATCATCCGACATTAAAAAAGTTTCATGTAAGATCGAATTTGGACCATCCTGAATAAGGACAATAGCAAAATAATAAAAAAAAAAAAGACAAAAAAAGATTAATACCAAAGAATACAAGACACACTGGAACGCCCTAATCTTAGATCTTCAAAAATGGACACAAATATATATATAAATGGTTCAAAGATCAACAAGAATGATCCAATTTAAACTGTTTTGAACAAGAACAACAATACCCAAAAATACAAATCACACTGGTATGGCCTATACTTACTTCCTTTATGTAACAGAAACTAATATATATTTGAATTGGATCAAAGATTAAATCAAGACACAAAAATATAAAGTAATAAACTCGAATGACTAATTTTCCTGTTTAAAAAAATCGACCCAACACCTATGCCAACACAATAAGGGATCGTCCATCGATAAAAACTTTTCACATAAGATCACATTTGAATCATTCTGAATGAGAACAATAACAAAAATTACAATAAAAAAGAGTAATATAGAAGAAAAAATGACACCCTGGTATGCCCTATCTTCTGATAGATAACTTAAAATTAATCAAAGATTCTACAATCCTCGGTACTCGTTGAACTGATCAAACCTTGGGCCAACTTATCAATTCTATTTATGTTTTAAGTTCAAAGTACCTCAACCTTTCCTCTCTCTCTCTCTCTCTCTCTCTCTCTGAGTCTATAAATACGTGGGGACTTCGCTAATGTTCAAATCGATCCGGCGTCATAGACTATGCATAATTTAAGGAGTAGAGATAGGTTGTATTTCGGTTCGAAACTGAATCGCCGTCGGTCCGCCAAGTCTCGCTCTTTTCCCGTCTTTTCGCGATTTCTAACGGGACGGAATTTTTCTATCACGGAGGTGAAAGTAGAAATTGAAAACCGGTCCAGAGATGGCGATTCTGTGCAAAAACCCTTCCGCGGTGATCCTTAAATAATTTTCTTTTTTGTACGTGAAAAAATGTCTATTTTTCTGTTTCCACCCCTCGGGGCTATGTAAACAAGGCGAAAAATTTTATGTAATGTTTTTACTCGCTTTCCCTTTTCCAAATTGGAAAAACAAATACAAAAATATTCCTATTAGAAAAGGAAAAAAGGCCGACCCAATTTCTCAGTGTTTGAACAACTGTAGGAGCAGAGACGGTGTTGTAACGGGCCGAACGTGAGAGGATGACTGGAGATAAAATAACGAGAGCGTAGACCACTTCAACTGGCTTTCTACGACGTGGACCGTCGATCAACACGAGGGAGCTTTGACGTCGGATAAAAGGTCGATTGGGAGCTTATGCCGAATATGGCACGACGGCCGGGCACGTTTACAACCAGCATTGTGGCCTTTTGATATCTTGCACGGCTGGAATTTCATAGAAATTCGGTGCTCCATGGAATCCGGACTATTAGGACGATAGAGGGTCAATTCAAAAGTAGTACGGCCGTTTCTTCCCACTAAAACCACCATCGTGGTCTTTTGAACAACTGGACAAACATGATTCTCAATTTCAGTACGAAAAAGACCGAGGCACACTGTTACATATGGCTTTCTGGACTACGATGACAAAATAGTGCCTGAATTTAAATGTGATATTGTGTGTGTTTATTAAAACCACCTTGGTACCGTCTGGACTCTTTTACTTTCGAATATCTGCAAAATGTAGTAACTCAAAGACGAAGGGAAGGAAGTACATATGGCATCTTGGGCTAGGAGGGCACCGGTAGTGTTTGAATGTAAGGGGGATTTTACCATAGCAGAATTGAACTGTAGTATTGTAGTTTCTTATCATTAAAACCACCACAGTGAACTTCTGAACTATTGAGCATCTAGGTTAATCAAGTTCGATAAGTCAAAGACCGAGGGATGCAAATATACATGGCATCCTGGTTTGTAATATAAAATAATATCTGAATTGAACTGTGCTATTGTGGTTTTTTATTATTCAAACCACCATTGTGGTCTTTTGAACCATTGAGAACCTAGGATTAACAATTCGGTAAATCAAAGAGCGATGCAAGTACATATGACATCCTGGACTCTGATGACGTAATAGAGCCTGAATTATACGGTGGTATATATATATATATATATATATATATATATATATATATATATATATATGGCATAATACAAAACAATATTAGTCTTCATAACCTACTACAACTTCAACCATGATCTTCCCATTAAGATTATCATTTTTATATTAGCTTTTTACATTAGCTAATCCTACGAAAGGATGATTTAAAAATGCCGTATCATTAGCGTTGAATCAATTACAGATGCCGTCTTGTGCAATCTGTTCTGAGTGTCGTACGGTAGTCCTACTGAAGGATGTCGACGCGGTGATTGATCGGGCAACGTAGGTAGAAAAAGATCCCGAGATTGGGCCCGGGCGATTGTCTTAATTTTCATCTATATCAATCAATCAGCCCTTTTATTTCAAACCACCTCATAACAATCTATCACAATCATCAATTATTTTACTTATTTTTCATCTCCCTCAATTCTGTTACTGTTCTTCTTTTTTATCTGGCTGAACGCATCTGATCTATGGAACCATACCTCCTAGCAGCTTGCCTATCAATCAATCAAACTGATATCAGGCCGAGGAGTTTGTTAGCGGGAATCGAATTGTAGAAAGAGCCGAGGTAAATAGGTACTGGTCTCGGACCTGTTACCCCCTCGACCCCTTGGCGAAAAACATAGCCTGGTTAAGCCCTAAAACTCATAGGGCGGCGGAATTCGCGCTTCATCCTGTGTTGTTGATTTACGGTGATTCCGGCTCGAAGCGAATTCGCTCGCCTTGAAATTTAATTCCTGCTAATCAGAAAATTAAGACTAATTAACGCTAAGATGTTTTTGACATAGAACTGGGCCTGGGGGAGGGGTCTGGGCTGGAGGACATCCATGGTGTAAAAGGATAATTTTAAAAAATGGTAGGGCTACTGGTCTCTGGTACCTTTGGTATTATGTAATTTGCAAAAATTGGCGCGTTGTAGGGAAGACGTTCGGAAATCCTGGGGTTTGGTTAATTTTCTCCATCCTGATCTTATCTCATTATCGTCGGATCGCGCAATTTTTCAAATCACTGAGCCCCTGATTAGAAGGGAGGGGGGTCGAGAGGCGAGGTATCGCCCGGCAGGATCGCGATGGGATGGCCCGCGTGCCGGTACGGGTGACAAGGGCCGGACGGAATCTTTCGACATGAGTCGGATCGGATAGTTTACGACAAGTTGAGAAAGAAGCATAACGAGTACCAAGATTGGCACTTCGTTATCGACCTGCGGGTACGATGATTTCGACCAGGACTAACGCCTTCCCGCCTTCCGACCTTCAACTACTAAAAAATCTAGCCGTAATCGGATCCGTTTCATATTTACAGAAGGAACAATATGAAATAATTGTAACTTTGACAATGGGAGGGAACGTCGGATGTCGCTCGATTTTCCTATGAACGCATGACAATGGGACGATTTGTTATTGGGAAAACCAGTGTTTGGTTGTCCTTTTGAGCTGAAACACTTCATCCGTTAATCCAACCACACCAAACTTACTCGTTTTCCGCAAATAACTCTTGTTTACAACCAAAGACGCCTCGGAAAAAATTGCGAATATGAACTGAAAATAACAAACCACCCTAATTTTGTTGGGGTGGAAGAATAAAAGGATACTGTCCTCTTTTCACTAGACACGTAAAACTTGCACTGGATCGCGTATTCACCGAGAAGACCTTTCGGGCAGCCAGGTCGACGTCCGGGCACCGACTAGTGACTACTGACGGATAACTGGCTCCCGGCTCCCCTCCAGGACCGTTCTTCCCCCGCTCTAGCCGAGGGTCCGTCTGGTCTCGTCCGATCAGAAAAAAAATCCGTAGAGGAGTAAAACGGATAAACGATATCTGTCGATTAAAAATTTGTATATAAAGCAGTTAATCAAATATTTTTAAAAAACCCGCATAATCGCAGGTGGGAACGTTTGATGTTAGACCCTTAGGTTGTAGACTTGACACGAATGGACCTGCTCAGCGTCGCTTTTGAACACCTGCCTAGGCAACCTCGATCGTAACTGCGTTGGATGCTTGGCACGTGTTTCTTTCGATTTTCAGCAAGAATTAAATTGAAATTAACTAAACACTAAAAACTAGTTTAAAAAATTAAAACTACAGGCGGTGATAACCCTAAACCGAAAAAAAGTAATACTATCGGGTGAGAGAGGGAGAGAGGGAGGGATGGAGGGAGAGAGAGGGGGGAGAAAGGAGAGGGAGA